>OZ020169.1:13479917-13752495 GCA_963971145.1 Sussaba pulchella | reverse complement strand
CAATATTGTGTCGGAAGGGAAAAAATAATGTCCAGAAATAATAATCTAAATTCAATTTTGAGTTGTTCACATAAGTCGAACATAAGACCATTATATAGCATTCGTCAGTCAATCGTCGTCAGGCCTGATACGATTTTTTTTCTCAGCATACAAAAGCAAATATACGATCATTGTTCGCGCGACCAAAAATTCGTTTCACATATTACAAATTCCATCACAATCTTACCGTATCTCACCTCATCTCGCAATTTCCGCATGTTCATTATCCCTCAAATCCCGTTGGCTCTTCGTACGAAAAAAAATACAAACGTCCGTTCCGAAAATCCGGTACTCGACGGATTACGGTTACATCGTGTTGCGAAGTAATGCACCTTCGCTTGATTTTACATTCGATCGAGATCAGTTATAAATTGGCCGGGGTGGCACCCCGCCACGATACCCGTAGCGTACAGGAAGCCTGAATACTGAAAATGGAAGGTCTGCGAGCGAGCCGTAATACGACGTGCGTCATCGAGTTTGCATAATCACAGTTCGGCACGTTATGCAAATACCTCGGTATTGCGTGTGTAACAGAAGCGAGAGAATCGGCGGAGGGACTAGATAGCCCGTCATACCGTTCGGAGTTGTAGCGGGATTTTGCACGATAGACGGTATGCGCACTAGAAACGTTCGACGGAACGGAGAAACGTGGATAGAAAGCCCCATTCTCGAGTTACCTGCCGGCTTGTGAATATCCGAACCGAATACCGGCGTGATATCTGCATTTATGGATCACGGAATCTTGCATCGAAAAGTTACGAGCCACCGTTGCCCGTTCTCTCTCGCGCAAATCGGCCGACGAACTAAGACGATAAATCCAACATACGAAAAATCGGTAAATGCAGAAATAAAAAAAAAAAAAAATACAAGAAAAATTGTTTGGAAATAAATTTTCGCGAGAGTTTCTCGTCGAAAGAATATGTTTGAGATGAATCCTGAGGAATGCGAGTTCACGTATCAGGAATTCGTGACGCACATTTTGTCGAAAAAAAAAATTATGATAATAATGAAAATGAAAAGAAATTAAAAAATAACAATTGACCGTGGAAATTTTCCCATGAACGGAGATTGTTTGAGTCGCGGAAGTGTATCCGAAGATACGGGACCCTCGTTTCACGGTGTAGAAACGTCCCTGTGGGCGGGTTATGGTACGAACTCACCGCCGAGGATTCCCTCGAAGGTGGATTTAAAAATCTTGGAATGTCTGGGTCGTCTCCCGGCGTACCTGTCGTGCACGTATCTGTAGTCGCGTCCTCGTACTCGGTGTGTTTCGCCGTTACACATTCGTATCACCGTCACGGATATAAGTACACAGATACGCAAGATATTCTATGTGTGCGGTGAATTTTTCTCGGTAAGAGAGCGTGCACAATCGTATATTCATGCATAAAGAGTCCTTTGTGGGTCGATGCGGCACTGCACGTATTTCGACAGAAACGTAATACCTGCCTGGCGCGTGGATTCATAGAGGAAAGGAGAGACTTTACTTACGTCGAATATTTGCATCTTCCTCACAGATTCTCTTCTTCGTGGTCCTCGCGTCCCGAAACCGCAGTCGTTTCCCGGCGACTACGCGGCCTTGATAACGGGAAAGTGCGCTGCAGGGGTTCGCATCGGTTCGCGGTACTGTGATGCCGTCGCAATTTGGTATGAACGTACACAGTGGGTCATACGTGACTCTGTGCTTCCCTCGATTTCGAAGGGATGAACACAGAAGTCCCGGATCTCCGAAACGTTCGAACAATTTTTCAGGGATTGAGGGGCATTGGTTGAGAACGGGATGATGAGGTGAATGACCGGTTTTTTCCCGTTTTCATGTCTTTATGAATTTTTTAAAACATGTTGCCATTTTCTAAAAAATGGATAACATTTTTGTATGTCATCCAGAATGTTCAAAGCATGTTCTGTAATTATTTTAATCACTTCGAACGGATAGTTTGCTCACAATCGTTTTTTGAAAACTGACTGGGTGGAATCCACCAAGTGTGACCTCCGTGATATTATTTGGTAGTGTGACGGTGAAGGATTGACTAGGCGAGCCATTGCGGTGAGGAGAGCGAAGTAATCCTTGCGAAATTGAAAAAAAAATGGTCATCGGATTTTTCCGAAATATTTATGACATTTTTAGATACAGGTTCCCGATAATACAATTCATTAATAATAATTTTGTCCATTCCTCCTCTTAAAGTTTTTATTTGAGGTAATTCATAAATGATACAATGAAATTATAATACACCCCGAAAAATGTATCCTTCGGAATATGTAAGACAGAAAAAAAATCATTAATTTATTTCAAAATTTTACACTAGCTTGTCCCCCGTTAACTCGACTAACGAGAAATTTTGAAATAAATAGCCGCTAGCGGAGGGTACGGGTTAAATGTTTTTAAACGATGAGGCCCGCCGTGTGTGCGCTTAATATCCAACTGCGCGTATCAAATGCCGCGGTAGAGCGTTAGCGATGTACTTTATAATGAACACCGGGTAGTACTGTTAATTGTTCGGTGATCCTGGTACAAGAGGAAAGTAGGTGAAAGCGAAATCGCGGAGGCAACGTAGCCGAGCGGTAATTCGTTCGCTGAACGTTGCCGAAGCTGTTTTCCCGTTGTTTAACGATTGTCGTTTTCCGCTTGCCTTATTCCAACAGTTTCCCCACGAAGGAACGGTACAACGTGGTAAAACCCCGTGGTTGTAGTACACGCGGTGGGGATTCGACGTTCGGTCTCGTTGCTCGCTCCTGGCACGAAGATCGTGCTTTCCGGTGGAGTTTCGCACACGCGTCTCGCATATCCGACAGAAATATCGTGAACGAACACGGAAATCGGTGTAACCACGAATTCGTGCAGTTTCTCGAATGATTCACCACCGAATGCTTTTGAAAATTCATTTTCGTTGGTACGTTCCTGGATTAAAAAAAAAAATTACGAAATTATATGTTTTATTTCCGGGACAACTCTTGCAGAATATAATTATCGTATCCTTTGTTTTTGTCGATAAGGGGGAGAAAGGTGGGATGTCGGATTGATAAATTTGGTCCTTTAAATATTGTTAAAAAACTCGTGGAAAATTCATTAAAATATTTTCAAAAACTTGAGCCGGTTATTTTGACGGGTTTGGTAGTTCTGGTGTTAATCAAGTGTTCCTAGGCAGTAACAATAAATGAAAATGTAATCTCCAGTGTTTGGAAGTTATATAATGCAAAAGTAGCAAGAAAAAACAGATAAGAATGTATATCTAAATTGCAAGCGAGATAAATCGTTCTTCGATGCTGATAAGCCGCAAATCGTGTCACAATGTAGAACACAGCGTCTTCCAATAAAAAAGAAAAAATCAAGTCCCGTTAGAAAACAAACGTAATCAGATTATCGTGATTATTCCATTTTTTTCCGCAAGATTCAACACGAGAATTATTTTTGTGTTGTTCCGGTCGTACGCACGAAAACACGCGAAAGCTCGGATGCGAGTCGAATATCGGTATTTGCAATGATGCTCGTGGCGATCGATGGTCGATTGCTGTTTGTTTGTTGCGTCACAGCGTCGCAGCCTCAAATGTATAGCACTTGAATTCGATAGCCAACTCGAATTCTTTTCAAGCTCTCGGGTTTTCAGTTCAGTCTCGGTGCTTTCTTTCATTTCTCTCTGTTCCTCATTCCTCTTATTATTGTCCGTTGAAACGTCGCCCCTAGTCCTCTCCCCCTTCGCCTTTCGACCCCTTCCTCCTCGGTTCATCGAACCGTAACGCACTCGACGCCGAACGTGACCCAAGCTTTTGAGTTCGTTTGGCTCTTCTCGCCCGTCTCGTTCTTCTCGTTCTATCCCGTCTTCGTCTTTTCCTCATTTTTCCATTGCACCGTCTCGATTTGGCTCTATCGAGATGCAATGCTTCGACGATGCACCGACCTCTGCACTCGTTGCATTTTATTCTTCGCCGGGGCAAGAGAATACACGAGACGCGTCGAGAATCTTCAGTACCGTGGGCTCTGCTACTCGCGTTTGCCGCTGCTACCAACTGTTTCTCCTTCTGCTCCTGTGGGATAACATAGTAACACGATGTTTCATCGTTTTGTCCTTGCTCCCGTTCTTCATACTATTTTTCTTGATCTTCGAGTTATATCGATAAATTGGCGAATAAAATGCTCATCGTACGATCTTCAAGCTTCTCACGTTTCCTCGATAAACCACATCTACTTCTCGAGCTCCGGCGTAACCGAGACCCGAGGTCAGATTCTTCATCTTCGATATTTTTTCGTCCGTCACTCGTTGTTTTATTTTCATCGCTTGATCGCCGAGCGAAACAACGTCGTGATGACGTACGATGCTGATCAGAAAAACAAATTTTGAAAACATTGCTAGCCAACAATGAAAAAGATCTCTAAAATAATATGTAAAATTAAAAAAAAATTCAATCGTATCAGGCTTAATTTGCATAATCGATTCGCTAAATTCGATGTATAATTGGCGAAGTTTCGAATATTGTTATTTCCTTCGCAAATTAATTAAGGCACACAAATTTCCGATCATTCTCAATGGGATAATCGATAATACATCAATATCGTCTTTCACAGATGAAAAAATTTTCCTTTCTCAATACCGGATCGAAGACGGTCGTTCAAATGTTATCTTCGCTCTCGTCTAACCCGGTATTCGTCGTTTCTCATCGGCTAATCAACCAAACGATACTCGACGTTCCTTCGCTCGCTCGATTTTCCGCCGAAGAGCAAAGAGAACTCGCCGTTTGCCTCGCGGTGAAAGATGGAATATGAGCGGAAACTTGAAAAAGGGGGGGGGGGGGTATCGGTTCAGGGTTGCAATCTGACGTTGGAAATGAGAGAAAACGAACGGTCCGGGCGGTTCCGCGCAAACTGAAACTCGCGAAAGTGCATGGAGAATGATATGGCGGGCGGAGGGGTTTCTCGCGGTGTCTGGTCGATTCTCAAGCGATGCCCAACGGCGCTTTCCGGAAACGGATGCCGCTGCCGTGGCGTCTCGTTATCGTGAGATTCTCCACCGGTCCCCGCTCTATCCTTTCTCTCGGACGTGGTTAGTTGGACCTCCGCGCCCCCTCCCACTATATCTCCCCGATAACGATGCATCCGCAACAATCCCACGCGAGAATGCACTTTCTCGGGGATGAAGGTGGTTGCACGTTCTCTAGCTTGTCGTCCTGTCTTGATGGTTCTCTCGACGAAACGGCGTCACTGTTGCCAACAGCGATGTTATAAAAATAGACCGAGCGGTTTATTATTTTTTCTTTTATTTTTATTTCGTTTTGATGAGTGATACGATAGAGGCCGGCAACGAAAAATTGAAATTGCGGGCGGACGAATGTATGCGAATTCGACAATTATTGTTGTTTTTCCAATTTACGGGGGGGGGGGGGGGGGTCGAACCGTTTGTCCGAGCTGAACAGTCACAGAAAAATCATTTCAACGATCATGTCGATGTGGAGCAACGAGGTTATTACGATCAAAGCAGCTGTAATGTCAATTAAACGTTTTGCTCCGATGTTATATCGAGGAAACGATATTGCAAAAGTTACAGCAATTATGTGGCAGCATGGAGCTTGATGCTTTTAATGAAATATTGCGGGACACATTGTAATTATGATGACAAGTTCTCATTGCATTTTTTTTTAATTTCCCATAAACATTATTAATTGTTCAATATCGTAAAAAATCGATGAAATATGAGATATTATGAACAATGTTTCGTTGCATTCCAGTTTTGATAATTTTCGCGGAAATTAGACACAACGTTCACAACGCGCAGAATATAACGCTGAAACCAGAACGAACTGAGGGGCAATATTCTCATATTACGAATCTACTGCAGTTTATGATTGTGTGCGTGCCTGCGTGTGCATATATTGCAATATGAAAGCGCCGCAAGTTTCAAACGGAATGTAGAGTAGTGAGCAAGCTGCGATCCACCGATTTTGACCTTTCCTGCGACGCTTTCGCTCCCTTTTTCGTGCAGAGAACGAAAGCTTCGAGTGGACCGAGGGAAGTTATCCAATGAAAAAATATTGTTCCGTTCGTTTGTCATTGCAATACCCAGCACCCCATAAGTATTGTTTGACGAGTATCGATGAAACATTGGCAATTTCCTCGTTACTCCGTGATTTTTTATTTCGTTTTTTTTTTCGATATTCGCGGGTGATGATAGCTCGTATCGTAGAACCAATACATTTCAGTGTCCCGCGCGAGGACGATCGATTTCACCTCCTACCTCTCATCTGACTAAAACGCGACAATCAAACTCCCGGAAAAATGAAAAATCAAAACAACCGATCGAGTTTCGTTTTACGTTTCAATTTCACAAAAATTTGTTCATCGACAATGAATAATGCACGAACATTGGGCCGCCTCTGGATTGATATTTTATATTGAATTTCGAATAAGTTACCGTGACTATTTCATCAAAATATATATAATCCCGTCTTTCAAAATTTACGAATGAAATAAAATAATTGTCATACAATTTTTCACCTCCTGCGAATGAACGTCCTGTGCAATCATTCCTGCGCGCTTTCGCGGCATTACTTCGTACGTTATGAGTCTGATTTCGTCGTTCGCACATGTTTGTCTTTCACAATAAAATTCGCGCTCCATCGCCATTGTCAATTCAACAACGTGACGAATGATGCAAGATTCGACGACTTCGCGATACAATGATTTTCACGTTGCTGTTAAACGCAGCCACGAACTTTCGTCGTGACGGTGACACGGACGATGGGAGAAGATAATGCAAATTGTCCAGCTCGCTGGCTGTGAAATGACGAGTCGCTGAATCCGTGGTCGGACTGTCCGTTCGTTGCTGGTCAACTCGTGGTCTACGGTCGTTGCTCGCGCGTCGTTGAAAGCTCAAGTCCTATCCGCAAGCTCGCGGAACGCCGCGTTCTCGCGGAGTCGCATCACGAGCTTAATGAAAACGTGTGTGCGTGCGTGGGTCGGCGCGTTTCATCTTCCTCTTGTCCGTCGGGCCGAAATAACTCGAAACTTGGGTCTCTCGTTCTCGCTCAGGCGTTCTGTTATTCCCCGGAGAACTACGCAACAAGCCTGTGACGATGGTTCCCTCATCAAGCCGACTCGTACGGTAAAGCTCAAATGAGAATGTATCGTTCATACGCGTCGCGCATCCCGACGCGTATTTATTTCTTGTGTTTTTTTTTTTTTTTTTTTTTCGTTACTTTTTACATCAACGCGTTTTTCTTCCCACCGTGTCGTGTTTTCGTTGATTAATAGAAAAAGTGTGAGCTGCTGTGCTGGTGTACATTGTCGAGGGAGCAGCCTTGTCTGAGGAATAGGGGTTGTTGGTATGCGCCCCGGGCGCCGGAGGGACGAAGAACGCTGCGTTGAGGAATAAGTCATATTGTCAGTATTATCAATATTGCTATGATTGTATTACGATTTATTTTTATTTGTTTTTTTCATTCGACATTTTTTTTATCATATTTTCATTGTGAATTTATTTTTCTGGAAATGCTCGGTGTTGATAGCATCGCTGGAAAGTCATTTATCTTTATGAATAATTACTAAAAATGCGCAATACACATCCTAGTCGCTTCGGACTATTTACATCCGACAATTACGATTGAATGAATTTTTATGCTAAATTATGATATGTCGCGTCTAAATATAGGTTCTTCGTGGAACGTAGGGAAGATACACCTGTATGTATCTTAAGCAGGTTTAATCTACCCATTATTCACGAACTTATGGTACAGTCTTATCCGTGACTGACGAGAACTCGTAGAACGGTTTCTATCCGTCTGCTGAACTCCGGCATACAGAGATGCCAAAGTCTTCTGTCCCGACGACCCGAGGATCTACTTGTCCGATCCTGAATCTACTACACGGTATCTATACCAACCACAGAATACAACCAATACAGCGATGTACATCAGCTATCGCTTTCCCACGCTGACAACAAAAAAATACACTTCAGGTGCTGGCCCGCCAACTAAATTTACATATGTAAATAAATTTTTTCTATGAATTCACAAAAATATGTAAATACTTTCATAACTATACAAATATATGTAACAAATCAAACATGTATAAAATAGAATTCAGAAATATATGTGAATATATATTTCATGATAAATTTGTAATACATATTTCATTCAAGAAAGATCACGACGATTTCTCCAAGGCCAATGTTAAAAAACCCACGAAATCTACACCGCAACGACAAAATTCTATTAAATTTCCTTTAGCCTAATAATACCCCTTCAGCGAAATAATTTCAGTTTCATCTCAAAATACATCCACCATGCGATAATCTTCTCACATTTTTCAAAGATGATTTTTCAGTTTTCGAAGTTGTCGGCACAAACGCAGCATTCACTACTGACCAGCTGTTTTCCCTGGATGCACGAAAGCTCGATCGATTAAACGGGGCACAGAGTCCCGGGTGAATCGTCCTCGGCGTTAACGGGCTCGCCGTCGGGATTTACTCGTCGTACTGTGTGTCGCACGCGCGATTCCACACGGTTGGATCGGGAACCCACCGGTGGAGAATTTCCGGCGAACGAAGACGCACGGTAATAGCCAGACAGCGATCCCGGCCGAGGTGAACCAATGAGTTCCGGAACCCCGTTAGATTTCTCTGTCACGATATTGACGCACCGACAAGCAACCCCCACGTTGTTTCGCGTGTGCTTTATCGTCGTATACAACAATGTCGTTGCTCCATGGGGGAAGCTGTAAAACGATCGAGGCAGAGAGAAAGATAGAGAGAGAGGGAGAAAGAGTCTCGGTGTAGTAACCGGTTCTTGTTCTGGGTGGCATGTTACCGTTAACTAATGTCGGAAACGCCCGATTGATCGAGAGAACGAACAAATCGAGTTCGAACGTAGAAACCAGAGCCGAACCAGGGGGTTGGCTGACCGTTCGCTTACGTTTAATCGACGAGGCACGACGGGTGTATCCGTTGCAAGCACGCTTTTTTTCTCGCTTCCTTCTCTCTCACTCGCTCCAATCCTCAGCCCTGCCTCCGTTTCATTGTGTTTCTGCCGCTTGTACACCACAGTTTTATTTCATTGTTCCGGCTGCGGAACGAAACAAGAGCCCGGCAATTATCGTCCATCGACTCTCGTACGTACCGCGCGGCAACGATGCAACGAGATTACCGCGAGGGCGACCTTCGCGGCTCCGACGATTCGGACAACGCGAATAACCGGACAAAGCCAAAACGTTCGCCCATTTGCGACATACTAATGACGGCTTATTTCCGCGGTGGAAGCAGCAGTAGCACGCGGCGACGAACTGGAACGAGAGTATAAACAGTGGACTCGAGTTAAATCGAGGCTCGATTGTCCGCTCCGCGGTCTGTTTCAACCAGGGAGTTACCGTTGAAAAGCTTCCACGAGCATTGTTCGCAGTTTCCACAGGAAGGATGGGTGTATCGTTGATGCGTGTTGCGAGGACATAGCTGAGAGAACGAACCGTACGTGAGTTGAACGATTACGCAGCCGTAGAAATTATGCATCATGTGCAATTACTAACTTTCCCACATAGTTGATTATTTCCGCAATAAGATGAAATAAAGTATTTATAGCGTCCCAGTGAATAAAGTCCTACAGCGTTGAGCAAAATCGTTCTGTGGTAAACGCGAATTACGTTGAGTCGCGAAATAACAACAATGACGTTTTAACGTATCGAGTCAATTTGGGTTATGTTTATATGTTTGATCTATTTCATACAGCGTGGTATCGATGGTGCCCATTTATATTTATAGATCCGTGCGTCGTTGTGGCGTTTCGTACGTCCGGATGTATTTTCAACTGGTTTTGTAAACGAATTTAATGCGTTATGCACGCAATTCGGTTTGCCACATAAGAGAGATAATTAAATTCAATTTGGCGTCCGGTGCAAAGACAAACCCCGAATGACCGGTTTAACGAGTGAAGCTTGTAACAATGTTTGGTTAATGGAGTGGTTTCACCGAGTATAGTTCAGGTAACATCAGCTCGTGATTATTTATAGATCGTTATTAATGACGAGGACATCGCTGCATTAATCGAAATTTCATCAACAATCAACATCACGTGTTATGAGAATTTAATTGTGTTGGCCGTTCGTCGAAATCGGGGTGAAAACAATTCGCGGTATTAGGCGATAACGATCGGTTAAGGTTGTCTCTCGCTCTGCGCTGCAATCGCGAATAGCGCTCACTCGCCCTCATGAAAACTCAGTCGATGTAGCACGTCACCTTAAAGCTACCGGCTGGAACTGCCGGTTGGTTTCTGGCAGAGCGTTGGCGGACAACCCGGTAGTACAATGGCTTCTTTTTGCTTGCGGTTTGTACCGAGATAGCGAAGGGCGGAATGCAGGAGGTCAGTAGCCGCATCGCTGGGGCTAAGTGGTTGAGTATATACGCGCGGGAACCGACGAGGCGCCCCCGTAAATAAAGGCGAAAGCTCGCGACGGCGACGCGGGTCTCGTGGTTAACGGCTGCTGTAACGTTGGAACCTCGACGTCCGGGAGCTTTTGAGAATCGAACAAATGTAGTAGGAGCGACCCGGACGAGAGAAACAGCGAGCTTACGTGTTGAACGGACGAGCGTTTGCTCCGTCCGGAGAACACGACGGAGCCGCATTGACGTCTCATCCGGCATTACAAACGGTAGGTGCTCCACGGTCACGCTTCGCGTACGTATTGAGTGACTTCACGGAATTACACTCGCGCCGAAAATCCGGCAACACCCGACGGCGTACCCTCACTTTTCCATTCCTCGTCCTTCCTCCTCTTCCATTCGTCTCTTCGCATTCCTCTATTATACACCAATCGCACCCCCCATCGTTCGATCCGGCTCGCTGCGAGAGTTGATGCTGGAATACACAATGCCATCGAAGCATTTAAATGGAAATTTCGTTTTATCGAATTTCGTGGTTC
Organism: Sussaba pulchella; assembly: GCA_963971145.1. Taxonomy (NCBI): domain Eukaryota; kingdom Metazoa; phylum Arthropoda; class Insecta; order Hymenoptera; family Ichneumonidae; genus Sussaba; species Sussaba pulchella. The sequence continues at coordinate 13,741,559 of OZ020169.1, read as the reverse complement.
AATGCGAAGAATCGATTACTCTCGGTTTGAACGATGCGACGTCTCTTGAACGGAAATAATTATTCAACTTCTTGATGATCGGAATATGGTTGTGGATTACGAAAATGTGATTATCGTTATTTGTTTGAATATCACGTCCCATTGTTCTCGCGAGATTGTTCTTGGTACACACGCGAGAGCTATGCGTATAGTAGGGTCGCGAATTACTCGCGTTTCCATTTATTTTTGCTTTCCTACATTGGTGTCCGTGACTGCTCTTTCTAAAAAAATGGGGATTGGTTTGCCAACATTTTTCCTGAATTTTTCAGTCACGTCCCGACCACGCCCAATGATTGATTGGCAGCTCTGGTGCTTTTTGTACCTACTACTGTGACGGTCAGGACACTCGTGATTATCTTTGAGTATCCCCGAAAAGCGGAACAAAATCGAGGCTCCACTGTACGTTTATCGTTGGGAAATAGATACGGACGTTTTGCGCAGGCCAGAGTACGTTCCTGCCGCACGAAAGCAAACACAGGGTGGCTTTCGGTAATGAAAGACAAACGTTAACAACAATTGACTGAAACTGTGGTCGTAGGACATATTTGCATGATAATGCAGATTCATGGGGAAATATCATTTTCGCGTAGTAGATCGGTTCCGCGGAACAACTGTGTCGCATTAGTTCGTGAAAATATTGACATTTTCCATGTTTTTCCGTGTTAAATGGGTCGATTATTATCTGAATTATTCAGTAAGCCACCGAAATGTAGTTTTCGGTAGATTGAAAAAAATTCTTCGCTATGATTTATTCATTATTCGGATCAAGTTTCGGCATTTTTTTCATTTATTGATGAAATAATATGATCCATTTTCTCGCATCTGTCTCTTAAAACTGATTACGATATCGTACAAAAATATAACCTGTGTTTTAAAAAAGCTTCGTGTCATTTACTGCAGTTGGAGGGTCGCGTGTGCCAGATATGTGGTGAAAAATCATGCTGGAATTGCAATTTCGTGGAACTGTGTCAGTAGGTGAAAAATAACGTGGTCTTTCAGCCTCTAGCGTCCAGCGCGCGTTTCGAGCACGATAAATCCTAAATTTAAATAATTTAGCCACTCACGTTTTTTTCTTGCTGTTTCTCGAGCCTTTAAATCTTTTCGTTGGCTGTTCGAAATTAAATTGCAGCGTTCGAAACACAATAAGGAAGTTGTCTCTGAGCTGATAAAGACACTGTGAAAAATAACCGTACGTGTGAGAAGAATTCGTACGATTCGAACTCTGTGCGGAAGTCAAAGGTAAATCCTTGAAAAATTTTGAAATATCGCTCGAAGAATATTTCTCTCGTATTCACCGGGTTCGCTCGGGTCTTTTATTTTTACAAGGTTGGCACGCATCGTTGCCCGACGACCCCGGTCGTATTTTCTTCGAAAATATAAAACTGTTCCCAGCCAAGCCAGGCCCGCGCGCCTGTGTCTGATCTACAACGTACCTCATCTACTGTGCCATACTGCTCATCCACGGTTCTGTTACTCCCATTCAACGTGCACGCGTGTCTGTGCGCTTGCCAGACCACCGCGACCGCTACTTTTCACGGTAATATACTATTCTATCCGTTCGGAATCGTCTAACGGTCACGAGAATTCGCGAAACGTCGATGAACAGCCAGTAAAGTTTGATAAATTGGAATATTAATTCCGCGTATTTCTGGTCGTTTCGCGAAGTGACTGTATCCCCGGTAATTCTCGAAATTCGGTTATTCGATCTCGTCGGAAACGTAACAATGATTGTCACTGTTAAACCCGAACGTATATCATCGTTTTGTGCAATTGAGAGAAATGCCCAACGGTTCCATGAATATTAAAAACGAATGAGGATAGTGTATAAACCACATTGTAAAGCAAGCCGGAAGGGAGGTAAATGAGAATGGGATATTTTCTCCGGCCACGAGCACCAACTGTTCTCGACACATTTACGAGACAACGCTGCTGCCGCAGACGCTTCGGGCTGGTGTTTTTTGTTCTTTTTGGAAAAAATTATTTATCGAATATTCACCGACATTTTCGCCGAACCTTGTCGATGACGCAATTTTTTTAATGGATCCAAGTCCCGTGGCAAGTATCACACGTGTCAGACAATTCCGGGATGTTGTGACGCGCTGGGAATACTTCCGGCGAAACAAAGACTATCACGTCAGCCTGATGAAATGAGGTGAAAGCATTGCGGGAAAAAATTTCTCATCACTTTTAATAATTTTACGGTTGTAGAAGAAATTAAATTATTTTTCGTATGTAACATAATAACGTTTTTAAATAATTTGTTAGGTCAAAAAATTAAACCATAGAAGAGTCTAATAATTCTCCTAACAAAGCACTTGAGGTTAGAACGCTCGGACACATGAAGTTTAATAGAGTGATGGAAAATTCGAATCGATTATTATTAACCTTTATTGTGCAGTAGGGGTGGGCGGACCTCAGCACATTTTCGCGCGCGATTTTTTCGTATGAAATATGAACTGGGCCATGTGCTTCCATCTACCGGTAGTCTGAATGTGTCTCTGCAAAATCCACTGCATGGTGTTATGTATTTGGCATTAATCGGCTTGTGACATTCGCGCGAAGTGAAATGGTCAAAAATCTCGGGTACGTCCGACCCCGTTGTATGGTCCGAATATATATTTTTTTGTTTGTTTTTTTGTGTGGGTATTCGTGTAGAAGTGGAAACAATTTTTATTACGATGTATATGTAATGTATTGAACTCATGTAGATGGCATACAATTATGCGAAGCGGTTCTATTAGAGATCAATTTTTACTGTAACTCGCAGGACGGATCATTGGCCTGTGAGAACACGTGATTTTTCAGAGGTGTGTGCAACAAAGGTTAAGAATGAATCGATATGTAATGTTTTCGAGAATCAATTGATAATGCAAACACGTTTGTGTCTGTTCTATTGAAAGCAATTCTGCATCGTATTTCATTATTGCAATTACAGTGCCGCTGATCTTCGATTAACCAAGCAGTCACTTCGTTTTTCGAACTCATGTTAATCCGACTTGGCCGCACTTTCACGACTCCGAACAATTTTACGTTTTGCAATTATCGAATCTTTTTTCTCACTCCTATGTTGCTCCGCAAAAGTGCAAACGTGGGGAGCGTGGATTGCGTACTGTCATTTCTGTTCTCCCTTGAAAATCAATTTTCCCTGGTACCGAGGCTCCAATCACTTTGGAAAAATAACATATGGTACTGCGACGAACGGGGTCGACTGAGGATCGGTCAAAGGTGGACGTTCTTTTTTTTATAATCCTACCCCAGTCTCGGCCATTTCCCACTCTTTCACTTCGTTCGATCCATGCAAACTCGTTTACCGAGTACACACAGCGTGCAAATGACGGCTACGAACATTGTGTGGGCTTTTCGACGATACAACGGTGTGTGTACAACCAAGAAAAAAAAAAAAAAAAAAAAGAAGTCAATTTCGACAGCCGTGACTGGATGAAATCGACGGTGTGAAATAATTCGAGTTTTCTTGTCGCTAATCGACCACGGCGGTTATACGAAAGAATTGTACGTTCGACAGGTGGCTTAGCTTTAATTTTATTGCTTCTGACCGCATACCGGGTGTCCCATAACAACGATAGGGAACATTAAATTTTAATCAACGGATTACCAATCAGACACGACTGAGTATTTCTCTATTCCCTCGAATACTCGATTTTATGTTTCGAAATTTTAATCAATATAGGTTTTATCAGCGTTGACAAATTATTTGCTTTCGAACTAAGATTGATTCGAATTGTGTCCTATTTTGTTTTGTGCGAAAAGATGGCCCGGCAATAACGGTGTTCTGTACGATCCACACGTTGGCCTAACAGTTAACCAAGTTGTGTGATACACAATCCAAAAACTCCGGAGTTGTGCTTCGTGCCTGAACTCCGTTAGAGAGTGCGACGTCGCGTCGCCCACTTCATCAACGAGCCGGACGACTCAATCGTCCGAATGTCTCCAACGACTGGAGAAAAAATAAACGAGAGAAAACATACGGAACAAAGAAAAAAAGAGAAATAAAACCGTAGTGGAGATGAAAAAGCAGTTGGTCGATTGATTTTACCTTTTGTCCACCTACAATGTTTTTGCCACTTTTTGTTTCCTTCCTCTCGTTCGGCACGTTGGTTTCTGCGGTCCGGTTCTCGCAGCTGCCAAATTGAATCAGTTGAAATTTTGCGGTAACGTTGTTCTGTTTGACTTTGGTACGTCTACGGCGAGGATTGATTTGTTACGGTCGCGTGTGTGCCGGGCTCTCCGCTCCTGCTGCGCTGTCGGCAATCGTCGGCGAACCGCAGCGTAGACTTTACTACTGCGAGAGCCCGATCGAATGATATCCTCGAATCGTCGCACGAAGAAAAACCGTCCGTTTGGGTGGACGACTGTGTATGTACATTGTGTGAGTAAGAAACGTGATTCCGTATACTTCGATCCAGAAAAATCCGTTCGATTCTTTATTTCCATTTCGAAGTTGAATAAAAAAAAAAAACAAAGAAAAATTAAATAGAGGAATCGCGTTGCGTATGCGCTGAATGCGTATTTGTCGAGACATATTTTAGTGACACGTCGAGAGCGATCGTAAAAGTGCTCTGCAGAGAATAAAAGCGGTTTGCGAGGGGTGGCGAGAGGAGAATGGCTCCGTCGGAAAAAAACAGGGATGACGATGTTGGACGCGAGCCTTGGGCGATGTGTATACCGTCTATTGTTAGATGGTTCTTTCGCAATAGCTATCCGATGTCAACGGCGCACCGTTAAGCTCTCACTTCATGCAACGAGTGGGAACGGGACCGTAGCGAATTTCCGGTTGCTTCTTTCAGTCTTCAATCTTTTTATTTATTTCTTTTCTCTTCGGGAAAGAATTCTTCAGCAAGATCGATTCATCGTCGTGCGAAGCGCATGGTATCAAACTTCCCGTCCCCATTATGCTTTATTTTTCTTCCGCTGTTTATTCGAGCATTGACCGCGCTCAAAGTCGTAAATTGATTAAGCGTCATGGATTGCATAAATCTTCGGAAAATACACAGCGAGTATTATTATGAATGAAATATGTGCTCAACAGCGATGAGTCGGCGATATTTACCACCTAGTCGTCATATGTGCACTTTTGCGTTCTATCTACCTTACCAACAGTCGAGAGTCGCGAAATGGCCCACTTTAACGCTCGCAAACACGGCCGTAATAGCGAGGAAAACATGGTTGTATTGCATAAGATTGTATTGCTTCCGTTCGACAAAACGACTATTCTAAAATTTCTTCGGCTCAATTCTGTCGTTACAGATCCACAGACTCACGGGAACCAGAGACGACGATTTCAACGACGAGGATGAGTTGAGGATTGGCTATGACGTTCAGAACTATACCGGCCTTGGTGGCCGCGGTGGTCATTTATCTTCTTCAACCGTTCGTTGATGCCAGTATACAAGGTGAGACGTAGTCGAAATTTCGTACCATTAATTCTCACAGGATTGCGACGATCCGATAAGCGATTAACAAATTATTTGGTCATGTAAATCGTCGCCAAGTTCGTCACCGAAATCATTGTCGGTATAAAATTTTGGCTATCAAATCTATTAAAACTAGACAATAATTATCCCCATCTGTCTCGCGAGATAGCAAAATTTATAACTTTGCCAACCTAATAGCGCACGAATAGTCAAAAATTGATTACGAAAATTTCACACATCCCGTTCCATGCTCTCGGCTAAGTTCGTTTCAACCAAAAACCGGCAAATTTTATAGAAACTCGATTACGAAGCTTTCGCTAATTCTCTGACACAACTTCGAAAACTTACAAACAACTGGGTGGCAACCCCAAGGCAGATGCTACAGAATTGTGTTAAACCATTATAGAAATTCTCCGCTGACAATTGTGGAACGCACAGGATTGTCGACGATAATCTTGTTTATCGCGTAACCGTACAGAGAATGCGGATGTATATGTTTCCTCGTCTCCGGTGGAATATCAGAAGTTCGTCTGTGTTCTTGTCGTACGTTTCCCCTTCGTATCCTCCCTGCATTATCATCCTTACCCCCCCCCCCCCCCCCCCCTCCTCCCTCAGTTCTACCAATCTCTTTAGCTCCCCTTTTACCAGCCATATCCACGTTGAACCATCTTTCTAACCATCCGTCCTTGTACATCTTCGAGGCTCTTGTTCCGATCACTTCAACTGCAGTTAATCTTTCTCCGTCTAAATTTTACCTTCCGGCAGCACGATCCGCCACTACTGAGCTACCAGCACCTTGCTCTTTTCTCTCTTTCTCTGTCCTCCTTGCCATTTTCCTCGCGGCCTTCTCGCTGCACTCGCCCGCCCACTGTCGGCTCCACTCTTCCGTCTCTACTTCACCACGTCCGAGTTACGGGGTTTCTACTGTCGCAAAATTGGTCCTCGAGAGAGAAGAAGACCTCTCTGGAACGTTCACGCGCACACACTGGCCCACGGAAAAGAGTCGAGCTGATAAATTTTCTCAAGGATTATCCCGCCGGTAGCCGGACGACCGGTCCCGGAAGAACGATCAGCCGGTAAAAATCATTTCAAGCGTATATATAACCCATACATATATATATATAAACCACTTCCGTGCGTATACGAGATTTAACCGCGATTTTGTTCACGACTCTCTTGGCTCCGGCGAGGCTGCTATTGCTCCGCCGCTCCAGTTCGCTCTAGTCTCGTTTTAGTCTCGAATACCCCGACGAACTTCCGTATCGCGAGACAGCCTGCTCCACCGCCTCATAGCAACGTCCGGGAATGACGAACGATGCCGCGTCCACGTTGTCGAAATTGATCGAGAAAAATTGCCTCTCCCGTCGCCGCTCTCCGCAGACGTCACGACCGCCCGTCGTGAGTTCCGCCGCTTCCACCTACCCACGGAGCCAACCCTCCGTCGAGTTGTTAGCCCCGTCACTTGACCCTCCTCTCGTCGCTTCCCGATTGACGATTCAATCCTCCGGAGAATCATTTTTTACGACCGGACTTTTCACGCCATAAAGTGGATGCTGAATCGAGTTACTTTCTTCGTATAAATAAATGCCCTGTCTTTTCGTAAAGCTTCGGTAATAACTCTGAGAATAATGGACTCGTTTTTTTTTTGTTTCCCTTACGACGGGACGGGCGACTAGGTTATGACCATCGGCAATGTTGTCGGCATGATCGATATGACGCTTGTCGAGGAAGATGCTCTTCCTCGACGTTCCATTAATCCTGTGAAAGCACGAAGGATCACCGAATAAAAGTTTTCATAACCGTGACGCGCGACATTTTACGTTTAAAAAAAAAAATCTGATCTTGGAAAGTCAATTTCACCAAGCTTCGTGCAGCCTGAATCTTACATGGAACAAATATAAAATCTGAGAAATCTTTTGGTAGTGATCGATCCGGTTACTGAAGCACTGTTCCAAGCATCTGTTTCATTTTCTTTTTCGCCTCAAAGATCATTCTCATAAATTTTTGCAATATTGCTCAATCCAATTAAATTAATGTTTCCATTATTTTTCAAAGATGATTGATAAGAACTCTCTGACAAACGATCTGCTCCCAGTCTTTACTCTATTGCCAAAATTATCGTTTTCCCATCGTAAGCTGTATGGAAAGAAAATACACATGTACTCGCGTTGACTCTCACGACGAAGTAGCGAACCGAGTTTTCGGGAGGATTGTTATCGCAGTCATGGTCTGAGTGTCTGCACGAGTCGAGCGAAGCTACAGCGCATGAGAGTGCAGGGAGCCCTTGCCGAGGGGTATGAATGCGTTTCTACATCGCCACTTTCAAAACTGCTATGTACTTTGACGAAGTGGCAAGTGTTGAAAACGTTCCGCGGTGGGAAGAGGCGGGCGGGGGGGGGGGGGCAATCCCTTGGTTTTGTTCACCCTCGGTACTGGGAAAGCTCCGACCATGAGCATCGGTTATTATGACTGCAGCCTCGGATCGGTCGAGTCGAGAGAGTGCACGGGATATGCGTGCGCCGGTGTACGCGAAGCCGGTTTCGTTCGTCTAAGCGTCTACATTGCCACGTTACCGCGATGCTCGCGATTCCGTTCCGCATCATTTGCATATGCATGCATGCTCATCACGGAATGAGCTTGAGTTGGGCCAGAAATGAATTCCACACACGTTATCACGGAGCTACTAGCTGCGCGATCTCGCGTGCGTCTATGAATGTGTCCACGTTTTGCGTGGTTGGATGTGTGCTTTCTTATCTCCGAGCTAACAGGATCTACGGACTCTCAGCACTGCGCTTTTCTATCGCGCATCACCGCGTTAAAGTGAAACCTTTCGTTGAAGTACCACCACGTGTAATTATTGCTGTAATTATTACACTGCTAACAACTTTCATGAGAAAGTTTTCTGCGAGTTTGAATTAATATTGACTTGTGCATGAGCGCGTGTGTGTCCGTGAAATATGGTGTGCAAATGGAAGGGGGTTGGGAAAACATGCGATTATGGTTGGTGAAGTTTTCCATGGTACAACAATATGGAAAATGTATTGATAAAGTTGGCTTTGTAACATTTTGTTAGCCAAGGAACTTGTATGTGTGGAATGTAATTGGATTTTTGTATAGACGTATACTAACGTAAAATTCATACAAATTCCGGTTTGTTCGTGAATTTTTGCAATTCAATTTCTTTAATCAATGCACAATTGGTAAAGTTGGAATGTTATGTACGTCAAACAAATACGAGCGATGTTACAATGGACATTCCGTTCGAATATGTAGCATGTCGTGGTAAATGGAGTTAACTGTAGTGAATCCCAGAATCGACGTTTTTTGTATTTAAAAAGTATTCGGGGTGATTGTATTAGCCCCGAGCACTGCACGTTTATTAATATCACCATACGTAGGTGCTCATGGCTGTTGCGAATTCGATTTTACATGCATATCCCGAACGTTATGAAAAATAAAATCGATTGTGAGGAACTCCAGATCCAATTTTGTTGGCATTAAAAATAATAAGGTTCGATTTCTCACAATCAATTCGCCGATAGCCTCATATACTTTTCAAAAATTTTTCTACAAAAACGCCGGGCAAGCTACATCCAATTACCCTTGAACAATAAAATTACTTCTCCGCGTTTCAGATATATTCCATAATACAATAAAAATGAATAATTGCCGGAAGTGAGAATCCACGATGAGATGAGGCATCTTATTATACATAATGCATTCGCCACGGATATCACCATGAATTTTCCGCATCGCAGCCAGCGCTGGACCGTTAAAACGCATAACTCGTCACGCATGTAGCCGTAGAATGTTATACATACGCGCGTGTGGTGCAAAGTACACGCGGACCCGAGTGCCCATAGTGCTTCGCGCTATGGTACGATGCATTCCGAACAGATTCGTGAATTAACGAAGCCGCGCGCGCGCGTGTGTGCCGCACAAAATCCCGAATGTTTCCTACCTACTCTCCCGATGGAGATTCCGTCCGGCTCGCCACGTTAAAGCGTCCACACTTACACACCCACGCACACGTACGAGCACCGAAATTAAACGGTCCGCGGAGTGCACCGCGCCGCGCGCCATCAGAGAAACCACCACCAAAAACGAAATTTCGAAGTACGCGAACGAGAATCCCCCCCCCCCCCCGTTGAAGCCCCCGAAAACGCTGAGAGCACAGTTTGGCAGTTGTGACGGTTATATTTGGTGCTATCGAAACCGGTGCGAGCTAAAATCTACTGCATCTACGTCCATTTCTCGGGCTATTTTCTCGCGCTCGGTCTCGTAACTCACAACCACCCTCGAACGAAAATACCTTCGCGCTTTGGCACCCACCGTTAAATTCACCCTTATTTGTGGAACAAACGAACCGGGTATATGAATTATCGTCGAGCGCGCTACGGCGTGAACCGCCACCGACACGGTGCCCTCTATTGCCATGTGCCAGAGCTCTGCCGTTATCGAACGCGCAATGGCTCGATATAGTTCGAAATCGTTGACCAACTATTGCTCGTACGAGGAGTGGCTGGACGACGAGGAGGAGGATGAAAATTTATTGCTTTTTTAGAACCCTCCGTTCTTCACGCGTTAAGGCCGGACGTAACATTTTTTGTCACCATTGTTCCGTCACCAATGAAAAATCATCTGGGGAGTATTCGCCGGTAACGAATCATTCTTGAACTGCTTCACTAGCGAATACCATTTCCGGCTGCCAATTCAGACGTCAATGGTCCATTTTCTTATTTCTTTTGACTTTTAGTGAAGTTCCGGTGATAATACAAGCTCCACATATATTATTTTCGATTGATTTTTTTCAGCAATCAGGAATTAGTATATATAAATTCGACAGAGAAACATTATTCGCAGTCAACAATGACAGGATATTTAAATACGGGCGTATTGAAATGTTCTGTCCGAGGCGCCTTACGTAATTCTTGCCAGTTTCAATTAATTGATAAGCCGTTTTTATCTCTCCGATCACATTCATCTCACTTATCCGGCAACTCGACTAAACCGAACTATGGTATGTCGTACTTCAGAAATCATTAATCATCTGGAACAATTTCTTGCGAAATTTTAATTGAACGCAAGTCACTCGTCAACCAGTTTCTTTATCATTCACGAAACATTACGCTTCTCCACTATTGTCGACGCACGGAAGCGAATGAACATTATAGAGAAGCTCGATAGTGTGTAAGTTTGTACCTAAATATTGTTATATTCACCGAACGTTGCGCACCATAATTTTGACTCGAGGGTGGTCGGCCGGTGAGAAGCAACGAGTCTGCCGACCGAGCGTGTGCCCGAGTCTGATAAGGGCGCACGGAAAAGCATCGTCGAGCAAACGGGCGGTCTCGCTGTGATTGCGAGACTCTCCGCGCGCTCGAGAAGTTTGCCTTTTCGTGTGTGGAAATGCCTTTCGAGGATGTTGAGAGAGTTGCTGTGCGATAAACCGCGTCGCACGAGTAAGATCCGAGTGCGGAATTCTATCCGGATAGACCGAGTGCGGTTCGCGCGGAGTAGCTTCCGAAAGCGTCGGGCAAAAGTTTCTCTGGGTTATCGGGTTATCGCCAGGCGAATACCGACATTTGGAAAGCTCGTATTGGGACTATGGTGTGCGAAACGTTTCCAAGCATGATCTTGGGTGGAGACCCGGAGGCAACGATATCCCGTTAACTCGTGCGGCAGACGCTGTTGATGTACAACATCTGTTTGCATTTTTGGACATCGAAGTATCGAACGCGAGAAATTTCGGAACAAAAGCTTTTTTTCGTGCGTCTAAATAATTTTTCGTAATTACAATCCGACGCAACCATGTTTTCCTTGTTTTTTCGTGCCTGCTCGAACGATCGAAGCCGAACTCGGTACATATCAGGACCACCATTCAACTACACTATGTATCAAATTTGGTGAAGATCGGTTGAGGGGATCAAATTTATAGCACTTTGAATTTTGTAGGAGTTTGAATTTTCCTAAGATAGCTGTAAGTTGAAACTTGCAATTTGCTTCCTCCGCACTTGATCCAATAGACGAAATCCTTGATGAGGAAGCTAGAATTAATAAAGAAAAAAGTACTCATAGGAATCCTCATAAACGACTTCTTCCGTTGGCTCAAGTGCGGAGGAAGCAAATTGCAAGTTTCGACTTGTTTTAATGTGCATCGAATATTTGTTTTATTTCGTCAATTGGGGTGACTTCGCCCCTCCGACCTCCTCACCGGCGCTTCGCCCCTGGACTCCTCGTTAATTAACTCGATCAATCTCGGAAAACATGCTTTTGTTGTATAAAGTGACGTGTGCATCTTAACGATACACAATATACTATTAACAAGCATAAAACGAAATGGTAAATTGTTGTACAAGCAAAATCAAATAATTTCTAGAGTTTAGTTTGCGTTATATTGTTATGGATTATGAGGCATTTCGATAAAACCTGAGCTGCCAGCTTCGAGGTAAATTAATTCGCACCCCCATGGATAAGAATTTTTTTTTTGTAATTGTCTTCAGGACGTTTAATCAGGTGACCCGTACGAATAAGTACGTGGTAACATAGTCAACAAGATTTCGTCCGTAATAAAAAATATGACTGCAACCCAACGAAATATGGGTGGTGGTACTTTGAGTTAACGAGTTGTCGTTTTGATTCACAGGTGGGAAACCATTCCCTGGACTGGAAAACCTGCCCAAGTCATTCTGGCACGAGCTCAGTTCGCCCTTCACAGAGGTAAGAATTCTCGCTGGAACTCCTTAGTTTGCTTGGGTTCGTTAGGTCCTTAAGAGCTTTTATGGACTACGACGGATTTCTCCGGTGCAGGTGGTTGCAGCGACGGTGGTGAATACACGGTGCTTTCGAGAAGTTGTTTTGCCGTCGCGGTCGGTGTTCGAGACGGCGTCGCCACTGCGCTGTGATCAGCCGCGCTGAAGAATGCCATACATTTTTTTTTCTCTAATTTTTTTCCGTTTCTTTTTCAATTCTCGCCGAGCTATTGTTGATTCTCGTTCAAAATCAACATTTTGTCCACAACCACTTTATCCATGAGTGGCGATGAAAACACTTTTTTTTTTCGTCGTTTTTTTTTCTTACTCGCGAATGGGAATATATATTATATATATGAACGACCGCCCGGAAACTTTATTCCTCTGGTATAGCAAAGTGCACTTTGGGAGCAGGTTACGACATTGAATACATATTATATTACCTCGTCGCTTTATGAATACTTTGTTTCGCGAAAAATATGCATTTTTTCGAGAGGTCGTATATGATTGCATTTTTTGCACGCGGCAAATATATTAAAAAGAACGATCGTTTGGGATAAAGGTCGATACGTGTACACGTTGAATTTAATTTGTAAAATGAAAGCAGATATGGACTTTTACGAACATCGAAGATACACCTTCCTTATGAACCTTCCTTATGTTGATTATTTAGATTTACGTGTAATAATATAATTGGATTTTTTCTCGTACATAAACATTTTTGTCGTTGATACGAAAAATTTCATCATGTTGCTCATTTTTTCTACTTCAAGAGGACGTAGTATGATATATTACACTCGGTTTTGATCCCCGAATATTTATATTATCCGAGAAAGCCGATTTTGTCTGAAAGAATATTTTTTTTTACGTGTCAAAATATACGATCGATGCGAAACCTCTTAGAATGGTCCGTTTGGGCTCAAATTTAGAGCATCGACTTGAAATCTGGAGAGTGACGTGAAAATTGTTTTTTCACGACACATTCCAATGTATATATTCCAATTCCCGTTTCCGGCCTGTCGCAGGTTTATCAAGAAGAAAGTATATCAACGGAAAACGGTGCAACCCCGGAGCCCCGGCCATTTTTCGAAGACGCCGACAGTAATGTAACTGTTCAATTAGCCGCTCACGTTCATCTTCATTGCAGAGTGGAAAACCTTCAGGAACGCACGGTGAGTCAATTGTATTGTTATAAAGAGTGTCCAACGAATATTCGTATACGAAAACAAGTGAAACAACGCGGAGAGAACCAATTTTACGACGAAAATTCGAGATCTACGGGCAAGGCCGGCCCCTGAACTTTTCGAGTTTCTGGTTGTTTCGTGAAAAGATTCGGCGTTATATTCCTTCCGTGGGATTACTCGGATTTTCGCTGCGCTCGCCATTGCCAACGTATTGTTCGGATAATGACGTTAAGCCCAGGCACGCCAAAGGCGCAAGCTGCCGTCGAAGGGTTTCACGGAATCTCGAAAAAACTTCGTCCGAACTCCTTCGTTCTTCAAAAGAGGAAATCCGTTGGTTCTTCGGGCGCTTGTACGCGATTCATCGCTGAGATCCTACCACGAACGTTCGTCCGTGTACCAGGCGCCAGCTATGTATAGATACGTTTGTCCCTTTCACGTCGCAGTATTGTTCATTCTCGGTTTCGTCTTTTTTTTCCTCGTCGAAGTCTGAGCGCCGTCTCTTCGAGACCGTCGACGAAGACGAGTTGCCAAGCGCGAGGAGTACTATGAAGAAAAAGAAGACCGAGTTAAAGTTAATCCCGGGAGGGATGTATACGCGTTTTGGTTCTGTTTTCAACCCTTTTGCGAGCCTCGCCGTTACGACACACCGATAATACTCCGGGCGACGTCTATATCATTTTCGTTTTGTTTTACTTTTTTTCCTTACTAGTCGTACTTATTTCGTTTCGGTCCCTTCGGGGATCACGAAAATCTTTTCGTCTTCGCGCCACGCTCGCCAATGAGAAGCCCCTTCCTTCATCTCCGTTTTTCGCTGGCACTCGGGCTGCTGTTTTTCCATCATGCTATTTACAGATGGAACGGACAAAACTTTGCTTCTCGCTTATAATGGATTTGAAATAAATGACGGACGGATAATACTCAAACAGACGTAGAAAATATTCAAGGCAGTGTATTTTTTTTTTAAATTTACTCGACGAAATGCGATAATGAATGAGATTCGACACGCAAGTCGAAAATCTGGCGAATCTGGGATTCCGAAAAAAGCGGGAGTATAATTTCCATTCGGTTTGGTGACGATTAGAAGGCTTCGGCGTGATGGAAGATTTTGTAATTATTTTCTCGGTCGCGGCGTTTATTTTCGTCTCGTGACTACCTCATCTCAAAGAAAATTTCTGGAGCCCCGGTACGATAATATTTCCCCCTTAATCTCACGGCTTAGCCGCGTCTGGTCGGGGCACAGTTCATCGCCTAACCCGTGAAATGATGAAAGCCACGCCGTAGCGTGGGAGTATCGTCGGATCAACCCTTACGGCCACGCCCCTTTGGAGAAAATCGCCCTGCCACGCTTTTCCCTATCTCTCCGCTTATTTCTCTTTTTTTTTCTATCTTACTTTTACGAAGTTTGCCTCAATTAAGCGGGGCTCGATACACGACCCTCGGGAAATAATCCCACAGAGGCCTCGTGGAAACTCAGAATTCGGGTTGCGTCACAGACGAACGATCTTTCAGGACCTTTCGCGTCGAAGCTCCTCATTCCGACTTCGCACTCGCAATGTGTCCTGCGAAAAAAAAAACCAAATTCAAGAGGAAGAAAAAAAAATGTCGCACGCAACGAAAAAAAAACGGTTGAAAAGAGTTCGCTCTCGCTTTGGAAATTCTGTCGGGCCGTCGTTCCGTGGCTGTCAGTCCAGCTGTGACATAACCACAGCCAAAGATAACTTACTAAGCAAATTTTTTTTTTTTTTTTAAGCCCGCTTTTTTTAAATTTCAACCAGATACATACAGTACGCATAATATCCGCAGGAATATTCATCACTTTTCGAATTTATTAATATCGGAATGTGCTTTCGATCTCGTCGAGGCTGCCAGTCACAGTGCCAGATGGTTCATGGAATCGTCCGTCACTCATATCAAAATATATATCCGTATCTGACTGCGTATGAAACAGCGGAGGTTGGTATTCGAGTGAATTTCGTCGCTATCCCAGCGTTCGCTGCTCATTCGTCTGGCCAACTGGTCGATGTAATATGCAAAGAACCCAGCGAGAGCTTTCCATCCATATTTAAAAAAAAAAAATTCCATTGCTCGCTTTAATTCTCGGATTCACCGTAATTGTTCATACCGCTGCAATTCCGTGCGACAGAATGGCTTGAGAACGCGTGAGCCCAGGTAGAATAATAATGGGCGAAAAAAACGCAAATAAAGGCAAACTCGACTCTTTGCGGGCGATAAAAGTTCTCGCGTCGCAGAATGTGGAAAGCGAGGCCGAGACGAAGTAAAGTAGTACAAAAGTTCTCGGAATCTTAGAATTTGTATTCTTCGCTATAGTGACAATAACGGATGAATAATCAGAGTGGCTTGGCGGGCATCCAGTTCGATTTGCAATGCGGTAAGAGCGTTAGGAAAACTCTTCACATACGCGTTCGATACTCGGTGTCCAATGCAGCGTGCATAAGTTTTACCGCTTGTACGTCGCGAAGGAAACACCGTGATAAGAGCGAAATTCCGGAGCTCGCGACTTTGGAACGGAACGTGATCAACGAACGTAGTATCTCATTTGAATTGACTGCTAACCTCATCCGGAGATCGAGTCTATTCCTAGTTCACGATTTTTTTAATCAGATTTCGGAAAATTCTGGTGTTGAAATTTTTTTGAAATTTATCTTAAAAGACGATAATATTATTTATCCATAGATTCGCTGAACTTTGATTGTTGCAAATAACTCGGTTGTTCGTCGTGACAACAACAAAATCTTTTTGACTTTGAGACGTACTCGAGCTCATTTGATTGTCTCCGACTTTAAACTCTCGATGCCACGAGCTTGTCATCCTTCATTCTTACGTTTTATTTTTACCTCGAAATCAACGGCGCTGTACTTGTAAAATTTCAACGTCTTCGAAACTCATCGAAGAGTCTTTCAATTTTCTCATTATCAACGATAACGACGCTTCGGACTTTGTTTCGTACATCAATCGAAATATTTTCCGTGTCCTCGTTTACCAGAAGCCCGAATACAATGTTCTCGGCTTGCATTCGTTGCCATGTATAACGGGGTTGAACAGATGGGAGAGGTATCAGAAATCGATCTGCGAGAGACCGGGATAAGGCGATTTCCCGAGTATCGGGGAACTTGCAGAAGCACGGTCGACCCTACACAGAACCCTCAGCAGGATACCCGGCATCGAGGGATAACCATTGTCATAGCTGATACCCGTGCTTCCTTCGCTAGTTTGCATATTGCGGCACACAATTGCTATTTTTATACGTGTGTATCATAATCGGATCACGATAACGATACCAACCACGAGATTGACATAGTTCCCAAAGGACTCGAGTAGATTTCCGTATTTCACGAACTACCGAAGCCGAATAAAAAGATCGTTGCGCATTTTTGAACTAAAATAACCCTACATCACCAATGACATCCGGCAATGGCATAAAGCTTACTTCTTCGAATTCTACATTATTCGTTCCACAACGACGAATACAATTTGGCCTGGTAAAAAATACACTGTGAATATCGCGTTTCGGGAATGAATTTGTTTTTCCAACAATATCTTTCCCGTTGAAATTTCCTTGAGTGTTCTGCGGCTGGTGCGCGAACACGTTGCAAAGACTTACGCGAGATAACGACGACGACCGAGCGCTGATAGAGAATAATTAATTAGCGCTGTACAACGAGTCGAGGGAATCGTGAAATAAACGTTTGTCGGATTCACCGAGACGAGTGGAAATATAAATCAAAGACCGGTAGAGATAGTTTTCAACGAAAGAGTAAAGGGAAATTAACGTTGCTGAATTCGTGTGAGTGACGACGAGCCAAGTGGTGGAAACGAGTTCTCGATTTCCCGAGAGTCCGAGGGAGGCCGAGGGGGAAAATATATATTTCTCTCGAGCGTTGCTAAAAGGAAGGCGATGTATCGCACAGTTCGGTGGAGTTAACGGGGGGCTGCGCTCGTTTCCGGGAAGATACATCGCGAATGGGCGAGCGAGAGAGCGAGAGAACCGGATGGCTGAAGAGAGCATCTCACAAACGTGGGGTGCGGACAAAGAGAAATAATTAATCCTATCGGGTAGTCTTGCCAGTCGGCACAAAGTGCACTTGATGCAACCGTGTAAAATTGTTACAAAAGTTAAATGAAATTGTGCCAAAGTTACTATACCGGATGGTTCGACTGCCTTTTCAGTTACTACCATCGGACGGCGAAACACCGCCAGAGCTTGCGGGAGACTCATTGTACCCAGCATCCTTCCACGGCTCGATGTTATTTCGTTCCAACCTTGTCACATTTCTTTGATTCCGTGACTCTGAATTTAATCTCATTTTATACCCTGTTGACCGCATAGTCATGCGAATTTTCAATGGTTTCAGTGGACCTAAACTATCAGCCGGTAAAATTATTGAACGTCGAAGATTACCATGGAGCATTGTACTTTTTTTTAAAATATATATATGTATTGAAATTTATCCGAGAACTTTCGCTATCGCCTCTGCGGTTTTCCAGGTAGAAAGAGCAACGTTCTGCCATCCCCTCTTCCTATCGCGCACTCGTGGCACCTCGCACCACTGCGCCCAAATTTGAGTATCTCCTTTCGCGGCAAATTTAACAATAGCCTCGCACTCTTACAGCCACGACGTCGACTCCGTTACTGTCAGTGTGTTGAATTGAGAAAAATGTTTATTCGATCGAAATTAATTCGACAGTATTCCGTTTTTAATCAGTTTTTTTCAGATCTAGCTATTGCCGACTCATCTCTGTCGTCACATGCACTTACGATGCCATTAGAGATGAACATCGTACCATGGGATTTGTCGTAAACATTTTCGTGTGACGATGATGAAACTAGTAATTCCATGCTGGACGAAAAAGCAGTCGCTGCTGGAACAAATAACGGAGTGGTTGTCCAATGAGGCGAAACGTAATACCGTTCGTATCTAGGTTAAAAGAGGATTTACCGGAATTGTTTATCGACGGATAGACTCGAGTCAGGGTACAGCAGAAGCAGCGAAAGCTGCAGTAGCAGCAGCAGCAGCAGCAGCAGCAGCAGTAGCATAAGGTTTTAGCAGTCGGATAAAGCTCCTTGTCAGCTTCAGGTTGTCCTCTCTCGTCGGTGGCTGCACTTGTCCTAGGCATCCACGAGATCAACCGAGCCTTCTCCCATCCGCCTCCCAATCTCCCTGCCGTCTTCGCGAAAGCTTTCGCGATCTCTCTTTTGGCTCTCGTTCCAGCGAGTCATCACCCGCAAGCACGGTTTTCGACATTCATTTCGTTAATTTGGCTCAGACTTGCAAAAATCTTTCGGCAAGCGAGCTCGGGTCACACGAAGAATCGTCGCTACAAATTTTCTTTCTTTCTTTTTTTTTTTGGTTTCTAAATTTATTTCTCCGCGTCCGTGACGAATCTTGGAAAATTCCTCGCCCCGTGACCGAAATTTCCGTCTTATTTCCACGAAAGCTCCGTGTCTACTCGACCGGCAATTCCATTCCGAACATCGGGATAATGTTATGTAGAACCTACGGATGAGAGTCGTCGTAACTTTGCAAATTTCAAAGTGCCCGCGAGTATCTCATAAATGCAAACGAGTTCGAAGCTTCAACGGATGCACAGTTGGTTCTTTTGCCGTTGGAAAATCGTGGAACTTAGCCGCATGAGCGGTTAACCGTGTTTCTCGAATCAAGCTTGTTCTCTTTCGCGAGGTTTGCGTGGTTGCAAGGAAAATGTGAAAGGGTAAATACGAAAAAGGGTTTGAACGTGGAGGGAAAAGGCGAATAAAGACAAAACCAGCCGAGGAGATTGCGAAAAAGCGATGCGTCACGGTGACACGATGTAAATCGGAAAACTTATTCACGATCGAATCGAACTTTTCTTCCATCTCCACATGGTCCTTATTCCGAGTGTGTGTTTGCGTTGCGATCTCTTCTTCTTTGTCTTTGTTACGAGCCTTGTTTGTGTTGCTTCGTTGTTCCGGGGAAGTCGAGATTTTTTCAAATTTACATTTTTTTTTTACGTATTTTGCGAGGTAGAAGTGGAAAATGGAAAACAAGGTTACCGAATGGAAAATCCGTTGTGCCAGTCAGCATTGTAAAAATGTCATTCCGGATTCGTTGCTGGGTTGAGCTGAATCTGGGAAGACAGTTCGGCCATTTCCCGGAGCTCGAGGTCCATACACACTGGAGCACGTGATTATCGGGGCAGCTGTAATGAGCGAAGGAGCGAGACAAGTCATACGCAGGTTCGGGTCAGACTATTGAACAACAACTGGCTCTGCCCGATAGGATCTCTCGCTGTTGCTCAGCTTTCGTACTTCCTCCCTGCTGTGAGGAGATTAGATTGTGCGGTTTCATGTAAAAAAAAAAAAAAAAAAACCGACGACGAAATATTTTTCTCTGAGAACAGAGGAAATGTTGGCTTCAGGGCTGAGATTTTCATGAAAAGTTGTTGATGATTCGACCGCGAGAGAACTTGGGATCTGTACAATGACCAGCAACGTTCGATTCGTTGCAATCTCTCTTTTTCCTTTACGCCTAATCGATCGGAATTACGACGCGAAATGCTGAGTGATTCGTAATCAATGGGAAGGATTTCGGTCGAGTATCGCGTTTGAACATTCACGAGAAGTAGTCGATAACTCCATCGACGCTCAAACGTTGAAGTTATTAACGTAAAACTCTGTGCTGAGTGTACACGAAATGTTTGTAGATAAACGTGTATTGCTGAGTGTACACGAAAACGTTTCGAAGATAAGCACCGGATTGCCGTTGAATGAATCAAACGACCGAACCAATGGGAGCATCGGAGCGTGATGGAAACACCGGGAAAGAGCCCGAGAACGATATCGAAGGTACACTCGTTTGCCAGTTAAACTCCGACAAATATTTGCATTTCGTGTAAACAAACTGCGACAGTTGTGATTTTTTCGCCTCCAGTCCGGATGCGCAGCATCCATAAGCCGGTCGGTATATTTGTTTCGTTTTCAGGGCTCTGTCTCGTCGAGTCTTCGTCGACTTTTCATCGGGTGCGGAACGAAGTACCGAATGTTCGAAATTCCGACGGGGCAAAATCCCGAAAATGCGATGTTTCGATCGCCGAAGTTTCGACCGAGCACGGTACCGCCATTTGGTGACACCGACTCGGAAATGTTCCGAAGCGGTATTACATCGCTGGGGCGAGGTTCTAAACGCCAATGTTTTCAACGAGAAAAATTCGGAAAACGCATACGCGGGTATGTGTTGGGGTGACCGGCCGAAAAAAAAAATGTTGCCCGATTTTCACTGGGCGCATCAGGGTCAAAGTATTTGGGCATCCGTAGAATCGTGCTAAAAGATGAGATCGATCAGACCGTGTTGAGGCGTGGCGCCGGATTTTTGAAGTTCTAACGGTGGACACTTTCAAGAGTCATCGCAAGCCCTAAAAATCGTCCGATCGGGCACATATAAGTCCACAATTCTACGTGAGGTGGATACTTTAGAGTAGTTGACGGTCATGGTAAGCGGATTTGGTTTCCGATTTTTTTTTGATAAAAAAATTAAAAGACAGAGATTGATAGATAAATTCTTTAAATGTATATACATAAGAAAAATCGGAAAAATTTTGATGCGGTACCGTGCTTGGTTGAAAAATCGGTGGTCAAAACATTGTATTTTCGGAATTTAGGACCGGCGAAAGTTTGAAGACTCGGAACTTCAATTCTCACTTTTTTCATCTCGATCGGTCTGTTCTCTTAATCCACTGCGTCTCAAAACTCTTATCGCAATAGTCCGACAATACGTGCGAGATGCGAGAACCGATTGCTCGCTCGAAGAATCGGGGACAATATGAGCCAAGTACAATCGGAATATCGTTTTTCACGCGTGACCTGACGCAATACGAGCAGATCGAAGATTATTGCGTGTCCGGTCTATATCCGTAAAACGAGTATCGATGAGGTACAGAGAATACGACTGAATTTAATCATCGTCCCGTTCCTCGGTCGCTCGACGTTCTAATTAGTATCGCATTTTCGGAAAAAATAAGTTTGTATTTAAAGCAGCGTTTCATGTTTTATCGATTTACCCAATTTTTCTAGCTGTTTTCTTCGTTGTTTAAAAAAAACAATTTATATCCCGAGCTCAAGAGCTCGGGAGGTCGGAAAAATATTTATCATCCGTAATTACGGTGGATATTAAAAGTACCTAAAAATGATCTTACCGGCCTTCTCGTATTTCCAGTGTGAAGAAAACAAGTCGGATTTACTTTTGGGTTGGGTAATCAAATAGATATCGAAACGATATTTCATTTTTTCAAAATGAATTATTCATAATAATTTCATCGAAATCGCAATTTAAATAATTTTCTATTTGAAAGTAATTCCCATCGCTGGAATTCCGTGCCATTGACCGGATATAAACCTTTTTTTTCCACAATTTGGCGGGACTCCGGATTATTCCATTTTGCAAAATTCGTGTGTGTTCATACGCCCAGAGCAAAGAGAATCGATCATCGATGACGTTCCGGTTCCGGAAGGAAATATTGCGCAACCGTGAATAATGAGGAACGTCGTGCGGTAGCGGCGTCACGGTCGGCTAAATAAAAAATCCAGCGAGACAATCTCGTGGCATGTTCGTAGTACGACGTGGCTCGCGTGCTCGCTCGCTCTACCTTGTTTCACGACCTCTTTCACTCGGTCCGCACGGACGTGATTTACCTTATGGCGAAATTATACTGTACCCTACAACCCTCCTTCCCGCCCCGTGAGTGGATAGGCAATGCCGATATAATGTAGAACGTCAACGTGGAAAATTGACAGTCGGTGGGCGCGTGGCGCTTTCACGAATCCCAGGTCTGCCAAGGTTGATTGATTGCAGTTTAAACATTTTCTTTTCGTTACGAAATCGGGAAAACCGATCATTGGCTGGGTCCCGATACCGCACGATTAATACGGAAGTTCCAGTTCCGGATAACTCTCGTTCGATCCATATCACGGCTATACTAACGCAAATCACCGTGTCGAACGCGAACAAGGGTGAAATCAGTAGTACAGCAACGCAATAGGCAGACAGTACGTGGCGTATGATACAGGAGTATTCATATTTAACTCGTTGCTGTACAACTTTGTCCTTCTCTTACGGTCATTCATCATCGTGATCAAACGAAGCCTCATTATATCGCTCTATTGAGGCTCTAATTAGTTGGACGAAACCAGAAACGTTGAATCGTTTCTGCCTTATCTCTGCATGTTTTGTCAGCGTTTTTGTCATCAATTCGCCCTGTTTTGATCTATTTTTACGCAAGTCGTTCTTGCGAAGAATTTATCAACATTTTTTAACGGTTAATCAATTAACGATAAAATGGCTGGATGTGGCTCGTAGTTAATTGGTCCTCTATTATCCCAAAACTAAGAAATTTCACCGAAAGCATTTTCATCCTGCCTACCAATCGACGTTTTCACTGTTAAATCAATCGGGCATTCGGTATGAATGCAAGTGTAGAGAAAAAAAAAACTATTTTTCACAAGGCTCGGCATAATTCTCGAAACACTCCCATCGTTTTTCTCGAGTGGATTGGACGTTTCGCAATAGCAAGCCGTCGCCCCAGGGAGAGAAGCAGAGTCCTGCAACCGCCGTCGCCATCGCCGCCGCTGTTGCCGGTGCTGCAGCGTCGGGCCGCCGGCGGGGTTCGTTCCAATTCTCGCACAGAAATTATCCGCAGTATATTAAGGCGATAGCCAAATTACGTCGCCGTGAGTTTGGTGGTTCGGGGCGCTGAGGAGAGGGGCCAACGTATTTATGATTACCATTATCCAAGTGGAATTGGCTTCCCAGAGCGGCCATTCCCTTGGCGTTCGCATATTTTCGGCGGATCGTCCCCGGTATCTCCACCGCTATGTACGGCTAGCTATCTTCCGCAACCCGTCGCCCCTGCCCGAATGGAGATGAAATCGAATTGGCCGAACCGAACTCAACCACTACCAGCAACACCGACATCGTCTCGTTTTCTTCGACTCCAGATCGTTTTCACTCCTTTTCTGGCTATAGATCCAGAACGCCTATATATATATAGTTAGTATCGAGAGTTCCACTTCCTGTATAGACGAATTTGCGCCTTCGATAGAACTCTATCGGATTTCTCCCATTTCTGTGAGGGTTCAGGGATCAATGCTATTTCGATAATTATTACAATGGTAAGGTAATATTTAAAAGAAATTATTTCCTCATTATTGATCCAGAAGAATTTCGCTTATCTTAAAGAAATATTTGAATGAATAACAACAACAACGACGACAAGAATAATAATGTTGATGATGATGATGATTACTGACGACAGATTTGATCTTTCGCAGACTAAATTTCACGTGAAAAAATATAAGTAGAAAATTTGATGAAGATGGGAAAAAAAATCTAGGATCGAATGTATTTTTCACTATCGGATTAAAATTGAATTATGAGAAACTTCGGGGTACAATATATCGACGTGTTATGCCGCTGTACTAATATAATCCGTTGCCGACCTAGTATATTAAGAGATCCGGTGTTTTCGTGCTCCCGCGCAATCTGCATTATTAAAACCCATCGCCCGCCCACTCGATAATACGTCCCGGTAGCGTATTACGCTCCGTGCTACGAGAGCTTCCTACGCCTTCGTGGCTGCTAATGGTCTCGAGTTTTCTCCTCCCGTATTTTCCCGTACCCCGTATTTTCTTCCATCTTCCGGCAAACTTGCTGCACATCGATGAAGGAGACTTGCATTGTTACACGTAACGCGATATATTCAAAAACTTCCGTGTCAATGCTTCAATAGTTGTTTATAAAATGTTTTACGTTGAAACAACCCTGATAGCTTCGATATTTCTCGAAAATCAATGTATCGTTCAATTTCGCTCCTTCATAGAGAAAGCTATGCGATGGTTCAAAAAGTTCTTATCGGAATTTTTTTGTCGTATTCCATCGCTTGGAAGCATTATCGATTCTGATCGATTCACAATTTCTCGACAGTGATACCACTTCGTCACTGTCGCGACCAGGTTTCGTCGCTGCACAACGGAGTATTTGCCACCGATGAAGTTTCCTCAATGAAACTCGCGAGTTGATCAAAGTTAACCTACCGTGGATGTATATGTACGTCAGCACATTCGCATCCGCAGTGTTCGAAGCCGGGGAAACGGTGTTTGCGCGTGCACGTCTGCGTGAGAATCCATAAAATGTTCTGCAAGGTGCAAGTTTGAAGTTGCCAGCTCGTTAATGTACGGTTTCGAGTCAACGCGTGAAAATTGCGCGCCCCACGAGAGACCACCAAGCCGGGATAAAGTTATTCTCTAGTGGGTATTCGTCCATTACGGGATATGTTTGAAACGCTTTCCAGCGAATACCCGCGTAACCGTTGAAAACCGGTAATTTCGCCTCGGCGAATAATTTTTAAGTATTTAATTTAAAACATTTTTTTACTTTATCTTTCCCCGTTTTCGCTGGAGTAGTCTATATAGGCCCGAGCGATGGCAGCTTCGCACTTTTCGTTCGTCGTTAAAATATGCAAATCCCGTTACTCGCGTAATCCGCGGACTTGGGCCGTATAAGCGGATGCAGCGCGTGCCTCATCGTCTTCGTCAGCGAAGTTGTAACTTTTATCAGGAGCCCTTTGAAAATCGACGTTACCTCGTACCGAGCGCAATGCGCGTACGTGAAGTACTTCGAATAAAGTTATCCGCGTTCTCTCACCCACGCCGAGTACCTCCGCCTTCCCTCTTCAGGCTTCCGTAGTCGAGCTCTCAGCTTACTCGTCGACGGCGCTATACAGACTGCAACGGTTAACTCGTGACGAAAGTTACTTTCCTCGTATTAAGTCTGGTTAACCGTGTCTTGAAATTTGAAAAAGATTTTATCTAAAAAATTCATTCGCCATCCGGACGATCTTTTTTTTTTTATTTCAATCAACGTCTTTTGGATCCTCGTCAACGCTTTATGCCACCCTTAAATTGTTCAAACACTATTTCTCAATCTGATAGTAAAAGTGAATCAGAAATTGCTAAATGTATTGTGTCTGGCATTTTTTTATTATTAAGTTTTTTTTTTCGCGAACGACGAGGCATCTGCGTCGATGAAATATTCATCGTAACGTAAAAAATTCGCACGCGGAACGATAAAATCGAAGATGAAATTACATGCCCCGTTCGGAAATAATCTGGTGCGTCATAGCGAAGGGGCTTAAATTGAGAATTTGATCTCGTCCGATACCATCGAGGGTTGTAAGTGGTCTGTACGACGTTGTGTAGCCGGTGGATGTGCAGTTTTTGCCTAGACTGCCGAGTAAGTGCAGCAAAGGAGGATGGAAATGAACGAAAAAAAAAAGAAAAAAAACCCTACAAAAACAAAAGAAAAAAATTGAGGGAAAAAACAAAAGGAAGAATGAAAGGAGAAACGTTTTGTAGAAGGCGTAGAAAGATTGCCAGGTCGATCATGGTGAGCATCGCGATCGATTTCGCTCGGTTCGAGTCACGCCACTCGATTTATTTGCCAGCCGCGCTCGAATCTGTATCGTTCAGACCAAGGTGTTCCAGTCGTTCGTCGAGGTTCCCTTACCGTCGATCTCGCCCAAGCTTTTCCCCGAGCTTTCCGCGTTACCCGGGACTGCTCGATCCGACACCGAAACGATTTGTCTCGGTTGTTGCAACGCGCCCGAAGCACAAACATTATTATAACGCCGCTGCGCCGTTGCTTACGTGTATACGTATATACGTTAGCTATCGTCGAAAGCTTCACGATGAGAGCACGGCTCTCTGCCAGTCCGTCGCTTCAGGCAACCAAGCTACGTACCCTTGTTTTCCAACCTCTCTGAGTCTCTACGTTATTTCGTATATACCGTATTTCTCGCATTCTCTCCTCAATCTTCCTCTCGTTTCATCTCATTTCATCGCGTCTCGAGAGCCACGAATTTTCTGGTCGTTGAAAGCAAGATAAATCGAGTCGCCGACAACGGGGCCAGCTGCTTCCTAGTTTATACTCCGCCGTTTCGCTATACAACGTCCGATGTATACATGTATATCCACGCATTAATATATATGTATAGTCAACCGACGTTTTACTCTCACGGTGTAGATACCGCGGGTATATGCGACATCGGACACCAGGTGAGCTTGTGATATCCATGTTTTAACAGTATAAAAATAAAGTCGCTCGGTCGTGATGATGAAACTCATTATCAACTTTGTCATCGCTTGAACATCAAATTTTCCATGTTTCCTCATTATTCATGGATGCTCATCGTAAGCCCCCGACGAAATTCGTAATCTCTTCGATCCACAACCGGTGCAAGTAGCGATGAGTAATAATTTCGGTGGGATCTAATAGCATTTTTTCAAACCTCCCTAAATTGTAAAGCTCCGAATTTTGCTTTGCTATTTGCATAAATGCGCTTGATAATCAATGAGCAAGCAATGGATAAATAATATTGGTAATGGTTGGAAGTAATTCGTAAAGGACGAAGGCTTTTGTCGATTTTCGGATTGAATCGAATCCCGCAATTCGATTTAACCTCGTACAATTTCGTTTCGTATTCCCTGAGCGTGCTACCTTGATATCACATTGTAGAACCAGACCACTGGTCGCTCGATTTAGTACAGCCGATGCATGATTCGTTTAACGACGTTGTTTCGTCGGGGTTTGTTTCTATAACGTCCGTTACCCAGCAGTGCCGCGCATGTCTTAGGGGCTACATATATCTATACACATATATATGTACCAACAACGGGACCATCGCCACCAGTACTTTCTCGCCATTAATCAACCATAAATTAACCAGGCAACATTTACGAGCTAGCTTACGGTTAATTAATCGTCACGATGTGCTCTCATCGTCGTACAACGCAGCCCAGAAGTGTCGCGAGGGTGATATCAGATTCTGCGTACCCGAAACTGTTTTACACGCTTCTCCGAGGATCGACAAAGGTGGGGGTCGGGAGGGGGGGGGGGGGGGGTTGCAAAGACAGTCTTGAGATAGACTCTGGAGACACGACAGTCGTTTCACCACAGGAAAATTAATGCCATGAAGTCCTGTTAACGTTGTGTAGCTCCGAATAGCCGCAAATTGGTAGTTCATTAGGGTTAGACTCGTTAGACAACTTTCAACCGTTCGTATCTGTTTCACGATTTGCACCAACGCTGCGGTGTAATTCAAGTTTGGCTTAATCCGAAATCTCAACAATCTCGAAGATTTAATTTATTATTGCCTCAAACTTCTATTGTTACCCTCAAACGCATCGTTGCCAAGTTTCTATTACATCGAGGTAGACCGGACGGACGGGGACCTTCAACTGTTATAGCAGATGTTTAAGAATATAACAAGAATAGTACCGTAAATGAGATTCATTAGGATTTTCTCATTAAAATGTTCAAGAAATTCCGAGCCATCGCGAGGCAACAACGATAGTCGGTGTATTCGATATTTGACCAGCCATGAAATCTCAAACACACGTGCACTTGTTTTTTTTCGACGATGAATATGACCGGAACCATGTTTTTCTTTTGACGTTGATATTAATTTCCGAACGTCTATCTCGTCTTGTCGACATCTTCAAATGGAAAATTCCCCTTGAAACTTTACTCGATCGTGGCGAAAATGTAAAAAAAAACGGAAAATGAATTTCCGTGCGGCTGTTGCTGGAGCTTTTCAGCGAGATGTTTTCTTTACCGCGGTATTCACTCGATTATTAATCAGTTTCATGTATCAGCCGGCTGACAGTGAAATATTGAGAACGAAACTTCATACTGGCCTGCTTTGCGGCTCGGTGAAACACAAATTTCCGTTACTTCAGGGCATATTGCGTTTGCCGTGGGCTTCGTGGCTCTTTCTGTCTCACACAATCGTCCGTTGTTTGTTCGTTGCAGCAAACCTCCAGGGCCCAATTAGAGTTTGCCCGAGTTAATCCGTTGGGAGAATTTTCCGGGGTAGCTTCGCCAAGCCCGAAACGGTTGATGGAAGGCGTTGATGACATCCACGCCATTCCGGATATTATTTCCGACTTTACAGTGACGACATTTTGAACTAGTTTAGTCGTCACAAGCACACTCCGGTGCATTTTGTGGTAGTCTGAAATCTGCTTTCATTATGCATCATCGATCGGGGATTTTTAGAAATTATTAACCTGGACCAAAATCATAATTGCTGTTCTGACAGTGATTTTTGATCGTTGCCTGTCGAATGTGGAAAATAATCCATTTTACCTTCGGAACAACTCTGTAGCTGTACCTTTGTTTTTTTAACTGACGGGAGTTGCTCAATAACCGATGTTTCTCTGTATATCGAAATATTCCGTAAAAATAACAAAATGTAAATGGTTACGGGTCGCCTGGCTGGTCGTGGTTTTACGGTTCACAGAGAAAGAAAAACAACTAAAATAAAAGTGGATGATGAAAAATCGCGTTTACTTGGAAAGTCATTGTCGTCACCAGGTACGAAGTTTGAATGAGTTGATTCGTCGTTTAATTACCAATAAGCTAAAAATGAAATTTTTAAATACAATAATTCATTGGTGCGAGTGTCGTGTCTTGGTTTAGGGTGAATCGTAGAGAAGCGAATCGATACAGACCATGAGAGGGAAATAGGGAGAACGGAAAATGGAGCATCGAACGTGGACCGTGTTATCAGACATCGAAGTTCATTTATTCCGAAAATACTTATGCTAATGCCCGAAGGGCATGCTCGTTGAACGCAGCAACCGCCCGTAAAAAAAATCCTGTCGCTATGTTGATCTCCGACGAACGGACATATTTTAGCCATCGATATAGCCCCCACGAGGGCTGCTTGAGAGTTTTGGGAAAATTGTTAGCCACCCTCGTGCGCGACATCGAGATAAGAACGCGTATGGACTTTTGCTTCCAGAACCTACATCCCGCATAGAAATGTAGGTACGTATGTATATAGGACTTAAATGGCCTGGTCGTAAAAAGTTTGGGCGAGCTTTGCTGTAGCTCGAGAAAAATATCTGATATCTTTTTGGACGTTCTTTCGTATGTTCTGATTATTTTGTTCTTCTTTCTCATTTGATTTTGTGGGTTTCCTAGGAGTCTCGAAATCCTTATGGTTTTGGTCAGTCCGTCCATCCGTTTGTCCGTCTGTATGTCACAGTCCTCTTATTCTCTCGTTTATGTATCGATTGAGATAAAATTTAGTACACAGACTTAGATTAATGACCCAAAAGCAAAAATGCTAATGAAAAAATTATAGAACATTTTTTTGAGTACCCTCGCGCAGATTGAAAAGTGAACTAGACATTTTTCTTGGCTCACTCCATCGAGTGAGCTATCTTTCAATAGGTCTTTCGATGCAATGCAATTTGAAAGGTTCTAAGACCTTCAGTCACGAGACATTCGCTTTCAAAATCGTCATCAGCGTGTCCCCTCCTCTAATTTCTAAACCATCAATTCAAAAAATCGAAAAAAAATTACAGAATGAAGCTTTTAATTAGTACATTCAATAAAAATTATAACGAATACTCTAGCAAAAATATTGTATAAGACTTTTGAAAATAACCCTTCTTCTAAATGAGTGAGAATGGCTACATAACCCTATTATGTGCGAGCTCAACACGCTCTTGACCAACTATATCATATTATTTTACATTTTACCTCCTCCTCTCCTCCTCCTCTTATATTCGAAGCGTTCCATTGGTAATGTAGTGGGTGGGGGTCTCAATGACATTTTAATTACCGTGACCACAGCTCTGAAAAGGAATATGCCGCGTAGTTGTTGGCTATAACACTTTCGCTCGAGGAAACTCGATCGTAAATGCTTTATAACGAGTGCACCAAGGCTAGTACGTCCTCTAGATTCTGACTACCTGAAATTAATATGTAACGTAACTAACTTTGCCAGCACTAACGTTAAAAACCGTAATGCTCGGGCGAAGTCAACACTTGAGGCGAAAGAAAAAAAAAATAGCCACACGTTCGTTTAAGGAGTCGAGTCATTAAATGTTTTCACATTTAGCACGAAGTCTCGTACATGCTTCGCAGCGTCGCTCCCACCCTACGAGCTCGTAGACTAACCTAGAAAACGAATTTTGTGTTAGTTATAACATGACTCTTGATACCAGGCGGTTGTTTTTAATGCATTCATTAACGCCGAAATTTCATTCAGAAACAAAATCGTTACTCGACGGCTGTTGCAACATTTTTTTTTGTACTCGATGCATCAAAATATACGGAAAAATAACACAATAATACTCGGCACGAAATGGTATTCGGAGAACGTCGGATTGACAGCCGCGGACATGAGACGAGGTCTATTAATTATTATTCCCTTTCATTATTGGCCAATCGTACCGCAAATACTTAAAACTGTCGAAACAACGCGAACCGCTTTGCCAAACCCGAATTACCAGGAACGTGTCCGCGATTGTGGATATCCGCATGGGTACATGCGAATGGAGCAGAACGGAGAGAGAATTGCCAACAGTTGTACAATATTTATGTTCGCGAAATAAATTTATATATTCCTTTTTCCACCGGTCACGTCATTTACAGGGATGCCCCCCCCCCCCCCCCCCCCACTCGATTAATACAGCGTTAACACGACGACGCTGCGGCTGATGGTCCGCGTGTGTAACAATGTACGTGTTATTACTGTGTAAGGTCGAACTGCCAGTGCTCCAAGCTTATATCTTGACAGCGATGTCGAGAGCTCGAGCTGCATGTTTTTTAGTTTGATTGACGGCGAAAGAAATAAATAAATGTAAAACGACAAAAGCGTCGACAAATCGATAAAAAACAAAGCTTAACGAGAGAAAAGCAACGTTAAATTGCGGCGGAAATTTTAGGCGGTGTGAGAGACTTCGCCTAAAGTTTTATTTATTCATTTATTTTCTTCTCATTTTCATCGTCGAACAAATTTTGTTTTTTTTCACTGACGAGAGATTTATGGCACCGCGCGTATTTGTCGCCCGCTCGCAGGCTAATCCCCGAGGAACACTTTGCCCGCGTTGAACCCACGAGAAATAAAACCCTGATTTTTACTCACGGGCGTGTACCGAGAATAACGCGAGGCGACTCATAAATTCGACTTTCTTCTGGCGCGGTTGAAACCGCACGGCCAATCGTGAGGGTGTGACTCTTAACCGTGAATTTATGACGGTTGACGGGACGCGAAACGTTCGAGAGAACTCGACAACTCTTTCGTTTTTCCGCCCCGCTGTTGTACCTATGCGGTTGATGGGACGCTTGAGTCAAAGAGTCGAGAAGAAAATCGTCGATTCGTTCGTACGAACAAGAATGACGATTGCGGGTACGCAATTCCGGGTAGCACGCGAGTGTCGTTCGATTCTGAAACAAGTGAAACGTGTGCTCGTGCCCGAATGATAGCAGGGGTGGGTTGAAAGTGGTCGTCCTTTGAATTCGACCGCTTTAGAGAATACGACAAGTATAAAGTACCATCGGAATTTCTTCGTCGAAGCGATTTGTCGAATACTTATTTGGATTATTTTTAACTTCATTTTTTTTCCGCCTTCGCTGGATTCATAGACGAAAGTTGATACGTAAAGTTGAATACGAATAAGTCTGATAAGATGAGATATAACGATCTGGTAGAAAAATGTTCCATAATTGTTGAGTTTTTTGTGACCGAAGAGAGTCGAGGGTTTGGTTTCAATTATTCAACACAATTTGAGAATTTGTAGAATTATATTCTCATAGATTTTTATTCCAATCATTGGTATTTTGTTGCTTCGAGTTTTTGAATTCCATACATTTTTTATATCGCAAGGGCGCACGAATTTGGAATAGTTAATTTTAATTCGATTGTCGATAATTGATACGATTATTATAAACCCGTAGTTCCCTACTTAACCCTTCTACTCTTCCAACGATTTTTCTGTCCCCCGTGTTTTATTAATAGGGTCTCACTTGGCATTTGATTACCATTCATGTATTCGCCATCATAACACGCGCAAGTTTCAGAAAGCACAATTTTTAACGGGACGACAACACCGTACCCGATGTTTCCTGTGCACCTTCGTCCTTTCACGACCACGACTTTGTCTATCGCTCCGTACGCCAAAGTGGAAAACTCGACTTATCAACTTTTTCGCTCGTTATGCGTCGAGTAGGTCGCAACGTGAAGACAGGAGCCAGAATGGCCCAAGAAGTTTTCCAAATTTGTTCATTTCTCGCCACCGTAAGTTTACTTTCTTTCTCTCCCCCCCTACCTCTCCCTGCCAGTCGGAAAGAGAGTTAGTTTCCGGTCGAAGATTCTCACGACTCCGTGACGTTCAACGCTCTACGTACGAGCTACGGAAATTGATTTGAGTATCTTTTCGAAGCAAACACTCTCGGGTTCAATTTTTCATTCCTCTAACATACTTTTTTATCTTTTTTCTTTTGCATATCGACATCGGAACGGAATGAATAATATACTTGAGAAGCCCGGATCTACTGACGATAGTAGAAAGGACGGGGTTCAGAGAAGTAGACGTGGAAGTGAGGTGCGAAGAAACGGAGTCAATTGGATGCTCACTCGATTACGGCTGAAAGCGTCAGGTCGCTTTCGAAGACGTCCTTTTCCATTCCCTCATCCTCTTCAACTCTCTATCCCACCCCCCCCCCTTTCTTCCGCTTTGTTCGTTCCGCCACCCTTCGTACAAACGACGTTACCTTAATTCGCCTATTTGAGTTAGCGAGCTTTCATTTACACGTGGCTTCGTCGCACTCTCAGACTCTCACAACTTTTCATTTTCATCTTTCTCATTTTCGAATTTTCCCTGCACTCGCGCAATCGCTTTGCTTTCCAACCTCATACTCTCGCGTCTCTCGCAGACACGATGCTCGAGCCTCAGCTACCCGTACGGGGCGGGGTCGGGTTTCCGTATTTCGATTACCGGCTCTCCCGTGTCGAGATTAGACGATAAGACGCACGATGGTGAGACGCGCCGGGTAATATAATAGTAGCCTAAGGAACAATGAGATCGTTAACGTGCCGGCGATTGTTCCTGCATTCGGTGATAGTCTGACGGTAATTATGAAACCTCGGCGAAAGAAGATATCGAGTGTGTCTGAAGGACGTAGCCTCGCCGAGAGGACGAAACTGAACTACTATCATCCTCTCTCAAATTTTTCGAGTATTTCACGAACAAGTCAGCCGTGATTCAATTGGCATGCCGCGCGATAACTTACTTTATCCGATTTTGAATTTTTCCGAAAGCCATCGAAAAATGCAATTTCAGCGAATTAAATCTTGAAATATGCGAATAATGGCAATGTCATCTTGACTATAAGATTTTTTGTCGCGTGATGAACGAAACTTTTTTTATCATCCATAGTTGAGAAAACTCGTGAATATTTCGGAAAAATAATTTTGTTCGATCTTAGTTTTGTGATTCTCTTCTGAAGGTTATTTCTCCAGGATAAGCGTGGGCGAAATTTTCAAAACGACTTTTTATTCCTTCAGGGTCGCCCAGTCAGGGACTGAAACTTGGTCAAATTCGCCTATGCTCATCCCCCTGTAGCCTTACATCATAAAAAGGTAATAGAAGAAAAAAATTCCCTGCGTCTGAGTATTCGATTAAAAATACATTAAAAAAGAAAACAAGCAAACGCGCGTCTTTAGGTTTTTTTTCCGGCCAAGGATTGAGAGCTGAGTACTATCCTGTCACCAGGATCTAACCTCCATGTTCCGAAACGATGTCTTCGATCGAAAGATAAAGCAGATGTGTTTTCGACGATGGTATACGAGAGAATGAGGAATCCAAAGTGTCGGGGATCGGGGGTTGGTGCGATAAAAAGTTTCGTGATTCCACGATCGTGCCAGGAGACGTGTGAGGGGAGAAAGGCGGGGATCTCACAGACACACGTATAACTCGCGAGTTGGCGAGGCTTTTCGCTTCTCCATCCCCTCTCGATGTCGGACAAAGACTTTGGACGCGCGGGGGACTCTCGAGAAAGATTAATCCCTCTATAATTGTGCCGTTCGATTGAATACGAGAAGCGAGAAGCTCTTGAGATAGTCCGATTTGTTCGAGGCCCGCCTCGTAACTAATGGGCATTCGTTCTATCCGGCCTGAATTCGACGCGGCTTTCTCCAACCTCTCGCCGTTTTCCCCGCGGCTTTGTCCGTCCCCCATCCTCATCCCGAAGTCCCGGATACTCTCTTTACGCTTTATTTTCTAATATTTTCTCAACGAAAAACCGTCGTAATCGTTCGAACGTCCTTCGATAGTCCGTCGTAAGTCTAATAAAATGCCCGATAATCCAGAATGACTCGTAAGAATGTTAATTGACGCAGGATTATGTAAAACGTCGCGGGGTTATTCGTTCCTCGCGTCTGACCACATCGCCGACCGTATTCACTGACTCCAACCAACGTCCCTCGGTAGGATCGGCTTGGTCAGTTCACCGAAGGTTCTCCCACCGCATTTCACCGAGGAATGCCATATACCGACTCTCGTACCGGTACCCGTTGCAGCACTATCGAGACATACCTACGCGGTGGAATGCGACCGTCGCGACGGGGTAGACGGCCGTCGGCTATGCGTAACGCAAAATACCGCAGACGTCTTCAATTTTTTTTCGAGTGTAATAATAAAAAATCAATAAAGCGCACTTCAATGATAAAAAGTTCGATCATTGACTTAGGATGATATATACTCGTTGCTCGATCAGTCATATACTCGTTAAAGTGATCATTTCATATAATTAAAAAAATAAATAAAAAGTAAAAACAGCTGAAATTAATTATCGATTGAAAAAAAACAAAAAAAAAAAAAACAGAATTCGTTTTAAAATATATTCCGCAACCTATTCGTTGGTGTGTTCGTTCGTGCCAGTGACAGATGCGAGAAGAATACTTCCATCCACTGTACGCTGTTCTTTTTTGACGCCACGGTCCACCGCGGTTCAAACCTATTATCCGAACCTATTACGTCCGGTGCGGTCACGCGGCTTGCGTATCTCGTTCTATTTTCGCTCCGATTCCTCGCTTTTTATGCAGTTTTTCTTGTGGCAGAGGGGTGGCTTGGCGTCACTGCCACTGCCGCCGCCGCCGACGCGGTTACCCTCGCCAACCGAATACATCGACGACCGCGATCGGGGCCGTTCCACATACCGTTGTATCTACCCGATGTACAAACATCGGTTGCGCAATCGATCATCGCTTTTCAAACGCGCAACCCACCAGTAGATTCATCTATTGAACGCGCGGGGTTGAAGAAACTTGAAACCGTCATAATTGGCGGCAAAAACTCGAGTTCGCCGCGGTCTCTCCCCTCATCTCCCGTCCTAACCTACACCGTTTTTATTATTTTATTATGTTTTTATTCTTATTACGTTCAACCTCGATAGGTCATTTCTCTTTCATTGATATTCCACGCCAACGTTTTTGTGAACATATTTTTCTCTCGACAAATGAATTCCGCAATTTTTTTCCCTGCTAATACAAGTTCTGTTCGTATCGATATTATAATTCTATTTATGATTTATACTCGCATATTTCCATGACATGGTTCGATCCTACAATTTTCGAGAAATACTTGTTAATAAAAAATTGAAAAAAATTAAAATGAATGAATAAAACAAAATCATAAAACGCAATAAAAAATAATGGAATAAAAAATTCTACGTTTTTTTTTATCGTTGTTTCGTGTGTGTACACGTGTCGAATGTAGTTGATACGACGATTGCAAAAATGTCATGTGTTTTCAACGGAGAGCCAGCGGGCCTGCCACCGGAAACCGTAGTGAGTTTCCGTGTGATATTTTCGTTGCATTCGCGTTTTCGTCAAGGCTGGACTTTAATATTTCAAATTGCGTAACGCGAAATCGAAAAGGATGGAATAATATATTTGCAGACAGAAGTTGGGAACTTTGTCGTTGGCACAGATTTCTTTTTGCCGATGGTAACGTGAAAGGTTCGCGAAAGTTGGACTGACTCGTGAAGTGCAACACGGTGAAGCATACTTCGCGAGTCGGAGGGTTTCCGTGTAGCGTGAATTTATTTCGTTACATTTTATTTTTATTCTGTACGATCGGATGTCCGTCGATCGGATGTTCGTCGAATTACTTTTGTAGTTGTGCCGCACGGTGTATGTCGCTTTGTGAAATAATATCGAACTATCACGAGATTCGAGTGTAACGAATTATTCATCGAACAATCGATCGTTCAAAAAAAAAAAAAAAAATAAAGCTCTCTTATTATCGAACCTTCCCAGACTCGTTGTTGAGTTCAGTCGAAAAATAAAATGTAAGCCAGCCAAAGTCATAGCGTTTCCCGTGTAGTTCGTGACGAAAACGTTGCTGATTGAATAAACAATTGAAACGTTAATATATTACGAATGATAAATCGATGGTCCATCACGGTTTTCTTCAACCGACCTACCTGCGGAAAATGTTCCGAATGTCACGAATCTTTTACCTACGAACCAGTTCTTTTTGCTCGTAACACGCGCATTGACCCGACTCGGTGCCACGCGGGCGTAGTTCCAAATTGTACCGAGAATACGCTTCGATGGAAAATCCATCGTGATTTTTCCGAATTTTATCGTCAACGCCACTGTGAATACATAAACGTATTTCGAGGTACACTGGTTTGCATCGACTGCCTGTACCGTCAGCACCACCGGCAAGAGCATGCCGACGACGCTAACTCATCCTTCCCCGCCCCGTGTAGACTTCACGTGTACGTGAATTTAAAAAAAAAAAAAAAAAAAAAAAAATATCCAAGCTTTTTCAACGTGACGTGTTCGACCATCGAAACGCGACAACGCGCTGTTATTTTTTTATTTTTATATTTTTTTTAATGAAATGAAAGAGAGAAACCAAACCCCCGGTGTGTTGGTAGCGGTTTGAATAGGAAAACCGGCGTTGCTTCGGAATCCATGCATAAAACGTTCGAGTTCGAACTGTACCTACACAATGATAGGACTTTTCACATGTGCGAGAGCGCGAACACGTTTGCCTCGCCGAACCCGTTCGCAATTGCGTTTCCTGGTTTTATGTCCGATAAACACCGTCGTTACTCGTGTTGTCCGAGTGGCGTAATCTTCCAACGACAGATGGAAGATAAGCGCGCACGGGTATCGCCCGTTTCCACGTCCTTCCCTCCTTCCACGCTCGGTGGGCGGTTTAGGAGTAGACGCTAGGGCCGAGTACCGAGCTCTTCGGAATTAACAACGGTTCTGTTGGGCCCCCGCGTCATTCGCGAATTCATGGAGCAATGAAAGATTCGAAATGTGAGCTTTTGTTTATGATACGATATTTTTTTTTACTCTTCCGCCGTGAGAAATTCTTTTATAGCCGGCTGACCAATAATTTGACCCTTTTTTTTCTTTTACAACTGTCGGGGGAGTGATCGCCGATAGATACTGCATGGGACTGACTATTATGTGCGATGTAATGGACGTATCGTCGCTGCTCACTCTCGTTGAGCTGGAATGTACGAATATGTTGTCCCTTATTTTTTTTTTATCAGAGGCATCCTTCTCACAACTCGTAAACCTCTGACACTTTCCATTGTTCATTCGAACTATAAGCGGTTCTTCTTAGTAATTTTTTTTTATTGTTGTTGCACCAGTGAGTCGACACAAACAACTTATTTTCGAATGCTTTAATGGCTTGGAACAACGAGTAATAATACTGGGAAAATATTTATTTTCCTCACATTGAAGCATAAATTGTCTATAACCGATGAAAGATACATTTTGCTACGAAATTGAAGCTCGTTGGTACCCTCGACTGGCTCATTTACGGCAGCTCAGAATCATTTTTCTCTCTAAGAAAGACCATCCAAATCTTAATAATCGCCAAAACTTTCAACCCCACAAATTGATAATTTTATGAACAACGAAAAAAATTGCATAAAAGCGATTAAATTATAAAAAAATTCCTCCGACATCTCTGACGTTTCGATGCTCCGACAAAGTTCTCCACATCGCCCGTGGCTGAATCGATAACGGGTTCGAATGCAACAATGTTGGATATCTACCATCCGACAAGTCCCCACACGTGAGATTCTCCACAATACCATGGGTTTGTATCGAAACGGATTGTACCCGGATTGGGACCCGTTATTCATTTGCGGAATTCGATACAGTTTCAAACTATCCAGCCCTTCATCTCGACCTATTCGTGATACAGTGCCCACGCACAGGCTATGTGTATAGTCGCTGCATGGTCTACGTCTTTGCGGCAGAATCGCGCTTCGAACCAGTTGCGGAAATGTTCGGCATAAAGCTGCAAATAACGAGCGGTTATGGATTTCCACGAGACCGAAACAAGTTCAGACCTGTGCGAACGCGTAATCGTAACCGCGCGTGTACCGCACGAGTGCCAGAGTCCACCGCGTTTAATCGCCGAAAGCCCTAGCGGTTGTACGCAGCACGCACACTCTTCGTGCTTGTGTTACGTTCGTATATTACACAGCCGCGACCGATACAGTTGAATCTTTCGGTGGATTGTTCGCCGATATCTCTGTTCTCGATGCGCCAAGCCCAAGAGCGTGGGATGTATTCCGTTGTATGCAATCGCAGGGTGGATATTCGCCTGATTTTCCGGCCAAACTCGCCGAGCTCTCGAGTTCATTTCTGTCCCCGATTCGCATTTATAATTGCGAAACGAGGTCTCGGAATTTTTACGGTCTCACTCAAAGAGCTTAGCTTACGACTTTCGCGAATGTCTTCGTTCACTCAAAAAGCTCGGAAGATTATTGCGTTTGGAGAAAGAACCCGACGGTCGGAGCTGCGATGTTTCTTCTATTGAGAATTCGCTTCGTCGCCTCTTCGCCTACGTGCGAAATTACGCTTTTGCTTTTGAAAATAATTTATTTCTCGTAATCCAAGAACCTCTGATGTCATTGAATTTTTTGATGTCAGCACTCGAAGTTGCAAATTACGCGCCCGCGTATCTGTATCGTTTGGAAAACTCGTTGTCGAGTTCTACGATTTAAGTACACGGCTTGTTCGTTTATTCTCGCAGCCGTGGAGCGTCCATGTTGGAGTATCAAGACTCGTTCCCTGACCAACTTCTCAAGACGCAATTATTCACCGCTCAGTCCTTTATAATAGTGACAAATGACCGAGAAGGGGGGTGGGGCCTTGTCTGCCTCGACCTTATAGAAGTGAGGCAGTGAGCTCGTGAAGGTGGAAGAGGGAGAAAGCCGAGAGTTGGTACGAGACTTGAACGGTATACGGTGGCTGCGTGGCGCTACATCCACGACGAGTATCCCAGTACGGGATGGTGGCTAACGATTCTTTAACTTCCAACACCCGCCGTCACCTCCGTCTCTCGAGTTTTCACCGAGTTACAAACTTTCACCTCCCTTGAATTGGTCAGATGAAATAGGGGCTGCTCGCTCCGTCCAACGACCCCCGATGAATATTCTCGATAATCTAAATAAAGTTTTCTTTTGATAAAACAACTTCTCGCATTATACATCACCGTGTTTATCGGTCGCAGGTGTCTTACGCGAAACGTGTGTCACTAACGTCACATGAAAACTTTAAATTATGATAATAAAAGTAAACTAAAAATGGACGATATGATACTCGAGACGAGAAAAAGTGATAATTGATTACAGTTCGATGAAACAGTACGATATCAACAGTACGATATTCGAGCAGTACGAATGTCTGTACCGGAAATTAAAATTTGCATAATTTTATCTTGAATTTATTCCCTCGAGACATTTTCAGAAGTTTCGGATAAAATTGGGATGTTCCAAGAAAATGTTTCTTATCAGTTGATCGGCCATCGACTGACAGAAAAATCTCCCTGGACGTACATCCGTCGTTTAAAAATCTGGATAACACAGATTCGCTTTTTCGTTAAGGCATAAAAAATGCAATGAAAAATCGAATGTTTTCCGATCTCTGGAGAATTCAGTAGAGAATCACGACGCTGATCTTGCTCGAAGCTTGTAATTCAATTCTCGCGCCTTTGGATCGACGGGTTTCCGATATGCAAACATTTTTACGCGCATCTCGGTATCCCACTCCCTGGCCCCCCTCGTGGTACATCACCTCAGCCTGGTGCGGCTTTGAAGCGTCGGTGTGCCACGAGAAGCAATTATCTTTGAGGATATATTCATGTAGCTAACATGAAAGAAATCTGCTGGGAACGTTCGACCTGATTTCGAGATTTCTCGTAACCCACCCACCTTACAGAGCCACACATACCTCGACGATATGCGCACACGGAGGTAAGTATCGCTCGTGTTCACTGTTGGCTTTTCTCTGCATAAATCAATATCAGCGAATAAAGCTCTCCGGGAGTGTCTTCGAAGAACCGAAGAGGCTTTTCCCCAGTGACCCTCGCGAAATTTATACATTATACCCGACTCACTGATACGACATTGAATCCACAAGGATCATGTATCGTTGGACTCCGAATTTCAACATTATTCCCGTATTTTGTTTTCCAACGGCCGATCGGCTCGTACGTCGCTTGGTTAATATTTTCCTTACGTCGTCTCGCGAATACATTGTCCATCAATCTTCCGTGTTACAGGTTTCGTGGGCACGTCGAAGAGGCGAAGAGCTTATCTTGTTGACCGTCGGTATGCAGACTTACTCGAGCGATTCGCGTTTTTCGCTCGACTATCAGAGGCCCAACGACTGGCGTCTTCTTCTTCGTTCGGCGACCGAGCGAGATGCCGGAGTCTACGAGTGTCAGGTCAGCTTGCATCCACCGCTCACGAGGACGGTCTATCTATCAGTGTCCGGTGAGTCAATCCACTTTAATTATTCTCATGTTTCAAGTAACAACTAACACCTCAAAGAATAATTAAATAGAAAAATAGATAGAAATAATAATAAACAATAGAATACGAAACCTGTATGTACCGCACAAGGCCTAAGGAATATTCGGTTAATCTATGAGATGATTCATAAATAGTCGTGCGAGAATGTTCGATCGCATAATTTTCGATATAGCGTCGTATGACCGTAAGAGCACATTATTCACCTTCCTCGGCTATGCGTCGTCGTTAGTTATCTCACGAAGGGATGAGAAGGTTAATCTTACGGCCCGACGTGGTTATAGCCATACAGGTGAGGTGGAAGTGGATGGCGAAGTTCAGCCGTTCGACGGTGTGTGTGTCGCAGTTCTGCGATGGTGGGCACGAGGTTACACCGGGTGACCTCGGTTCCCGTACGAGAACCTTTTCGTGGAGTTACCGATAATGTGACCTCCCATAAATCACAAAAGTGCCGCGTCGTTAGGGTCATCGATAACGATGTTCTCCGGGAGGCAACCAGCAGGATTGTTACAACGAGAAGTAACCGAGCTTTTCACGATTCTGTTCTATGTCCCCGTCTTGACGGCGAAGCTTATCCTCTCGGCGTACGATGCTTGCCAGACATTTGCCGACGGTAAGTGCGCTCGGCCAATCGGCTTCGAGGCACGAAACGGTGGAAGGAGACACTGCGGGATAGATTAAGTGAAGGATACCGGGGTGAAATGGCGTACATAAAAAAATACTGATGGCGTATTTGCTCCAGGTCGTTTAGCCACAGCTTCTTCTGCTGCTTGCGTGAATTTTCTATTTCTTTCCTTGTTTAGGTGTATGTATTGTTGCCCTATTTCTAAATTGCTTTGAACTGGGTCTTTTGACGCCGGTACGTAATTTTGTTCCGGGAAGGTACATGCGTATCTCCACTCGACTCCCGCTACCTATAATGAAAATGACGTTTCGCTCGGCTGTGCAATGTTACCTAGATCGATGTTTCCGTATAACCAGCCTGTCATACACACTCGTCCGAAACAGAGCACCCTATGGGCCACTCGTTGAAATTCTGAGATCATGAGAGCTACGACGATATATAAACTCGTCCGTGACAGTGCCAACAATAAAATCCGCCGTTTATCACTCGCAACACCGGCGAGCAAGATCGCCACAAGATCGCACCCCCGGTTCCTGACAAGTTCTTGCGTTGGCTCTTAAATTAAATGATAATGAGGGTAAAAAAGCGGTGAAAGAAGATTGGTGGAATGAGGCTGTGGGGGGGGGGGGGGGGGGGGTGAGAAGAGTAAAACGGAAGAGGATTTGGATGAGGAGGGCGAAGCGGACGAGGAGAAATGGTTTATTGGGTAACGAGATAGTGCCTTAGTTGAAGTCGGGTTTTACTCTTGGTTAGCGCACCAGCTTTGCCAGAAATTTCGTTACTCTCCGCACAACCGCATCTCTGATAATAATAATGCTCGAAAGTAACCGCGCACGCGTGTGCGTAGTAGTAGTAGTAGTAGTAATGGGAGTAGTAGTAGTAGTAGTAGTAGTATAAACAATTAAACGCTCCGGGCGCTTACAGGGCTGTACGCAACTTCAGATAAGTCCATTTAATTTCTTTGAGTTAGTGTTGATGTTAAATGTTGATTTAGCGGAAATAATGATGATAACATCTATTTGGAAAGAGCCGGGCCAGCTAGGTCGAATTCAATCTCATCTGCAAACGTTTGAATTTTTCATGCATTTAAATTTATTCGAGTATTTACGCAAGATAGTGAAGATTAGTTAGGTCCTCATTTTATTATTTCCACATTTTTCTCTCAATGAATGCACGTAATGATGTGTTTCCTGTGACCGACAAACTGTTCATCGATATAAAAATTAATTTGAGTTACGGTTCGTCTATTGACGAAGGTGCCGTGAGCTTGCGTTTGATATGTGCGAATCAATAAACATTCTTCAAATATATTGGCTGAAACGTTCAGACATGGCCGTGCTCAACCTACATCGTTAAAAACCGACTTCGGGACGACATTCAGCTCGTCACCGCGTGACACAACCGAACAACGAAAAAGCGAAAGAGTATTCCGTTTTTTTTTTGTCTTTCTCATAAACGTGACATCGTAATATTTCCACCTGGTCCTTTTTACCGATCCCGGATGGTGAAGCGCGTATAATCCCCACAACTTTTTACGACCATCGCCGTGGTTGTTGCACACGTTGCTGGAAAATAGTAATTCTTCGCTTCTCCCCACGGTTTCACGTTTTTTCTTGTACGTGCTTAAGAGCATCGAGACCGTATCGAGAATATTTGCTTCCGAACGCGACGACATCCTTTCAAAATCATGACGAATATTTTCATATGCCGTGCAACTTTCCAGTGATTAAAGTCGGTACATTTTTACATTTACGTTTGATACATTTTTTTTCTCGCCAGAGGCAAAATCGGGCTGCATTGCGACATCGCTGGTGCAGTCTCTTTCCGGGTTTTTTGCGAAACTGTGTTTTACTTGTTGAACCAATGCTGCGTGGAATTTGAACGTATACGTAGATATTAGACAGATCGAGAATAGCAAATGCGTGCAGTGATGTCACGATAATGGAAAGAAAGGGCGCAATAACGGTGCCGCTCAAACTCGTTCGGCGCGATGGCCGATCTCGGTCGTTCTCGCGACAA
Organism: Sussaba pulchella; assembly: GCA_963971145.1. Classification (NCBI taxonomy): domain Eukaryota; kingdom Metazoa; phylum Arthropoda; class Insecta; order Hymenoptera; family Ichneumonidae; genus Sussaba; species Sussaba pulchella. Next base: position 13,697,804 of record OZ020169.1, on the reverse strand, counting down.
CCTGGATACTCCTCCACTGCTACGGACATTTACTATGCCTTTCTGGCTCGCAAAGCTTGTTTCGGCTACCGGAAAAGCCGTGCATAATCCACCTCTACCTTGAAACATATCAGACCGAAGACTAGAACCAACCGTTTCGACGAGATTGGCTCTTAAAACATGTCCCGAAGCACACGATGGAAAGCAACGTCCTCTTGTTCGAGCATATTCGCTGTGCGACGAACCCGGCTTATACCTGTATATATTGATATATATATACATATATATATACGCACACCTCAGCGATCTAATTTGCAATAAAACGATCGTAGTCCCTAATATCGGCTTTAAGGTTCCGCAAGCTCGGAATACGTTTTGTCGGAATTAATGCTGGTTGAAGATGGATATCCCGAAATTGGCCTAATTACGGGAATAACAGATGCTACCGTTACGCGCCGAATTCAAGTATTCCACGCGACTGGCTGTGGAAACTGTAATGTCCTCGCAATTCTTTGTAATAATTGTATCGACCATCGAATTACCCATCGATGAATAATATTTTTCAGCGAAACTTGGAACAATATATCGACGTTTGTAAATAATTATGCAGATGCGAGCGTGAACGCACAGCGTAAAATGTTTGCTGTTGAGGTTCGTTGGACTATAAAAACTCGCGACCGTTTTTGCTTTGTTTAATTTCGAACGCTTCATTGGATTATATTTCCGTTCAATTCACCGCGTGATCACTCGTGCGGGTTATTAATATATCTCGTCGTCGTCTCTCGTCTCGTTGTCGCGCTTTCGCGAGAGTTTATTTTTCGTTCGTTTTGTTTGGTTACTTTTTTTTTTGCCCGATTCATCTATGGGAGCGAGGGAGGAGACCGCGCAGCGTGAACCATAATGCGTGGGAGCGTGCTCTGTTGGCGTAAATCGAAAATCAACGGAAACGAGACTCGCCGTCCACTCGATTTTGCATACACGATAGCCAACCACGATCAAACGACCTCCCATCCGTAAAGTAACTCTGACTATCACGATTTGTTTTTCCACCGACGAGTTCTTTATCTTTCGGTTTTATATATTTTGTGTGTGGCTGTTTTTTATTTCATCACCTCCGTTTTTTTTCCGAGAATTGTGGTCAATGGTGGGAATGGAATCAGAAGTTTATAGAGAGAAAATGGAAGACAGTACAAACGTCCGGAGGTAAAAGACAATTCCTTTTTTAACTCGGATACCCTTTTTGATTCCTATCGTGGAAATAAATTCGGGAGTTCTTTCGAAGGTCGAAGTTAAACGCATGAAAAATCTTTCTTTTCCTCGGTCGGGGTTGAATATAATATCGTACATTTGTCTGATAATTCTTTGATAACTTTCGTAAGCGACTTTAACATTTGTAAATTCTTGGTAATACGATGGCGAACTTCTCGTGATCTTGATTAAATGTTTAACTAAACTTTTAATTCCCTTCTGACTGGTAAGGCCTTCGGACAATTAGGTTGTACAATTGAGAAACTTTGGACCCCGCGCGTTTCGTTTTTCTTTTTCTTCTTTTTTCTTATCCCATGGCGTAATCTAACCCCAGCAGATTGTCGTTGAAATCCACTTTCGCCCGATTGGGTTGGTATCCGCGTGCGTTTTGCCGTCGTTACGTTCCCCCTTCCCGCTCATTATCCGGATTACAAGAAAATTACCCGGCGCAGGGGGTGAGCTTCCGGGCGAGAAACCGAGTCGCGTGTTTTTCTGGAAAACGCTGGAAACGTATTTTACGAAATAAAATGGCAATATTTCCCGTGTATTATCGTCGAGCTTACTCAACGTGGAGAATCGCGTGTACAATGGAAAACACAATAAGTCCCGGGAAATGGAGATATTTTTCAAACCCGTAAATACGTACACGCTGTATATACACGAGGAACGAGGGAGGTGGGGGGAAGGGGCGCGGAGAGGGAAAAGGAGAAAGGGAGCTCGTCCCGCTGGATAGACTCCACCCCGGCGAGCTTTCGCGGTTATGAAATATATTTGACCGAAATATCGGCAGCACGACCGGCATCATAAATTCTTACCCCGTTACGAAATAAAGCGATATTTCCTCTGGCTTCAAAACCCTGTGGTACAACGTTGGTCCGTAAAGCATAACCGGAAAAAGAACGAAAAAGTAGTCTTCGTCCCGTCTTTTTATCTTACTGTCTGAAATAGAGTGTCCTTACCCTTCATATCGACTCCGATCCTCGATTATCCAGTTGCCCACCGATTTATCGGTCCCCCACATTCAAAATTCAACGAAATTCGTCCTTTTGTTTGTTCAGCCAAAAATTGTGCTATCGCCATTTTCACTATTTCACGTAATGATAGATATATAGATAAAATTACTTTGCATTATCTTATCTTCACATCTGTGGAAATTTTTTTTATAAACTTGTAGAATAAACACAAAAATTGTACTTTGTGAGTTTTAATTGACAGTATCGGCTGAAGTTTCAGCAGCCACATTAATTGAACTTGCGGTAATTCCCTTCGTTACGTTCTCGCTTGAATTTTAACTTACATCGATGAATGCATTTGTGTCGTTTTCATTTTGCTGCATATACACTTTTAACATTTCGTTGCAAATTTTATGTTGCAACTCAAATAAATAAATTCTTTTTGAAGCTTTCATTGCCAATTCTCTTTACATTTCAACCGAATGGACATTTCCCATTCTTCAGACCATTTGTTATAACGAATTCCATCAAAGTGCCTCATTGAATCCGACGCCAATGGAACACTCCTGGCTTAGGACGACGAGAGCCTCGCCACGGTCCTGATAAGCGTATTTCAAATTCGCTCTTTTCGCGGTCAACAAATTGCGTATAAAATAGAAAAAAAAAGAGATAACCATCCGTCCGAAACGTGCGAGCCAGCCTCCCTGCGCCCAAGTATTTTTTCTTTTTTTTTTTCGTCTTTCCCGAGTCGTTCATTTCGCTGCCGGTGTTCCGGTGTTCGTTGGCACCGTGTGGTCAGTGGGCTAGCACGAGGAATTCGTAACGAGTGGCCGAGTACGTCGGTCAGCACACGAGGTGCGAGGTGGGTTCGACCACGTTCGAGTTGGCGAATAGTTTGGAAAGGCCGATAGCTTCAGGCATTTGCCGCGTTCTATGCTGCACGACGACCTATGCATCACAGATTTATGTATATATATATATATATATATATATTCATTTATATATATTTATAACGAACGCCTTGTTCTACACGTTTGCTTTTTGCGCAGTAGATAGTCACCGGATTCACAAACTCGAGCAAACTGGAAACAAAAAGTTTATCATTTATGGACTTTTACGTGTTTAGTTATCATACATCGGAGAAACCGGTAGTTGAAGGGTGATGAGAAGACGGAGGAGGACAGGGGGCGGGGGGTCGGATGGTGAATATTATTCTTGCAATCTGGGACTCGGGCGACCATTTCGTTACGCTTCTATGAACGTTTTCTATTTGCTCCATACGTATTCCAGAATGCATGTGCGCCTTAAGCGAATTGATATCCATGCGCACACACAAACGGTCGACGTAAACTTTTACGAGCGCGGAATGTACGCAATCTATGGTTATACCTGACGCTCCAATAAAGCTTCTCTCTGCTCGTGCCGTATATAGCGATGCGGCGAGAATTTTGATAGCATATTTTAGAGTGTTCCAATAGGAAGAAAAAAGTTTCACGCGGGAGAATGATGTGCCGGCGTATGTACAGCGATTCCATTAGAGCGCGTGGTTGTACCCCGCGCTGCAGAGCCGCGATGAATTCTCTTCGACCCCTCGAGAACGTGGAACGCGTGGATGCAGTGGCCAGGTATTTCCCTGGTTGCGACTGCTTTTTATTTTTTCGTCACCCATAACGGAGACTAATATTTTTAGGCTTATGCTGAGAGAGGTGTAGGTTTAGAATTACGTTTCTGAATTCGCCAATTTTTTGTGGGAAATAACATTTTGAAATAGCGTTTGACTTGTACTGTATGGAAATACACTCGGCGAAAAAATTGAAGAAGCAGAACAATTTTATAATTTTTTGGTGGTTTTTGGGAGGCTGCAGCTTCGTGAAAAATGATCGTATAAAGATGAAAAAAGGAAACATTTTGAAGCTTGACATGTCTACTTTTGAAATCTTGCAGGACAACATTTTGCCCTTACCTCGTTCATGATGCAATCAAAAGAAATATGGCAAAAAAACGTCATAATCCTCTGGAAATTGATCATTATCACATCTCCGGAAATTATTTAGAAGCTTTTTATTTTTATTACTACCAAAAATCATAAAATTACTTGATCCTGAGATCTGTCATCGATGAAAATCCCAATCCGTATTGAAAAAAAATCATTTACGTCTTTGGATTTTCAATTCGACGAGTCAACAATAGTGCAGGCCACGCAAGGCTCCCAATGGCGTTTACCAAGTTAGATTTCGAGGTAGAAAGCGATTGGAGGAAGCGACGGATGATGTGCAGGCCGACAGAGTCTTCCCCGGAAGTCGGTGACGCAAGACCAGCGGACAGTCGTACTTCAAGATTCTTCTCCTTCTCCACTTTTTTCCATCCTCGCTGTTTCTCAGCGGCAACGGCAAAACCGCTATTCACGTTGGCTCGTGGTGCAACCCCGAAAACTTTAACAAATAATTTGTCAGTCGAAAAAAGAGTCACGGTTCGGGCTGGGGCTCGTTTCTTCGAAGCTTTTCCGCCCCCGAGATTACACGAGCGCGAGAGAGAAGAACGCAGAATGTAGTAGAACCACGGAAGAACGGAGCTTTATGGCTGGCAGCCGTTCAAACAGTTGCGAACTTAAATTTCGCCGAACGAACGAGACGCTCGCGTTGCAACTTCGTTTTTTCCTCTCCCTTCATCTCGCAAAGCGCACGCGCGGGCGCATCAGCGTAACCCCATCCTTCGTTCTTTCATCGTATTTTCCCGCGATCGCGACGCCTCTAATCGGGTTCCGATAATGGACGTCCGGGTCCAACGCTTCCGTTGACCCGTGCTCTTCTTGCACGTGCAAGAACCGAAAAGCCGGATATTGCAAGAAGCCCTCGTGCACCGCGCGCTTGAATCCTCACCATGGACCGTCCGCGTGACGCGTCGTTTTTCCGCCTTCTCGGCGTTCCATATCTCTTTTTTGCTTAATCCGCACGGTGGTAAAGAAAAACGCGACAGCGGCTCATCTTCCACGATTCCGTGCTCTCCTCGTTGTTCCCGTTGAATCCCAAGAATTTTAACCCCATTAAATTTCCCGTTCCGAAGAATTCTTCGAATCCTCAAACTTGAAGTGACAACGGAGGCTTTAAGTTCAGCCCATGGAAAAGACACTCTCGGGATGCGAAGTGCGAGCGCGGTGAGTGAGAAACATAGAGAAAGACGATGCGTACTCGGGGCGTCAGGTGCGAAGAAGACGGAGCGAAATGCACGAAGGAGAGTAAGCTCTGTGAGACATCGTGAGAAATCGGGTGAACCACAGCGTCACGTATCCAACGAGACGTTAGGTAAGTGTGTCTGGACCGAGAGAAAGAGATCGCAAAGCCTTGCGCTACACGCCGAGTGCAATGAGCTTCATGCAGCGAATATTCGGCGCGGAGTGTGTCTGTGTCGGTTGTCAGCTACCGCAGTCGGTGCACCCCACCCTTTGTCCCTCACCTCGCTTACCTCGGCATCCCTACGTTTCTACCGTCTGCACGCTTGCTCGGTTCGCCTCAGACTCATACCCGTTGCGCTGGTTCTGGCACGAAGGGTGTAGCTATACGCGAAAAGGGCTGGGGCGAAGGACGAGAGGATCGGAGAGGTAAGAGGCTTTTGAATCGAGTGTCGCATAGCCCGGGAGAGAAGAAGACTGGTGTTCGAGGGGAGCAGACCGAGTAGGAATACCGAGGACTCATCGTAACGTTGCACCCTCCAACCACGTGGGGTTATAAATCCGCGAACGAGTAGGTGGTAGAAGAATTCGCATGGTTGTGGCTGCTGTTCCTCCTGCTGCCGCTGAAGAACTGTATCGCTACTATAGATGCCGTTGCGCTACAGTTCGGTCGGCTATATCGTTTTGCTCTGCATTTATTTTTATATATTCTTATTTATTTTTTATTTTTCGTCCAACTCGAATTACACACTTGTGCTGCCAATGAGTGATCGAATGGATTCTGTATGTGTATCGTAGCGAAAGCTCTCGCAATTTAGAAACACGTGGGGTTGTCGAGGGTCACGGGACAGAATTTCATTCCCGAACGTATTGAAATCGACGGACATTTCACAGACGTGCAATTGCCAATCACCGATACGTTAATTGAAATGAAACTGATGGTTGACACCATTTTTTTTTTTCAATTCTGCATTGCTCCAACGTCGTTGATGCTCTCCACGCAGGTTTTACGGTTACGTCTCCGGGTCGTTGCGAGAGGTTTTACTATAGTTGATAAAGCTTAGTACCCCACCCGCTCACGGGGTAGGGAATAAATAAAAGAGTTGCCAATATCCGGCGTTACGAGGTTTTATTACCAAGCGAGGTACACGGCGAACGAGAGAACGAAGTTTTTCACTGGCCATATCCCTCGTTTTCCGTCACTATTATTTACGAAGGGCTCGTTGAGGTACCACTGCACCGTCCACACCTCCCACTTCGCTGGTTACACTATATACCTGTTAGCACCCCGGGGAGATTGCTATATCGTCCCAAAATTTATTATCCATACACTTTCTTTTAGCCAATTTTGGTTAATTAATTTTTCAGAGTTTTCCCGAAAAATTTCTACTCGCGCACGAATGGAAAACAACCGAATGCAACGACGAGCAAAATAAAGAGCCGTTGATTAGAATTCTGACCGTCGATACTCACATAAAAAATTGTGGAAGACGATTGATACTTGTGTAATGTTATTCTTTATTTTTTATTGTTTTTATAAATGATCCAACATTGACGGGTCGTTTTTTTTTCTTTTGCTTTCGCTCTGTGTAGATTTGTTTTCGACAAAACAACCATGTTTGTGTAAACTTTGGCAGTTGCGTATCGGTGTTACTCGTCGTTTCCTCTTAACCGGAAAGCGGAGGGCGTCGGTGAGTAGCCTATATTCCAGATTCCTATAAGGTGTCTTATGAACACGAGTTGATGACGATCGTTTCATTGCATTGCGCGCACCTTCGAGAATCCAATACCAGCCTGTCTGAGGAAGCTTCGCATACCCTTCTTTCATCCCCGTCTCGTTCTCGTGCCTCTCGTGACTCTCCAATTCCTCCCCCCGCACCGTCACATCCGGCAAAGTAGAATATGCGATCTTTTCTCTGCATCGCGCATGGCATCTCGTTGGAACGAAGCTCCGGTATAGCGAACGGGATAAAAGGAGAAGACGAGCCGCTGGAATACGAGATTGGAGTACCGTTTTCACGGTACAAGGATTGATCACCCGTACGTTTATGGGTTCGAGTTAACCCCTCATCACGTTCGCTATTTCTCAAAGTTCTTCCTTTATAACCCGACGAGCATTTGCAGATCGTGAGAAAATCGTAAAATCTTCTCATTCGCATACCAGCGCCGAATAATTTCTCAAAATAGTTATTGCGGATGACTGTCGTATTAAAAATATTTGTTGATGAAAAAGAAAAAAAAAACCTTTATTTCGATTAGGTTTTTTTTTCTACCAGGGAGTTTCGTACGATAAATATTCAGTAGATTTGGGCTCTGTCATAATTAGTATTTGCCGTTGAGATGAGTGTCGAAGCATCCGCTGAGCATAATCTCGTATTTATCGTTTCCATGAATTCCGTGAATTGAAAAAAAAAATAGAATAAAATTTGGAGCATATTTATGAGCTCGCGGACATTAATAGCGAGATAAATATGCGATGACGTTCCCGTTTATTCAATTTCCTCACGCTTCGCGGCATTTGTATTGCCGCTGCAGTCGTCCTAAATACATATTACCGAAGCATTAAATCACGCGTAAATTGAAAAATATTTAATACGCATTTGCGGATTAATGGCCACGGGACGATGCACTTTTGCACCGTGAAAGGGATGACAACATTGAACCCGCGCTCGGCAGAGTCCGAGACGAGATTTTGCCTAATTATTGACCTCCCGGAGGAAATATTCATGCAGCCAATTTGCGTTTAGTGCGAATTTTCATGCAACACCGAAGGTGTCGGGCTTCCATGAATTATTGGGATACCCCGATCGATGAAATCATTATGCGAACTCGCGGCTTTGCATATACGAGTGAGCGCAGATTCCGAAATACACTTTGTGCCGCTATTGTCAGCGATTTAGATATAACTCCATATATTATCGAGCGCTGTGAATTGTTTTTCTAGAAACGCACTAGTGGCGCGTCGATGCGGTTCCCGGTCGAAGTATTTGCGTTCGAAGCGTCGCATTTTTTAATCGTCGCTCGTTCTAAGGAATGCATTTTCCAATTTCCGATGCGGACCCATCTGTATCTATGTTTTTGAAATTTCGATTCGTCGGGATATTTATTCATTGGAACATTGACCAGTGGATGTAATGCCGTTCGGGACATTGGCGAGTCGGAGCGGTGATATTCGCAGTATTGCATTTTCGGAATTTTAGACTTTGATGTATAAGTTGAAATTTAAATCACTACTTAACAGAGCACCATAAAGGATTTGATTATAGCATTACACCTCGTGTTATACAATGGGTACGAAATAGCGGGTCATAATTCTCTCTGTGTGGAAATTCAAGGATCGACACTGGGAGACCGTGAATTGACGGTCATAGTTAGGGAGAGGGAATGATGAAGTGCACAGCGAATGGTACAATTTCGTGAGAATATTTATCATTAATTTCGATTGATATAATAGAATAAGGGAAGATAAATACATAGGTGAATGTATATATTAGAGAAAGACGGAGAGAGCGTATTGTTCTGGGTTTTGCAGGTCGATCTAATACCTCAGATCAGAGATAGTGTCGAAGTACGCTCGTTATCACCTCCAACGTCTGGCGCGCGCTATATGAGCTACCTTGAATCCTCCAAGCTAAGGAGCTCAACGGCAGCTTATGCTAATAATTATTAATCAGACATTGAATGCTCTCCAGTCTTGCGCTTTGGAGATTGCCCGGCTATGGAGAATCTATACGTCGATGCCACATCTGTACACCCCATATTCGACCGATCGCTCTGTGTATTATATCGATCTAGTCTACTCTCAAACAATCTGGGACTCCTCCGCGCATTTGGTATGCCGTTTGTAGCGCTTATTGCTTCGATTACATCCCTATAACCGTGTACAGGATTCGTCCATGCATTGAAACGTATATCATCGGGACGAGCATGTCATTCGTCCAGGATGGAAATTCATGGAGTAGTTACGAATTGATATTGAAATCAAGAATATCTTTAAAAATACAAACGATACAAATGTGAACGCGTTATCATAATATTTACGCTCTGCGGACTGTGCGGAGTTGAAGAATAAATTTTATTGAAAATTCGTAGAATGGTCAATTGTTAATCAATTTAATCGAATTTTACAAATATTTCTTTCAATGCGTATTTACGGATCGTCGAAAAATATATTTTTAAATTACAAATAGCTGTCCGCAAAGTGAAAAGTCCTTCGAATGATGCATTCTGTCGAGGTATGCGTGAGCTAGTTTCATACAAATTACGGAGCAAACCTCACATAGGTAGCATTCTTTATCCGGGAGAAGAATGCGAGGGCAAACGGATAGCGCCGGAGCTAGAAACGAGGCAAGGACGATGGACGTGCGTCGAGTTCTCGAAATTCCAGCAGTCCTTCGATCTCGCTACTCTTTTTGTACGATTTCCATTGCTCATTCGTTCTATCTGTCCTTACCTACGATCCGCCGTCACTCACTCTCGTTTTTCCAAAAAGTAATGCAGTCGACGATTTCAAGACTCGAATACGTCGAACGAAAATATCCATTCTATAAAATAAAAAAATATTTTCAAAGACGCCTAGACGAAACATTGAAGTTAAGAATTTTTTGATAATTCTACATCCGTGAATTCTAATTACCGACTTGTTTGGTTAGATTCCGTACAATAATTTTTCGTCTGCGTCAGTTGTCCTCAGTTCCTAAACCAATTAGAATCTAGAAACATCCAATTTCGATGATTGTACAACGACGACGAGCGCCTCGAGCCTGATTGATAATTCGATGATGGCTCTCGTTGCATGCTAAACCATTCGAGCGAACGTGCACGGATTGTAATTTTGAGTGCGAGATCGAGTGTCATAATCGCGGAGGGGTTCTAATGGATTGCCATCGCGGTATTTCCGCGCCGCATCGACACAATGCCGGATACACGCCCGAATACCACCGATCTATGTATACAGCAACGCAAGTGCAAGTGGCAAGTGTTTCGATCCTCGGTGCTGCGCTTGGTCGGTCTCGTTGCACGCTAATGAGATTTGCTGGCAAGCCGAGTGTCGCGCGAGTATGCGAACGCGCGTGCTCGATTCGAATTAGCGCGACCCTCGAGGGTTGTTCTACTGTGTCGAATTAATCCGCGAAATTTGTATTTAGCGCATGGTCTCACTACACGATCGAGTGTTACAAGTTCGTAGAGCTTCTCGAGCATTACGAGTGACAATCGAAGAGATTATTGTTGAATTCATATATTTGCGGTCATTTGATTGATCGCAATTATGGATGAATAGGTTCGACAGAAATATTTCTGGTTCTTTCCATCCCTCTTCCGCTTCGTTGGGGATATTAACACGTAGGGGGTCATCAAAATCTTGTCGAAAGTTGAATATTCCGATAGCCAGGTAATTTAGCATGAACATCGGTGCTCACACCAGTCCGTTGTGCGAGCTTGAGCACGTGTTCCGATTAATCATTCGCTCTCATGACGAGCGAGCCAAAGCGGGGTGACAGATACAAAACGGAATATTTTTTGATTGATTAATTATCGAAATATGTAACGTATTGTCGATTTCTTTCGCCACAGAAAATACAACGTTGAACGAGTTACCAGTGTTCTGTGAACAAATTATCCCGAAAACTCGACGAATTTTAGATATAAATTCAACACCGAAACAACGGTATTTAGGATTAAATAAAAGTTTGCGTCAGTGCGCAATCAGCAGCTTCAATTCGAAGTTTGTTGGCAAACAACTGATATTTCAGTTTGATCTTTTAATTCATTTAAATTCAATCGGGGCTCTTCAACTTTAATCGTATACCCTCTTTGCGGCTAAAAGCGTTGAAGAAGGTCGAGGATGGTGCGGTCGAGATGAGCCGAGAGGCCAGCGAAGCAGGGTTTGCGTGGGATGTACAAGCTCGGAGGGGTTGTTGAGTCTCGCCTCGGGCGGTATAAAGGCCAGAGGCTATGAGTGTGGGGCCGTATAGGTTAGGATACGCCGGGTGGCGAGTGTTCTTCTCCCCTTCGTTGTGCTAGTTCGCGTGTACAAACGTTTCTCTCGTTAAACCGCAAAAGTTACAAATGTAAATCCGCCCAGCCGGTTGTTGGCTCGCACTTGAATGTTAGCGCTGGTGCCTCGTTCGCGCTATCCCACTGCGTGCTATACGAAACGTTTCGGGAAAAGGAGCCAGAGATAGAAAAAGAGAGGGAAGAAGATACAACGTTAGAGCGGGAGAGAATAAGGAAGATAGGAAGAGATGGAGAGTAAAAGCGAACAGGCATGATGCGATGTTATATCCAGAGCAACGTTATTCTCGCTAACTGACTCGACCTTCTCACATACGGGACCCGATGACACCCGACCCGGTCTAGCTTCTTCCGCATAAATAAATGCATGAGCTCATGCTTACATTCAATATAAACGTTACACACACTCAAGTTCGAACAAAAGTTAACACAGCACCCGTAGTCGCAAGTTCTCCAAGCGCGCGGAACACGCGACAACTTGGTGTTCATGCGACACTCTCGAATTTTTTGCTCTGTCTGTTTCTTTAGGATTACTGGTTTTATGTTTTTTTTTCTGAAGAAATCGGTGTAACTAAAAATGTAGTCGTGAATTGAATGTTGGCGAAAGTTTAGGTACTTTTTGATTGTTTATCATTCTGAGGGATAAAGAACGAGGAAAAAGAAGGTAGTATCAAAGCTCGGCCTGTGACGTACGGCGCAGAACCACCGCGTAATGATGTAAGTCTGCGGACCCATAAGTCTGTAGCCCCTCGCACATTTTTTACACAGCCCTCACCCCTTCTGTCAACCGTGTCGTTGACGGTCTCGCGGAATTGTTTAGCTGGAAAAGTTATCGTCCTATCTCTGAGGCTTCGTTGAAAAGTAAATTAAGAATGAATGAAAAAAAATCAGGAAACCCCTATCGTATGGTGCAACGGTAATTCAAAAGCACGGAAAATGCATTAAAGCGCAATTTCAAACCTCCAAAAGGATCGGGGTGGGTAAATCTTTAAAACAATGAAAAAAGAATAACATTGTTGCGACAGAGACTAATTGCCGAACGTTTTAACCGTTCATCGTTTTCGGATTCAACAACGGTCAACGAAAGAACAAATCGTTATGTTTTATCATGATCCGACGTGGAGTGGCTTCGACAGTGCTGGACGACACATTTTCATCAACTAATTGGCGAGAAATGGAGTTCGCACAGTGCAGCACAGCGCGGTAACTGATTTGTTTCGAAGCAAACTATATGTGGATGGAGGAGGGAAAGGGGTAGAAGGTTGCGGGAGAGTAACGAACGAACACTGCTCGTATATCGATTAAGCTGCTCGGTCTCTCGCGCTATCGCCGGAACAAATACATTGCACGTACGGAATGTTTAGGTCAGATTAGTTCTAGTTATCCGATACTTGTTATGCGTAACAGGTACCGGTTGTAAACTGTGCAGCCACCAATGTTCCAAATTGCCAACCAGACCGCTCACGCTACTCGCCAAGCGTATCAATAAGTTCGACTATACATAAAGTATATAAACATTTGTTCATACACCGTCGCACGTCTGTGTATTCGGAGGGCGGGGGTGGGGGCAAGTACAGAGACTATTCGGGTCGAGCTTTTTGCAACGAGCCGTGGAGCTGAGAAGTATCGACGAGTCCTTAGTTGCATCAATCGGATTAAAGCGATCTAATTAGCAGCTGGTGCTGCCTCCAGCATTTCCCTTCGTCGTGGCTCACGCCTCGTAGCATACGGTGATTGAGGGTTGGTACTAATAACTCAGAAAATTACATAATGAAATCACAAAGATGAGTTGCCATGAGTTCCACTCGCCAACGGGCTTCAGTAATGAAAAAGAATAAAAGAAAGAAAAGAAGACAAAAAAAATGTGAACTCATTTGGTCGTCCCTCAACGACCTCGTGGTAAATTTACTCGCCATTAAATATTTTATTCTTCCTTCAGGCTATCGCCCCCACGGGGGTTCTCGAATGGGAAAAAAAATTAAAAAACATTTCTGTTGGTCACGCGTTGCCCTTGTTTGTTTTCTTTTACTTCATCTACATTCCGCACCCTGTTTCTCCTTTTTAATTTGATATCTTGTAAGACTTTTAATTCGGTTTGATATTCGAATGTGCCATTCGACGAAAAAACCTGCGAGGTGGAGGACGAACCGAGAGAAAGAAATGTGAGAAGTGTGCTACTATTCGGAAGAGCTTGCGCTTTAAGCTGACTCGGCTGAATTATAGCGGACTTGGGTTTCGTCGTTCAGCGTCTTCCTCAACCTTTTTTCGCTCGCTCTTCGCTACGTTTTTTTTTCTTCGTTCCTTCGTCATTGCTTGTCTTTGCCTTACTTCTTTCACGAGCCACCGCTCGATCGCGAATACACCGCCGTTACGTCGCGTTCTGTTCAGCCGAGGGGAAAATTGGAATTATGCTAAAATATAAGCTTCCCGTACGAAAGCTCATTAGTAATCGACGATTAAAGTTTCTCGACTGATCGATGGTTTCCCATTGGCCGACTGCTTTTGCTCGTGGATATTCTCGAGTACAGTCTGTCCTATCCGTCTCTCCTCGATTTTCGTCCTATTACTCGCGATAAATGGTTTCATATTGAGTACGTGTAACGTCATTGACGATAAACCCGTTGTTCCAATTACTCAAAGATTACACGGTCATTTTGTTATTTTTCCATCTCACGTTCGTACGAAAACCTTCTGGTCAGCATCTTTGCGAAAGGCAGCGTAGCCGCTTCTTCCAGATATTCCGTAGCTTAAGAGCTGCTTGACGGATAATAAAAGGTGTCGAGAAACTTCTAAGAACGAGCGATAAAGAAAAGATGGGAAAGAACAAAAAACCAAATGCGGGGAAATAGTTTGGAAGAAGGAATCAGTAGGAGAGAGGTCAAGGAAATTGATTGCACGGCGGCTCTTATTACTAAACTTTCTAGGTCTCTTTCGGAATATTGTCCCAGCAATGTAAGATGTAATTCCGTCAAGCGTTACCTTCGTTTGCTTCATTAGAATTTTTGGTTCCCGATCGTTTATTACCTCACAGGGGGATGGTTCGCTTCCCCATTTCTCCTACCCATCCAGTCCCCAATCCTATTTCCTATTCGTCAATTCTCCTTTTCTACTCCCATTTCACATTCTGCATTTTACACCGCATCTGCCACGAGCATCTCAACCCTTCTTGCCCAATCTTTCTCCAGCCCTTCTTTCTTCCCGGAACTTCTCTTCTTCTTACTGCCTTCCGCTTCGATCAGGCCAGACGAAAAATCCCTTCGCTGCGTTAGACACAATCTACATTTTCTTCGAAGGCTTGCATGACAAACCAACGCGCCATTCATTCTCGTTGGTTCTTTTTCTACCTCGTTTTTCCATCCCTCTTCCTCCCCCTCCCCCAGTTGGATTCTCCACCCTCGCGCGCTAAATGGATTGGATTATTTCGGAGCACTCGGTCTAACTCGACCGACGAAATCCTCGACGAGGTAGTTACGGGGAACCCGTGGGTGGCACGGCAGCCAGGAAGGCAGAGCAGCAGCGAGAATTCAGCGGAAAGGGGCAAAGGGTGTTCTTTCACGAGACGAGGGCCATAAAGGCGGTGCCCCGCCAAGTGGCAGTGAGTTATCGCCAATGGCGAATACACACTTCCGCAGGCTTACAACCCTTCGACACACGACCCACTACGGCTATGCCTTCACCCCTTCTGCTTCTTACCGTTAAACTACAGAAATATAAACATTGGCACGCAGCGATGTCGTCGTTCAATTTGCACTACACGTTTTTTTCATTTTTTACATATTCTACGTGATGGGCAGTGAATCGTAAAATCACTGAGAACAATGCAGTTACGGATGGATGAATGTAAAAAAATTTGTCTTAGGTTTTAGTCAAACGTGAATGGTTTTTCAGCCTGTTTAGAAGTTATGAATTCATTTCGGCTCATTAGTGGCGCTTCGAGAAATCGTTAGTTATACCGGAACTTGGAAGTCGACTTTCGACAAACATAGACTCGTCAATAGGGATATCCTTTACCCGGAGACTCCTCGACTCGTCCGATAAGGAGTCTCAGTCGGGGCTCCGGGATGATTTTTAAAAATTTCTTTGAGTCACATCAGTTTTGGTACATCGTGCGACGAAATACTCGAGATTGTCGACGAGAGGAAATACAGAGGACGAATAAGAAGTCAAGACAATTTGGAAAATCCGGAAGCCAGGGATAATGATATTGGCTAGGCGCAGAGCACCTACACAGGGAAGAAAGCCGGAGGGTTGATTCCAAGACGCCACGTTATCTGCCGCTGCTGGTTATCGAAAATTTATCTACCGGATGTGCGGCTCTCTAATCGATTCTCCTTTGTCAGCTTAACCAGCAGGGTTGGCGCGAGCCGCGAGCTACACCGTACGAGGGTTAAATTGAGTATCCCCTGCGCGGTCTGTCGCTCTTCCTTACACGCCAAGAAACGTTTGGATCCCCGCCCTTGTATTCACTTCACTCTTACCGTAGAACCTTCTTCGTGCAAGCTCCTTCTCGTCTTGTTTCACCCATCACGATACGACCGACGTCGGAGAAAAAAAAACGGGACTTCGATCAAAGGCGAAGCCCGAGAAAAAAAGTGAACCCTTTGAAGCGGGGGTAACGCTCTTTGTTCGCCACGTTGCTCAAGTGCGCTGGCTATTCACATCCGTACGTGTAGCTTCTGAAGTTATCGAAGATTTATCAGCAGCACGCGCACGCGCGTTTGAGCGATTAACTTAGCAGCAAAGCTTGCGGGAGTCCGCCGTATCGGGGTTATGTCGAGCTAGTGCTATTTTCCCCCACTTCTGTTCTCCCTCCAGTTCTACAACTTTTTCCAGCCTTTTTTTTTTATCCCAACGTCGCGTGACCTTACCCGGATTTTTCTTTCGTTCCTTTCTCACTGTCATGTGTCGGTGCGCCAGCAAGAATTCGTGGGAGGAGGCCGGGAGTCTCATTTATCTCTCGGCAATGTGTCTCAAAGGAAAGGGGTTAAGGTTATTGTCTTTGCGTCTTCCGTGGCTGGGGTTTGCTGGCACTCGTCTTTATTGAATGACGTCGCGACTTTATCCGCAAACTGCGGAAAAATTTCTCGCAACATTGTGCTTTCTACCGAAGGGTGATGACGTCGGGTTTTGTGGGATGCGCCATATGTATCATACACAGTTTTTTTTCACGTCCTCGATTTACCCGTCGCGCTTGCTTAATCTCGAGATGAATCCTCACGTCGAGAACGTGTTTAACGGTCGCGTTATCTTTGGCTGAAGCCGTGATTAAAGGGTAGGTTCGAACCTTTAGAGCAGAGGAAACCAGAAGAAGTTCCGAGGGCGCACCTAAATCGAATTTTTTGCTGGCCCTTGTTCTCCTAGAACCTCGAATCTCTCAGACATCGAGATATCAATGCTGGATCCATCTTCCACTCAACTGACTTACAACCTACTTGAGGAGTCGACCGTTGTTCTCGACCCTTTGTAGATTCTCCGTGACTTCGCTTCCCCTCCAGACCCGTGATTTGTAGACTTCCCTACGATGCACTTCACCCTAGTCGCGAACCCTTAGACGATTTTCACCCTGTTCGTAAATATACGCAGCTTCTCGACCTAATAGAATTCACGAAACTCCCGTTAAACCTACGAAATTGCGTAAAATAAACTCGAAAAAAATGAATGCATCGCTGATAGGTTGCCGAACCACGTTTCACCCGAGTGTAAATGGTAATTGTTATTTATTAGTCATTCGTTTCGTCTCAAGCGGACGAGACTTCGGCGACTCTACTTATCTCTTTCGGCACTTCGGACAAGTTGGATTCACGCATCTCGGGTTTGATCGATGCACAGGTTGAGTATTAACTTGTTATTATTTTCACCACGCAGGATTGCAAAGATAAGAGAGAAATGCAATTTGGAAGTGAACAGCAGCTGACGAATCTGCAGCCTCATTGGTACTATAGTTGCCCAGCATTCTCCACTATATATCGATATGCGCCCTGTTCGCCGAGTTATGACCCTTCCGGAGCGCGCTGGTTAATTCCATCGGTTCCGCAGGTGTGGAACCTCGCAAGTCACTGGCTCACTGCTCCATATACAGGCGTAAAGGTATATAGCTGGTCCTTGTGATTCGCTGCTGCGAGCTTAACCCACGATTTCGGTGGTGGTGGCGGTGGCAGGCCCGCTGAGAATGATAGCCTGAAGCGACCTTCAACGGGAACGATACGACCCTCCTCGCCCCCTCGTCGCGACCCCGGTCCATGCGGAGAGTTATGACCCTTTTGGGGTTGATAATACCGACGCACGTTTGTGTCCTCCTTCTGGACTGTTAGTCCGACGGTAGGGACTCCAGCAGCTCAATTCTACTGTGCTACGGCATTTCAGGGATATGTGGTCATCGTCCATGTCGCACTATAGATTTTTCATACTTTTATCAATGGTTGTGGAAAACTCCGTTGTCCGCGAGACCGTGTTGCAATTTTTCATTCAATTAAAACTCACGACACTCCGTCAAAAGAATTTTTATTCACTAACGTCCGAATTTTGCAGTGTTTTAGGTATCATATTGTCCGGAAGACCAGATGATAATTCTTCATTTAGTACGGTATTATAAATCGTGAATAACACGCATATTAACCCGCGAAAATTCATAAATTAAAGGAGGTACGACATCAGCACTCAACCGTGAATTTTAACGAGCTGGAAATTTCGTATTTCACCAAATAGCTTTTCATTTATCATAAAGCTCAGTCAGACAGTAATTATGTACATCGTTTTCAGCGTTGATGAAAAACTGTAACAAAACGTGTCGGTATTATTCTTATGGTTTTTTATAACAATGGTAAATCTCACTCCTTATATTACTCGAGCACCGCTGTGTTATTAGTCCAGCGTGTATAGAGAATAAACTGAATACAAACGTTATCCCGTTGCTACCCTGAAACATGAAGAATGCCGAAAGCGGGTATACGATCTTCAGGCTCGTGATTCTTGGCTTATCAGGAGAACTTTAGTACCCTCGTCACCTTGGAATTCCGCCGAACAAAAAAAAAGTCTCGGCATTCATCTTTTTTACGACGATTCATGTTGGTCGGAATGACCAGGTGGGTCGTTGAAGAATGGTTGCTACGAAAAAACGAATAAAGATCGCAGCTTTGCAAATCCGACATGAGAGAGTTCATGTGGCTAGATGGAAAATAACCTCGCGACCTACGTACAGTTGGCGATAGGGGGTGGAAGGAAATATCTCAATATTTTGTCAGCCTTTTATCAGTACTCTTGTGATACAGCTTCTGCACATTGTCGCAGGACTTTGGGCTGCGTTTCAGCGGCCATATTCCCGTAACCACGAAACTCTAGCTTTTGATATAGAGGCGTAGAGCAGGAGAGGGAAGAGGAGGCTAGAAACCATTAATTGACAAAAGTTGGTTCAAAATAAGCCATGAAAATGGGGTGTGCTTGGAAAATAGTGTGGCTAGTTGACGCCATCCTCATGACTCACATGGAGTGTCTACGTTGGATAGAAGCACGCACAGCATTGTGTTCCCAATAGTGACGATGGAGCGTCGAACACTCGACGATTTTGATCGAAACAAGACATCGGCGAGGAAAGAGTGGAAAAACATCCGTATACATCAACGACTTTATCTAAATTTTTACGGTGCGGCGTTGGAGGATGGCTGCTTTGTTAGAACATGTATGGCACGTGCATAACCCCGTGTAGATATGAACCCAAGTGGTACATGAGTACGTGCTACACTACCCGACAGTTTCACTGCTGCGTTGCGCCGCGCTAGCTATCGTTTTGATGTTCCATGCACGGTGAAGTTACACAGCAACTCGTGCGCCAGAATAGTTGCTATTAGTCTGTGCAACAATATTGCAACACGTGTTTCCATCAGAGCGAACCTCCGAATGTTTGCTCATGGTTCGGAGTTCTCCCGGTGTTACTGCGCCGTTGCGCACTGGCTTTGCATCTCAGTAACTGTAAAGTGTAACGCAAATTTGTCTTTCACCTCTCGCTTCTGCGTCGAACGACTGGATACATTCGGCTACAGCTGTTACTCGTCCTTGCTGATGTCGCTGCTGCCGTTGCTGCTGCTGTTTGCACTCTGTTAGTTTTGGGCCTCCTACGATTGTTTCTTGATATAACTCGGAATGCTTTGTTCCGATAACGTTCTGGGTATGTGTGCCAACAGGAATTGGGTGGCGGGCTGACGCTATTCCTCTCCGACTAGATGTTAATTCGTATCCGCAAGACCCGCCTTTCCTTATAACGAGACGAATAAACAGCGTCCGACCTCGTACGCGAGATGCGTGGTACGATTCGAAAACTTTCGCGGGGTTTTTTAACAGCCATCGATGAAATCATGATTTTCCTCGGTCCAGCAACTATTTTTCCCACGTGGCTTTCTATTGAGACCCCGGGGAAATCTTTGATTTGACTGACCGTCATTACTTTCGACGAAAGCTCAATTTCCGATGCACTCCAAAGTTCTTAGAGGAAGTCGCTTGCCAAACCTGAAAGTGGTTACTTTTCGGTGCATCGAGGCTAATTACGTTTATCGAGTACTCTCGTATAACTCACTGCATCAGACGCATTGCTGTGATGTCGAGGAACTCGAAAATGTCTGGCTACGTGTGTTTTACGGATTCAAGCATTCTATTTTCTTCGATTCTCGTTCCCTCGTGTCACAGTCGGAATCGCTAACGAAGTATCATTGGACGGGCTCCCAAAGGCACACACGAAATGCCGTTCTCGTACTCGCACGGCAGCGAGCAGGAAGAACGACAGAGTGGAAATCCTTTGAGGGTCGGAGGGACTTTCTGGAAGAAAATGGTATACACATCACGAACGACGGAAAAGTTCGAAATGCTTTTTGAAACCGGTATATCGCGACTGCAAACCGTATATACGAAGTGTGTCACCGTGAGTGCGTCGTATCTTATGCATCTGAGCCGAGCCTCGAAAGACGTTTCTACTATTTGATTACGGAGCTTTTGATGATTAATCGAGTAATCCAGGTTGTTTTTATCACTTTCGTCTTGAATTACCTACGCGTACCTACATCGTTGACAGCCTCCGACAGATTTCTGGATTCGTGGTAAATCTCATTATCGGGAACATACACGGAAGTTGGGCGGGTTTTAATTAGAAAAAATTGTTTCTAGTCTGAAATAAACTCTACTGACGTAAATAATTGAGGCGCAAAGTGAAAGAAAAAACAATTTCGGAATTGCTGTATAATATTTTGCTCGAGGTAGCATTACGGAAATGAATCTACGTTATTCCAAAGCCCTGAGCCGAAAATATTTTCCGCATCCATACACTATAGTCACTGATCCCGCGGGCCGCGAGTATTTTTTTTATTCGGCGATTCTGCGTTTCATCAGAAGGCTGCCTATCAAATTTCCGTTGAGAGAGATGGGCGGGGTACGCGTACAATTTTTTCCGGGGTTTTTTTAGCCGCTGTTCATGACGAGATTCCTCATCAAGCTCCGCCAGAAGAATCTATAATTTACTCTCATGTCTTTTATTTACTCGGCACCCACGGAAGGAGGTAATGGTTCTTGAGTTACTTTGAAAATCCACTGCCAAATACTTTACAGCTACACAATATAGCAATTTAAAGAAGATGGACGGAGCACCTAGAAGAGGGCTGCGGAAACAAATTCTGCGTCAAGTAGTGTATAATTAAAAATAAAAAGGCCGTATTTTTCAGTTTCTCACTCAGAAAAAAGTTTTATCGTGAAAAGATCGTTAAGCCGCCTTAGCTGTACAGCCCCTTGACTCATAATTCCAAAGTTTATACAAAAAAAAAAAAAAAAAAAAAAAGATTCGGGTTTTCCGGAGCTTTGCGAAGAATACTCCGAAGGCGAGAGGATACGTAAGCCGACTATTTCTACTCACCCGCGTATAAACAGCGGCGGCGAGGCTCGGAGGGGTACAAGATCCGCTGACATTTTTCGAACTGTGTAGCGAATGGACCTTTAACCTCGATCTTTTCCACTCTTTCGTACGATCCAACCAGCCCTCGGTTCTTGGTTCCCTCGTTGCGTGGGTTCATGGCACGGATAAATAACGGTAAATAGTTCCGATCTGTCGACCCCATTACCGGGCTGGAGAGGGACGAAGAAAAGAGACGACACTCTTCGAGATTGGTTCAACGACGCCCGATTCGAACAGCGTTGCACGGTGATATCCCTACAGGTTGATCTACAGAGTGGAAATCGTTTCGAGGATCGAACCCGAAACTACGAACCTCGAAAAGACGTCGTCCCATCGCCCGGGGCACGAAGCAATCGAATGCTTCGAGATTGCGGTTGTTGCTGGCTCCTTATCACGTGGAAATAGGAAGTCGAAAGACGATGAGGCTGTCGAAATCCGTAACCAAGAGTAAAGAAGATACATAGCATCCATTTCGGTTTATCCTCGCTATACAATCCCAATAGAATCTCGATCGCGATTATTTTCTTGTTATTTTAATACACATAAAATCCTTGGAAATATGGATGTCAAGTATGTTGACATTCATATTTGAATATCACCCTATGTGATACAACAATTTGTTAACGAATTGTGTAAGAAAATAATAATGTCGTTGAGGGCTTGTCATTCAATCAAATATTCAATGCATCAAGAATTTTTGCAATGAATCGGTCATTGCAAGATATTTATTGAATAATTAGTAATATTCCTAATAGAACGGTTCCATGAGTAATGAGATTTAAATGTGGTATCGTTAATGGCTCTTCTTCGATGCTCTGTGTAATAATTTCATGCGTCGTATATTTAATCCGTCGAATTTCAATCAATTGCGAATTAGGGGGAAAGAAAAAAAAACTCGAAAAAAGCGATGAATAATGCGTATCACAGACGAAACAAGACTTTAGCCGTGAAAAAGATTGGTACAGCCCGGCAGCACTGAAGTGCGGTATACCGAAGAAACCGAAACTTTTCCAGTCTTTTCAAGTGGAAGGATGAAGTGCGCGACGGCGGACTCGATCTTTCAGAAAGAACGGGGATTTCGAAAGAAGCGCGAGCGTTTCTTTCGTTGCCGCGAACCGGAAGACGGTATTGAGGGGTGGACGAGGAGGTTAGTTAGGAGATCCGGATGCGCGGCGAGGTAAAGAAGTGCGAGAAGGATTGCAGGAGTGTTGCGTTGTCCGCTAGACTCACCGGCTGAGGGAGACAACTGGGTAAGTGAAGAAAGAGAAGGAGGCGGAGGAGGGGACGCGACGTCGAAGTTCCGGCAGCGTGGAGGCAAAGACATTCTCGAGGAAACTACTCGCCGTACAAGCCACTGCCGAGAGTTGGCCCACGAGGGGGTTGGGGGGGTTTATAACGAAGTGGGTAGATGTAGAGTGAGACGGGATTCAAGGGGAGACGGTGAAAGGAGCAAAAGAGGAGCGATGAAGTTGCAAGGGGTACGAGAGGGTGTGATTGCATTACCCGCCAAGTCCGTGCATAATTAGTGTAGCGCTAATTAAGTCAGGCCGAGCTCGGGCGTTCACGGTAACGCGATAACTTCGTGGCTGCTGGGCAGTGCTTCTCGGGTTCGCCTAAAGCTTTATACCGCACGCAGAAACTTTTTCCTCCACTCGCTTATGTTACGCACGGGACAGCCATTTTATTTCGAATACGTGTTTTTTTAATCATTTTGTTCTACAATATTTTACTTCATTAACATTGTTTGGTAATTCAAAAAACCAGAGAATAATTTGTTTTTATTACGTTTCACTACTTATCGTCCCTTTGTTTCATACTCGACATTTATTTACGACCGTACCTGTGCTGAGAATTTGAATAATTTAATAATAAACGCTCGTGCGAAACGAGAAAAACAAATAGAAATGTCGGTATATTCTATTTGTATAAAACAACGATTGGAGCACTTGTCGTTCCCTCGGGCGTCTTTATTTTACTTTATGCACGAAGGCCCGGAGCCCAGCATGCATGCATTCGCATCGGTCCGGATGGCGTGGCAAGAATGCAGAAATTAAATGCATAAGGGCGTGGCTTGGTGGATGGGGCTGGTTGCTCATGGCAGGTTTCGCGCTGCTATTCTCATTTACAATTCCACAAGGAACCGTATCGACAGCCACACCGAGACGTTCCGGACGACAAGGCGCGGGTGTTTTCTATTACCTCGCCGCAGCTGCAGCCCCAGCAGCAGGTGGAATAAGGGTGACAGCGAAGTCGAGGTGTAGGTGGGCTGGCAGACTGGCTGCGGCAGTTACAGCGACGAGCGGTTCAAAGTCGCCCGTCCGTGTGCACAAAGAAAAGCGCAAGAACGAGTGAGAGAGGAAGAGAAGTAGCGAGTTTCGTCGCACCCACGTTTCGCGCCGTCGAGAAGGATGGAAGTCGTAAGGGTGAAAGCTTCGTTGAGTGAGGAGGAAACGTGCACGGGGCGAAGAGAAAAGTGAGAAACGTAGGAAAGAGGTCTGCGACGCGTACGAAGGAAAATAGCTGGCACCGTCTTCGTCCCATCTTATGTAGGACGTGGCCCGGATCCATCGTCGCGATACAACGATGACACGTGACGACATTCACACCAACATCATTTTCCAACCTGTTTACCGTAACTTATATCCTGGACTCTTCATTGTTAACGCTTTGTTACCACTTCGCCATAAAGCTCGCGTATAACTGGATGCAAATGTACTCGAGTTTACCATTTGACTTAAAAGGAATATAATTAAATTAGCGCGGTTACGGTAAGTTTCCGCGTTACGATTTGCATCTTCTTGAACACAAGAGTATTCATATGTAATATCTAATCTTACATAATCGTTATTCATACCTAAACATCGCGCGGTATTTTCGTTACTGGAATTGAAGGAGGTACGTAGATGGGTTTAGATGGGGTGAATAAGTACGGACATTTGGTCAATACGTTTGGATATTCATTTTCTCATTGTTTCTAGATCCACCGTGGTGATATTTTAATTTCACATTTACCCAGTCATCTGTTGACAGTGAGGCAGTTCATGACCGGAGACAGCAGCCCTGCCGTAATTCCGTGACCTGTCAAAATTCACACACAAAGTAGACGCGACGCTCATTATTTGATCACGCCTAATCATAACCAACGCCACTACACGCTGTATCATATTCCATCGACCGACATTAAACTCACAATTATAGAGATAGATTACGGTTCTTTCAAATTTGTTATTATACATTCGTCTCCAAGATCTACAGGTGTGGGCTAGCATATGACGTTGTACTTAATAACAGCTGACCGTAATGCGTCGACACACAAGCACACACGCAAACACACATCCTGACGCCATACAATGCGCATAGATTCCGTATACAACTATTTCCCCTCTCCAAATGGCGTCGGACTTTCGGTGCATAGCACCGAACCCTTACCCTTAGCAACGCCATCGTTTACGATTCACACCCAGGGCGCCTATAGGAGTTTCACTTGAAAAAAAAAAAATAAACAACATTTCAGTAGATCATTGCATACTAAGAAGCCAATCATACTCTCTGAGTTTCATAATTAGATTTATTCCATTGACATTGCGATCGTTTTAGATATCTAACGTATTTGCTGTATTCTATTTTTCGCTTGTGTTCAACGATACCCTATCCACCATTTTTAGAGTCGACGCTGGAAAATGTCTTCCGCCTCTGTCTCGTTGCGAGCAGAAACTCGATTTCCCGCTCGTTTTCACTCAGGCTGGCTTCTCTCACGGCACTTCAATCTCAGAACAACTATCGACGAGTTTGTACTACGCCCGACGTCGTTTGCGATTGGTATTTTCCTTCGCCCTTATTTACCGGGTTGGCATTCCACTCTGGTTCGCAGATCGGATGCCTCGTGGAAATGAAGGTTTCCACTGTCCTTCACTTTCTCGGGTCTTCCGTCGTGATTTTTCAATGTTATTTCGCCGAGGAAGGAAGACTCCGGAGGCTGGAATAATATATGTATATCCCTGCTACTCCGGTTCTTTTGAAACGCGTTTAAATCGTTTTCAAACCTACTTGTTCAAACGGATTCACATTCATGAAGGCTTTTCAACCGTACCTTTTTTATTTGAAAAAAACACGACTGCATCGTATTTCGTAGTCGTATGCCCATACATGTTTCTCATACATTCTTTTTGGAAAAGTAATTTCGAGTTGAACAGACACCCCCGAGTTGGTCACCCAGAAATCTCCCAGTTCGGCTGATGGTCTCTTGTAGGTTAGTGGTCGAGGGTCAAAAATTTCGTCCATTTATTCGTTACATTTTCACCCCGGTTCTTTTTTTCTGATCCTTCAATCAGGATTTGAGTACGTATGGCTGATATGAAGCTAGTTCTCGCTCCGTACAACGAAAGATCAACGGATTTTGCGGTGTAGCCCTTCTGAGATCTACCTTGAATTACACTCAAGCTGCTCGGCAAGGTCTTCGGCTCCATGGGCTTCGTTTTACCCTGGCGGATTGGTAGTTTTCGGGATCCCAGATGATATACCGGCTAGATAGCCTATTTTAACTTTCGTTCATGATGGTGGGGAAAAGGAGTCATCGAAAAAGTGGCAAATTCTTATTCTTTTTTCACTGTACGGATCTACGAAAAGAGTTCCGTTATCTTTTGAGGGTGGAAAATGTTCGGAAATGAAGACGGCAACCTTCAACAATTTTAATTATGACGTCAGAGAAATAAAGAAGCGGAACGTTTAATGCATAAATGCTATTATGTTGAATTCCTTTCTTGCCGTTACACGTGCAATGGAGTACATCGATAAATTTCTTACGGGGTATTGATACAGCAATTTTAATTAAGTTCAAGTCTTGTTTAAACTCGAACGCTGAGCGTCTGAGAGAATATATAGTAGCTTAAAATATCGTTTATATTCCACGACGGTTTCTCGACATTCATTCACGGACCGATTCAACCCTTCCGTTCGAGTTGCTGTGAGGCCGCTTTGACATCGACGTCGTCCCCGAAGTCTCCATTGCGTAATGATGGATAATTAAACTTTATCACGTAATTTCCATTACGGCGTCTGTAATTACGTAATTGCCACTTGAACGAGCCCGCGAAGAATTTCAGGGACTGTATTTATCCGAACGTAGAAATCTCATCTTGGTATAGCCGGCGAATGACTTATTACGTATCGAGGCACCGAGCAGTACAGTCCCGAGTTGTCCGAGAAAAACGTATAATGACCTATCCACGATTCTATATTTATTTCTTTCGCACTTTAAACTTTTTTCTCCACGGCTTACACAATTTTCGCCATCTCTGTATAGTCCATCTCAAGAATATTCCAACGCCGAAAGTTCGCTCCAAGACGGTCTTGGGATGTCTCATCCTGCTTCGAAATTACCGGTAAATTACCCCTCTCGAGTTGATGCCGGGGGTGTGAGTCGAGAACCATCCCGCCCTATCATCCCCTCCAGCTGCACTTCCCACCCCCGTACTCTACACGTAAATTATTTCTTGTCAACCTGCTCTAATAGTTTCCTTACGTAGCACCCACGGGCGTAAGCCGTTTCGGTATAGAGCCATTTTATCACTGAAAGTCCATTATCGCATCTCTCCTCGTACCGTCTCACCTCACCTTATCCTGGCCGTCTTTTTTTTTCTCCCTCTATGTTACCCACTTCACCTCGTTTTTTCGCAATTTTTCGGAAGCACTTGATGCATATACGACGCAGAAGATGTGCATTACCCGCATCATTCAAAATTCAAGGCTTTACAGTGTCTGACAGTGTACTGCGCACTATCCATTTGGGCCGGGACTTGCTGTCGTTAGACATCTTTTGCGTTCCACGAAATACGTGAAAAAAAGTATTCCGGTTTTTCATTTCGTTTTTGCAAATACCGCTTCGAATGTTATCATCCCGAAATGTGTAAATATTGTGGTATAATAAGGAAAAAGACACAGAGAGCATGCAGTGTAGATCTATGTGCGTGTGTGCGAGCGAGCGAGAGAGAAAATGTATGTATAGGTGTAGTGGCGTAGCTCTTCCGACCGCGTAAACTGGCTAGGCGGGTAAAGGAGCTACGCCACCATACGTATATATACGTTTTCAGGATTTTCACCGTCGAGACTTAGACCTCGACCCCAGTGGATGAACGTGTTGAAGCAGGCAAGAGTGACTCTCGCGACACAGCGAGGAGACAAAAGTCGAACGGTATCGCTGGGCTGTAGAAGAGTAACAGTCGAGATGCGGAGAGTATTAGCCGGGCGGTATACGAGGATAGTGGAGTGGATAATTATAAGAAAACAGACGGGCGTTGAGCGAAGCCATGTACGTTATATCACAAATGGAACGTTACTGTAAATTACGTATCCTACAATATTATCAATTTTATTGGCAAAATGAAATATACAAATTTTAAAGAATTTATTTTGCAACGAACGAAAATCCAATAAAGCAAACCGAATTCGGTTCTACCTGACGTGAGGCTGGACAACATTCACGGCAAACTCATCACCAAATCGTGCAATCGAATCAAACAATATTCCGCCCGCTCAAATTGAAACGAACTACTTATGAACCAATGAAATACGCGGCTCGATCGAAACCGCTGATAACTCATCGGCAATGTTGTCGCGTTGTGAATTTAGTTGATAATTCCACCAAAAAAAAGTCCACCGAGGTAAAACGTTCGCTTCGGGGATTGACTGCGGTGGAAGGAGAACGTGGGATATCCGTCATCCGAAAGCCATCTCCAGTGTCGGATGCCCTCGAGGGCGTTTCGTCCGCGTTCTCCGCACAGCGAGTTTACAACCTTGGTCCACGATATACGTATACATATACATGTGGTATAAGAGATATTAATCGGCGCCAGCAGGCTTGGGAAGTGGGTCGAGCAGTAGCGAAACAATCATTTTTCTTGACACCGTGTATTTCGAGCGAAATTTACTTCGGCCTCGTCTGACCTACGGTTTCTTTTCTTTCGTTCGTTCTCATTTTTATTTCGCCCACACTCTCCCATCCCCATTTCGTATCTGGCTTGGGAAAATTCGTGACTTCGGCAAAGCGGATTATCGCCAGGCGACGAAACATGCGCGACGTTGGACCTCTGCTATGTGTTCCGTCTACTCTTGCTTCTTCCGTTCCCCGCGCCGTAACTCTCCTCGATGATTAATGCTAAGTCTGGCTTATTCCTTTTACTTTCCCAGTTTCACTTCGTTATATACTTCTCCATCCCGGTCCCCTCGTCCCGACGTAAGTTCTATATTGTCCCGTCGCTCTCTCGTTCGGATGATCTTCTCCATCAAGTCCAATGCTCTCATCTCACGTTTTCTCGCTCGTCACTTATACGTCTCTCGATGTATCTTCTCACGTATGATGCGTTAAGTCGCCAAAGTGATAACGCTACACCGGTTGCACAAAAGCTCGGATATTGATGGTGCCGGCGAGAAAGTTGATACGTCCTTTATTCGTCTTGTTGTTTCATCGTCCTTGGCGTTGTGTACACGAATCGGGATAAAACTTGCTACTGCCTCATCGTGGGTGAAGAGATTCGTAAACGTCCCCTTACCCACGTTCGTCAAGGCTTTTACAGCTTTAATTAGAGGAAGATCTAATGAGTTCGCTGCTTCGATTCATGGTGCAGGCAACGTTTAGTTGATTGTTTGATGTACGACTATGGCAGAACTCGTGAAATCGTTTCTTCGACAATTCTTCTTCACCTCAAACTATCATGACGATGAACTACGAATCCAATTTCAAAGTTATCACATTGGTAGTTTCAAGATCAATGGCGATGAAAAAAAACACGAAAAAATTCTACCGTTAAAAATAAAGACCAAATCCACGGATTTCGATTCCATTATGAAGATTCGCCATCACGAATTTACGCAGATAATATGATATTTGCGGCGTTACGTAATTTTCGGGGGAAAAAAGAGGTGCAAAGATCAATCAGAATTAATTTTCAATGAACATTGTTTGTCCGGATAGCGACGAGAAATGCATCCAGCCTAACTGTGCTCACGCTTCCGTTGATCTTACTCTTACTCGGTCATAACGGAAAAGTCGTGAAAAGTAAGGAGGAAGTGTAGAGTGTCCCATATCGATCGGTAGCTCGTGGTGCCATCGCGTCCACCTGACGGGTGTTACGCTAGTCGGGGATGGTCGGGACGTTGGAACGGTGTAGGTGGCAGTCGCGATAGGAACAGGACCCAGAGGATCGCGTGTAAGCTCTTCGAAAAGTTTGCCTGCGAACTGGATCTAACCGCTATAGCTGTGACGGTCCCTTGAAAATCGCGAGAAAAGAGGCACGATCGTGAACGGTTAAATGCACGCGTCTTGATTTCGTCTTTTTTCTCTCAAAACTCTTCCGAGAGTTAGTCGGCCGGAGCGAGATGGAAAGTATAAGATTACGATTATTGGCAAAGAGCGCGGTAGCATTGGCCATAACGGAATTCGACCGTGCCATTTACGGCGGCATACTCGTACAATTTTTATATTTATGGGTCTCTCGCGAAAAGATTTTCAATGAAAATCTCGAGCCAGTGTAAAACGTGCATAAGTGTGAGATATAGAACTAACGATGCCTACGGTGATGTCGGACAAAAAAGTGATTAAATGTTTGGAATGATGGAGTATATTTGGAAAATTTTCAGTATAGCGTGTGTGAGTGACAACGCTTGGGGTGACGTTGCAGTTTCATTGTGGGCTTTATGGTGAGGATAGTTGTTAGGCAAAACTCTCATTGTCACGGCTATTCGACTATGACGAGTTCCAGTAACGATCCGGTTTTTATTTAGTTAAATAATTACGTTACTATCAGAAAAGTTGTGCAGTGGGACACAGTACGCTTAGCCACGTCGAGGAACACTGAATTCCACTTGATTCGACTAGACTCTTAAGTGATAGTGTATGTAATTGGACGTTGAGAACGTTGCAGCGAGCTAAGAGATGGAGTAAGAGTGGAATCAACGAAGAGATTGCTGTTCGAAGGCGATTGCCTCTTGGAGCCTTCTCTCTTTCTCTCTCTTTTCCTCTCTCTCTCTCTCTCTCTTTCTCTCTCTCTCCTTGCGTCCTTTCTTAATGTACTCTCCTCGTCCAAGCCCCGTTATACGCCTGCGTGTTCGCAAAACCTTCCCGGAGTTACACTGGTGAATGAACGTGGGTCAAATGCTCAGGAGAGGAAGCAAGAGAGTTGTCTTGATCGAGGTCGATTAAACGTAATTCTCCGTCCAATTTGTTTGCCGCGCTTTTTCCCGTATCTTTACGGCGCTAATTTTTTTGTCTTCATTCCCTTCCTATGTATCGATTGAATTCCCACGTTTGTCTTCTAACCCTCCCTCAATATGGTCGTGTATCCATTACCTTAAAATTGTTGTGTCAATTATCGATGGGTTTACAATTCAACGACATTCCCCATGATTTCTTATGCACGGTTAATTATTATTGAAGTATTCTCTCTTATAACATGTAACGCTGAAGGCCTGGCGCATTTGAATATTTATATTACGTTGTAAAATAATACTTGAATACAAGGTGAAGGGTCGAAGAAGATATTTCTAAAATGAATTCAAGTATCCATGACCAGCTCCTTGATTGAATTTATTTAATTATTATTCCCACTGGTCCTTTTCTCATCTTAAGTGACCGCAGCACCAGTTCTCCATTGCCGTTATCAGTCAAACGGTCTCTTCGGTGATTGGCCGTGGACAATCGACGTCGCCAACCTTAGTTGTAACTGCGTTTGCTCGTCCATGGTCGGTCTCCACCGGCCAAGTGAATCAGGACGCAATTAAGTTGGTGCGAGCTTCTGTCGTTGCACCGACAGTAGCCCGAACCGTGGGTGAACCGAGACTCGACTGATCGCGCAGTCACGGATGGAACACTTCGCCGAAGCAAGTGGAAGTCCCTTCCGAACGCTTCTCATCCCTCCAGTCCGGTATTGCACAGATTGCGTTTCGAGCTGGACCACTGGGTGGGTCTCCTGGAGCTCACCGTATTCAATTTGCCATCGAGAGCTGCGGTTTTCCCAACCAATGAAAATCACCGAATCCGGGGAGGAAGCGGTGCTGTTGCAGTTGTGGACAGGGCCCAATCTGCATCACCCAAATTGTGCAGATCTGTGCTCGACGCATCGAGCCAATCCAGGTACCAGTGTGGAAGCGCAAAGTTTTACGACGTAAATGTCACGATTGCACATCGAGAAAGGTCGTCCGTTCCTCACAGGTCATTGACTGAGCCGTTTGGAGTCAATTTCCACAAACTACTGAGCCCGGTCTTATCGGGCTATTCGCTCCGTAGATTCAGGCATTTGCAGGTGAAAAAATCATTTATTCATTATCATTTCCGAATCTGACGATGGATTTTATGTTTCAAACTTCGCAGCGTCCAGAAAAGGGTGCTACCGTGGGAACACTGATTTTCAGTTGATCACGTCTGCTAGCTTTACGATTATACTCGTTGGAAAGCTTCCATGCACACACACACACACCCACACACAAACGCACCCACCGTTGAGGCTAACTCAGGGTGCGAGGAACGAGCAACCGGGCATCCAGCATGGGTTGGATGGTTGCCCGCGTCTGACACTTAAATTGGATTTAACGCCGCATCCCGGCAGCGTGAGAGGAAAGTAGTTCATGCACTGATGACTCTAAAACTCCCGGCCTGTGCTAATTGAATTGACGTTCTTATTACGGCTGCACGCGATCGTATTAAATTTAAATAATTTCCCTGATGCCAGTCAACCGTGCGTAGTTTAACTGTACACTTCGCCAAGGATTTTTAGCACGTGACAGCCAATGTATGGGTGAACTTATGAATGATGGGAATACAACATATGTAATTCTTCTGGGTAACGTAGCGTCAATAGGCTTCCGCGAATATGGCATTTCTGGGCTTTTGACCTTACCGAAAACTGCGTTTTGATAACTAAAGAAAATAATTCTGATTGCTCCTAGATCGCTCCTCTCTGGGCGATCAACTTACATATCGTTTTTTTTTCAATTTGCTTGAGTCATTATTATAATTGACAAAATGAATATTTCGGTTTCTATGCTACTTTGATGTTCCCAATGCAAAAAATCTTCGAGGCATGGTAGAAGGAGTAGCAACGTAGTGCGCACGGCGTGAGATTGCATTAACTGTGGACCGGAGGCTGTAGAGTACCTTGCTCGTTTTCTCTTATATGCTAGCTAATAAATCAAGTCGAAATTGGCACGAGTTTCTACGAACGATCGTTTCAACACAAAATTCCCGGTTAATACATTTTTAAGGCCCAATAAAACGTGCTTGTCGTGCGTATTGTGGTCCTTAGGCTAGAGAGGGTCGAAGATTTACTTATTTATTTCTGTTTTTACGATTCTTGTTATCGCAGAGAGAACCAGCGTTTTTCACAGGCGTAACAGGCAATGTTGGTGTTCCTCCGGAAGCTGTGTTACCCTATTTCCGGAAACATTCTTTTAAATTCGGATGTTAAGAATCTCAATACTATTTCGAATTCCGATTCCGCAATTGTGAAAATTATCTCAGCAATTTTGGTACCAAACACGTAAATAATGATAAAATAATTGGGAACAATTAAGATAAATACAACAACAATTCGGTACAAATTTTGTTATGGTTTTATCGTATTTCAGTTACAATGATAGCCATAAGGATGACAAGAAGAAAGCTTTCGTCTAATATTGTCATGTATATTAGGGTTAATGAATTTCAGTACCAACATTGCAGATCAAAACAGGTGGCTCGTAACGAGTGTTTGATATCGCCAGTTAAACTCAAATGGAAACAAGATATACATCTAATTCCCGAGACAGTACGGGAAAATAATCGTGTTTCATATCGCGAGCAATAAAATACTTTACTTCCCAGCGAACTTGGATTTCAGGTAGGTACCGTTGGAAAGAGTAAGATTGGAGAACGCGTGGCTCGAGCCATCTTCCTCGCCTTTAAATTTATATTTACGTTATAACCAACGCCGGGCTTATTTATCTTTCTTCTCAAGTGCCGGGCACTGAATATACGCATGCGCGCAGGAGCGGAAAGTGGCTATTACGTCTATTTACTTGAACCTGCTTCCAACGAGCTTTCTACTCAATGATTTACGAGGTCGGTGCGAGTAAGTAAATGCAACATTGTCTACCTCGAACAGATTGCAGGGCAGCAGCACTCGGAATACGGGTTGGGCCGAGCTCTCGTCGAGTCAACGAAACATGCATATGGCATAAAGACGGATTAAGGTCCAAAATTGAAACGGAATTTTTGTACAACTCACCAAAGTACTTACATTCACGCGATTCCTCGGACAAAACGAAAGCACGAAAGCAGGCGAATGAAGCATAGTGCAAGTTCGTCCCCGTGGACTTTCTAACTTAGCCCCCTAATTGTTGTACACCCGGCTTCGACCGTGACTCGAAGGACGACAACGGGTGCCGTCATTAATGGACTAGTTTTAACCGGATTATCGGCTCGTTTTCTTTTCACCCGGAGGCATAGATTCCCGTATTGTAGTTCTGTTGGGTTCGTAGCTATATCGCAGTTCCGATTGTCCCGTTTGGGTGACATAAAATGGAAATCTGAAAAATTAAACTACGTTGCAATTTTTCCTTTATTTCCATTTTCGTGGATTCATTAGCTCATCCGTTAATTCATAATAAACCTTTTTGAGCTTAAAGAAGAATCTTTATTTTTTGCTTCAAGGTGCCGCTATGGTTGCCTTCCCGTCGTTATCTTCCCACACTCTCGAAAATATTCGTTAATCAGTTTCGTACAATAAGACTCATTGTTGACCAAATATTCTTTGAATGTGAGCTGATCGAAGATCGTGCAAAAATCTTGAAACCATCAATTCCGAAGGAATATGAAGGGGGATCGAGAATTGCGCCAGTGCGGCCGAAAAAGTTACGAAAAACGCTCTTTGCGGGTTTTTACAACAAAAAAGAGGCAATATATACGCCGAGAGGAGACGGTAATTCGTCCGAGCGAAATCTCTGTCAGTGCACTTACTTATTTATTGCAGCGCGAGGAAAGTGATCGCACGAAGCGGCAGACCGTTTAAACTCTGTATCGTTATCAGATCGCGCCTTCATGCAAGCCCTAAGCTCCTCATCGTTTAAGCGCGCCCCAGCACGCTCCCCCCCAGGGCCCTGCAACCCGCTTTTTCACTCCCACGGTTAAGCGGCAAGGCGCAGTGGGGATGCTTCTTCGCCGCGCTGGAAGCTGCGAAGTGGTCTCGCGAAACCATCCACTCCTCCTCTACCTTTAACACTCTCGAATTCTACCGTCGTTCCGTAAATCCCGGTGAAACCGTTTTCATTCGTTTCTCCTTGGATTCAATATATAGATGGTTGCCGATGATACGTAATCAGCTATGCAATTAATTTTAAATGTATATTTCCCTTCAATCTGCATTCGTTAAATCGATTTCTTTATTACGTTATTCAACAGTTTTTCAAGATACTCATGATTTAATTGATCATTTCAAAGAAATGTAATAATCTGGTGCATCCGATAATTATCACGTCCCATGGACCACATACGATATTGTAGATTATACCCTTTTAGGGCGAGTCCTGGGTCCATAGCTAATCTGCAGACATAAGCCTCTTTGAGGTCACTCACCTACTTGGGAAAGCCCAGATTCTCGAGGTGAGTACCGTCGTGTACTGGGTTTCGCAAGTTAGCCAGTCTGGCTTGTAACGCGAGTGTGCGGTATCGTTGAAGGGTGGTCGGGTGGGCTCGTTACACGCTCGCGCGTCTCCTACACGACGGTAACCCGGGTTCGCCAAAGCTTTCGACTTGCAGTATCCGGTAGACCTGAATTTCAGTTATACAGGAGTGGGGCTCGAAGCTGCATCACTGGTACAAAGCATCGATTGTCAATGTTGTCACGGAGTGTCTCTCTCTCGACACACGAGAATAGTCGCCGGGGCTGGGACGAAGCGGACCGATCGAGAAACCCGGGACGGTAGAGCGGTAGAGCCACTCTGCCACTAGACACTCGGATCTGTGAAGCGTGAAATGGAGATAATGACTGGCGAGCCAATCAGTTAACCAGACCGAGGCCGGAGAGTGCACTAATGAGTATATCTACATGCGCATAGCCTCGTCAAATGTGGTTAGAATTATCCTTGCTTCTCTTCCGGGAATTCGTGAAAATTGAATTAATAATATAATAGAAGAGGTATTCCAGTTAGAAAAGACAAAGTGAAGACCGAAAATTTCATCCAACGTACGTCGTTGAATGAAAGATAAAACTCTGTGATGTTTAACGAATCTGGAATGATGAGCCAAATTTCAGGATGGATATGATAAACAATTATACATTTGGATCACAGAAATTTTCAATGACCAGGGATTTATTTTTAACGCTAAACTCATTATCATTATGAGTCCGACATTGTTCCCATTGAAACATTTCGACTCCGGGCTATATTTACGTGAATTCTGCTATTCAAGGTATAGAAACTTACTGCAGAATCGTGCTGGACTATCGAGTCAAGACGTCACGGTTCATTGTCCCGTCCGTCATCGCTTTCATTGTTCTTCGTCGGCGTTGAAATAACGAATTTTGAATTCGACTTAACCATTTCGAAGTCGCAGCCGAGTCACATGGGCCAGTTACACCGAGCTTGAGTATTCGCAGAGCAATATATTATCTATTATTATCGCAGCCACCGAGCGTTATTCTTCCGTGCATATATAGAATCACAATACCGGGCTTTGGGCGTTGATCTCCATATTTTAATTAAAATCTCTGGGGATCACGGCCTTTGCGTTAAGGTCGACAACGTTCTCGTACCGGCTGCATCCGCCGGAATTCTCGTTTAGCTGAGGTTAAATGAGACTCGAATCGCTGGGTTTTACCCGACTCTTTCTATTTATATTGTGACACACCGTTTATGCATATTTTCTCACTCCGAGAAGTTAATTCGCAGTTATTTTTCTGACCCACCCCCTTCCTGCCACGGCTGCATCCCCCCCTCAGTGAATTTTCCAAGTTTTAATACCGACCTTGCGAGATTCGCGGTTCCCCGGCACTGCGGGATTATGCACGTGCGGCAAGCGAAAAATATACCTTAAAACATTTTTATGAAAATTCGCATTGCCGTACAGTCTCGAATGCGGGCCGGTTCCATCCCCTTTAACGTTACGTATGATACCGTTCGATGTGGTAGCTCGTACGCGTGTACGACGGTGTCAAATTTATGAAAATTCTTTCCCAATATCTACTTATCGTCGAACCATACGGGAAAACGACTCCAACAATTTTCCTTTACCGTACCAGCCGCGAGATATCATCCGCGACCGAAAATTTTTCCCCTCAACCAAAGAGAAAGCTCGGCCTCTTCCTCCTTCCCACTACGTCACATTCGGAACTCACAACTTTTGCCTCAACGCAATTCGATAAAATATCACGCGACGGGGAGAGCTTGGAATATCTGAAACAGATTTTCGGGCAGCGTATATATATATGCATACTCTGCATATATACACGCGACGGCCAGGTTGAGGGGATGAGACGGGAGCAGGGGTTGGGAGATTCCCGTTAGCTGAATGGAAACCCGGGAATCCTAGCCGAGCGATACACGAGCGAAGCTCCAGAAAAACTGATGCAAAAAAACAAGAAAGAAAAAAGCAGTAGCGAAAAGCGCGTTGGGCAGAGACAGTAGGTTTTCGGGGTGAAAGAAAACAAAACGTAAAAAAAGAAAAAATACAAAATGAACGAGTAACACAAAGCCGCGAAGGTTTTTCGGTGACGGTGCTGTACCCACTTCGCTTCAGGTCGCGCCGTTCGTAAGCGTGGGGAGGTGATTTATTCTCATTGTAAAACGCCCATGTGAAAGCACAGTACCTCTTTGTACTTGAAAATAGTGGCTCGTCGTGGGGTACTAGCATGCGAAATGAGCATGTGGTCCATGGTATAGATATGGTGGAAGAGGAAAGAGGGAGGAGGGAGGGTGCGTTGACTCGACGGTGGGAAAATGTTTCGGACGCGATCTCTCTTACCCTCGCCTCTTTACTCGGAGTGCAAGTGTGGCAATGCGGGTGCGGTGGCTCACGCGTTTTGGTGGTAGCACATGCGGCTACACGTAAGAACGAGGTGCGCTTCACGCCCGCTCTCGTCTCCTACATCAACAACGTGATTCCCATGCATATGACTATCATTTGCGCGCTCTACGTACACATCACGGTTGTACCCGCATATGTACTTGGATTTTAGCTTTCGAGCTTTTGCGCCGCTCGGGTAACGAGTCTTCACCAACGTTGGAACGACCGTACATCCGAGATTAACGCATTATCTTCCGGTAGTTCTGCTTTCGTTGACGATACAACGATTAATTTATCATCGACGAGACATTTTTTTTTATCACTTTTCGCGATTGTCATGTATATCAATTCCGTACCGTGTCAATTGAATAGTTGATCATAACCATGCATTTGCGTTGATGATAACGATAAATGGTCTTTAAATTATTCATAATAGCTTTACGACATTATCATCTATGGATTATTCTTATTGTTATTATTATTATTATTTTTGTTATTATTATTGTTATTATCATTATTCTTATTATTATTGTTATTATTATTATTATTATTATTATTATTATTATTATTATTATTATTATTATTATTATTATTATTATTATTATTATTATTATTATTATTATTATTATTATTATTATTATTATTATTATTATTATTATTATTGCTTTTATTATTATTATTATTATTATTATTCCTATTCGGAAGGAAATCCGTAAACTAGGTCATTGAGGATCGATCAAAAAGGAAATCGTGCAAAACTGATAAATTTCTCTGCAAAACGTCTTGAGGTGTTAAAAATTGTACAACCTTAACACCAAGAACAGTGAAATTACCATGTTGGTGAGGCGAAGCTGACCGTTTTAGTACAATCGTCTATTAGGCCCGTAACACAAATTGATAGTAAACCAGTCACAGTTTCGCTCTTGGAGGGTGAATATATCCTTCGGTCTTGTACGTCGCCCTCGATATCGCTGTACGTACATGCCCTCTGCTATTGCTTGCTTGCTATATACAAGAATATATATATACATATAATATGTATATCTATGTATATATATATCAGGGCCCGTTACCACTGTCTAACGCGACTGACACTCGAGAGCTTGCACAAGCATTGCACACGTGACACCCGGGGCACGTGTACCACATGATTGCATATACCTACATCTCCGGACCCTGTACGACCGTGCCCTAGTCACTCTCGTAACTCTCGTGCGTGAGACTGCATGCGCGAGTCAAGGTATCCCGATATCCGTATGTCCCGTTTTCGTGTGCGATTATGGTGGCTGGTTCCCACGTGCGCGTCTACGGTCCGTGAGCGTAGCCAGGCTGCGCTCGTGCATCCCTCGAATGGGGAGTGTACTCTACAATGTATGCGCCGCTGTAACGCTTGTACGACCGACACGTAGTCACGTATGTTGCGTGACGTGAAACACGGTCTGCGTCGATATAGTATGGCCGGCTTTAGCTCGGGTTGTTAGCCCATCTCGGCATAAATAGCGAAAACATTATTGAGCGAAATAGAGAAACTCTTTGTGTAAAATGAATTTGTCTCGTATCCGTTTTTTTTTTTTACATATTTACGGAGAATACATTTTTTTGGTGGGCTAATTGTACATATTTTAGTGACAATTGCTTCATTGATCGATAGTTGGGAAGATGAGATCTATTTACTTAGACATGCCCCCGAATATTATATACTGATGCTGGATGTAAATATGTTGTACTTTCAGTGTTTTTCGTCAATCTCGGTTTTACTTGCTGTTTCGATCTTGTTTATTCTTATCGGAATAAAAATTGGAGCTGTGCGAGGCGGGTGCATACGCGTTTTTCGTGACACATATGATCGTAACGTTCCTATCTTTTCATGTCATGCAAGGAATAACAGACGTTCGTATTTGCCAGGGCGCGATATGCAGAAATCCCGGTATTCCGTGTCTCGGATGCGAGGCAAGACTGTAAACTTCAAATTGGCCGGTCGAATCTGTACATATATTTATATCTATTGATAGATGCAATGTGGCCCCGCGCAACAGGGAGAGATGTACAACGTTCGGGACGAGCTTCTACGAAACTTCGGCGATGTTTTTTTTTCCATTGGATTTATCGAGTTTCAGATAGCGGGGAGCGTAAAGTTCAGCAATGTTAAAACATTCCGAGCTTTTTTCAGATGATGGAACTAGGAATGGCGTTGAGCCCATGACGCAAGACGTTGCGGGAATTTATCGCCTCTCGCATTCATGAATATTCTGGGCGAATCAACATGAAATTATATCGAAATCAACGAATCGACCTAGCAGCTGCAAACATTTGAAAATTATCGTTTTAGATCGTGCGAATTTTTTTTTAATCATGTGAGACTCAAAAGTTCGTTCGACACAAAT
Source organism: Sussaba pulchella (assembly GCA_963971145.1). NCBI lineage: Eukaryota > Metazoa > Arthropoda > Insecta > Hymenoptera > Ichneumonidae > Sussaba > Sussaba pulchella. Next base: position 13,658,098 of record OZ020169.1, on the reverse strand, counting down.
GATATGAGTTAAGCTTATGAGCTTAATGTTTTTTAGAATGATACTTAAAAGATTAACACTTTTATCTCAGAAAAATTAATTACTTCATGCTCGTCGGATCTGTGATTACAGCACTGACGGTATATCTTTGCAGTGGGCGTGTGCACTGGGTGATACTCCAGCTTCTCCAAAGAGCGAGCTTTGTCCGGTCGTATCGAACGACAACGAATGGCCAGCCTGCTTGGTTTCAAACTACAAATCGTGTTTCTCGACCTGAACTATACGCATTACCAGAGCACAGAAGTCTATATACATTCGTATACGAACGTATAGATATACGATATATATCCATATGTATATATATCTATATATATATTTATTTCCTGTATCCACTCCGGACTGACCCGTCGGTGGTAGCCAACAGTGGCAGAGCACTAACCCCCGGAGAGTCTACAAACTTTTCGAGATATTGTTCCGTCTGTTTCCGAAGCTCAAGGCAGCGAAACGCGAATCCTATCCCCGCGTGTGTCTGACCACGACCGGTGCTGGCACGTGAGAGAGAAAAAAAAAGGCAAGATCTTTTCCAGAGATACTCCAGAGGGTGGCGAGAGAATCGAACGTAGCTAGAACCGTCCGGAACTCGGCCAATGTGCGCTTGTACCCCAACCGTGGGGTTACGTTAGAAGTCAAAGTTTTTCTTTCATTCAATCATTTTTTTTTTTTTTTTCTACAAATAAAATAATCCAATTCTCGGAAGACTTTCGACTATTTGTACAGCACATCGGAAACATAGCACATAGCCTGTGGGAATAAGAAAAATGCGAAAATTCTTTCTCGATTGAAGTTGGTCAATCGAGCGAAAGCAAGTCATCGAAATCCGTGCCTGGTTCTCATATACTTTGCAATCTTTACCGCTGTGGACAAACGTTGACTCTGCATTGTGTTCGATGCTTTATAACTCTCCGGCACGGTCCTTCGCGTTCGTATTTTAACCTCAAAAGCAGAGTGAAGCTTCTATATAATACGTGTAACCTGTAAACTTCACTCACAGCTCAGAGTACAGTAAAACCCCCAAGAATCCTTTTTCTGGCTCGACCGAGCTTTCGCTTTACCTCACTGAGTGCTCCTGAGTTTCCCCACGAAAGTTTTGTATTGTGTACGTCAGGACGGTTGTGGTGAAAGCTAGAATGCAGAAAAACCAAGGGTTCGAAGGAAACGAGTATACGTCTCATATGGAGCTATCGACTTATTGTCAAAGACGTTGCGCCGATTTCTGCGTTTTTATCATGTGCCAGGGAAATAAAAAACGGAAAGATCTCTTTTGCAGTAAGAAAGATTGTGCTAGGAATCGTTTGTGAATAAACAAAAAAAGAAACGAAAAAAAATACGGCATGTGGAAGATAACCTCACTCGTTTCCGCTTTTATCCCTTTTTGGCACGCTTCGCCATGTACCGTGCGATACATCTTACTTCATTGATTAAAAGTACTCTGGTTTGGCTCAAGAGGACTTCAGAAAACCGGTACGGCAGCAGCAAAGTGAATGAGTGAAATATCAGATGGGCGAAGGAAAGAAGAAAAAAATAGCGAGCTGTTAAAGTTCGCGCGGAGAGGTTGGCGGTAGCTGGTGCTGTTCCTCAATCGAATCTGGAGCTTGGAAGAACCAAAGGAAACGAAACGAATTGATGTACAGGAACCGCTGCCGCACTGCCTTTGGGCTCGCAGCACCTGTATCTCGCTGCTGCTGTGAAATGTAAAGTCAACAACGAGACAACGAAAGCCGTGAGAACCTCTGGTGAAATAACGCAGACGAACGTTTCCCGCGCGAATATTTCGACTTGAGAATTCTTCCTTCACAACGAATTTCCGACGATTGTTTCGCTTCCGTTTGAATTCTCGAGTTGTCTTTTCGTACCTCAAAAAACCGCCCGGGCTTACCGAGTGCCTGTTTCTTTTTAATTTGCGTACAAATATTAGAATGAAAAGGAAAAATACTTTTCGTGAAAAACTTTCTCCGTAGTGCTCGAATGATGAACTCGTTACAAAATTTGTAGCTTTATCGATGATTTTTGCTAACACCGATTGTTTCAATATTTCATCGTTATTTGCTTCACGAGAAGCACGCGAGTGCTTCGAACTGAAACCAAATGAAATAACTCGGGTCGAGATAGACTGTGGTGCGAAAGGAAAAAAGCTTTGCGATATAATAGTTCGACAACGTTAGTCAACGAGTCGGAGTTGTTGGGTTCAACGGTGCAAACGGTAATTGGTCGTCTGGAGGGTGTGGACATGGGCGTTGGTCAACTCCGGATGTGGTACATGCAGGACAGTTGGAAAAACGAAAGACAAAGTGCGGTAGGCGAGCTCGCGGGTTTTATGTTCTCACTGGTCAGTTCTTTGAAACTTTATATGACTACAAACAGAATATATTCGTACGCTGAGGCAAAAAACTGTCGTCAGTTTTGTGGACCGTACTGTACGTTGCCAACAGTGTGTGGCTATGTTCGTGTTTGTACACCACGTATGGAACTTTGTGCCGCATCCAACAACTACCGAGGACAATCGCCCTGCTGGATGTTCGGCATTGAAATGTTTTCTGAGGCATTGTTTGTGTCAACGCCCCAGCGATTCGTCGAGGGCTTTTGATTGACTCGAGTCGAGTGGAGGTTCGCCGTGATTGTTCCCTACGTGTACTCAGCCATCGTAACTCTCTTTGCCTTCTAACTCCATTCACATATCCCAATCCAAGGGACAGTTCAATGACCTGTTGGAATGTAAAAGAAAGAAATTACAATCGCGGTATTTCGAATTCGAGCTACGAAAGTTCTGACTATTCGAAGCCAATGCAAATTTAGTTGGTTAACGTCGCGATAACTTTGATACACCTTCGGAAGAATCATTATATATACGAAACTAAATTTCGGTGCACATGATCTGATAATATAGGTATTTGAAAAAAATAATTCCGACAATATAAGTCCAAACTGGAGATCACAATAATTGACTATTGTTGAAAGATTGTTATAATTAATTATGGATCTGCAAAAATGTATTTATAATATTGTCCCTGCATACCTGTATGATAGAAATACCACAGAGCAGCTAATCACCATAGAAACGGCTGAAATCAGAACACGGATCATCGGTCTGACCATAGCTATCTATATTCACTAGATATCTCATCTTCGTACATCGACACTGCGTAACCTTCTCCGTTTCCCTCGTCGAATCAGTGCTTCGGACTTGCGCGTCATCGCCCGATTAATTCCAGGCAGTTGGACCTGCCTAATCTATCGCGAGCTCCGAATCAAATGACCCGTTCCATTTAACGTACGTGCACCGAGATACTGATATCGAGGAACGAGAACGACGAGGGGTATCAGCGGTAACCCAGTTTCTTGTTCAAACGTTAATCGGGACATTCTTGTGCGCGGAGTGAAAGCGAGATTTGCGGAGATTGAGTCCGATCTAGTCATCGCTATCACGTTGGATGCCTGTATTTCGCAAAGAGAATGACCCAGTTAGTGAGCCCTTTGGCACGAGGAGATCGAAAAAGCCCATTTAAAATGTGAAATCGTTTGGTACTCGCAGTTTTACGATTTCCCGTCGTTGATATGAAAACTATTCTCGTTAATTGATTCTCGACAACGTTTGAGCTTCACAAATATATAATTAGCGTTCGGATCGTTTTCATTGCCTGAACGATCGAAAAATATGTACAGACAAACATAGATAGACATGATAGACTCATAGTTAATAACGATCCCATGACTCGGCTTTTTAATCTCCGATTGGACACCGAACCACGATATTTCAGAATCATACGTTCCTGAATTAGGGAAAAAATACTCGGATCAGTCATCTGGAGCGTTTGAATAATGAACTGTCATCGCTCATAATTGTTTCGAGCAAGTTATGATTAAAGCATCAAGGGCAAATATATCTAAACATGATCTCACGGGCAATTAGTTTTATGCAGAGTGTTTATGCGCTCCTAAGGTGAAGTCCCTGTAGTCTAAGTACGCGGGCACACGTTTGGAGAGTACCGCGAGGCGCGACTATGCTAGATCTCCGAAATCCCGTTGGGTATGCTCCATAGTGTTCCGTTAAAGCGAGGGAGATGAGAAACTGTGACGCCCCTGCTGTCGCAAGCCGAAGTGAGTCCCTGAGCTGCTGTAATATCGTCCAAGTTACCACGTTGTAAATGCCATATAACCCCCGGATAAATTAGTTATATGCATATATACATATCATACACTTCCACGTAGAAGCCAAAGGGAGTTTATGCGATCGCAAGCCCCAACGTTCTGAACCTCTCGTCTGCTAATCCTAACCTCCTCCATTACATTTCACCTGTGTTCTATATATATTACTAAGCTATCTATATCTCACCGGTCCGGGCTTTGAGACGGGGCTTCAACTCCACTCCACCTCAGAAATATCGAAATCGGACGAGCTATACTAATGGACCTCCGAATTTAAGGTCTCCGGATATTCAGAATGAATTACGGCTGGAGTATTAGACCACTCATAGCATCTGCTTTTTTCCGATCCAACCGTGGCTCTAACCCGTTCGATTTATGTTGAAATATGTGAGGGCCACCGGGAAAAAATAAGAGGATTAGGGTGGAAGCAAAAGGTGCCTTCCTGTGTCTACCTTCCTGGCTTGTTTTATGGGTGCAATTAAGCTCGACCTCCGTTTTAAAAACGGCAACAGCAGTACGCAACCTCGTTAGAGATTTGGATTGCCAGACAAAACCAGTCCTTACTCGCAACCATTTTACCCTCACGTTGAAGCTCATTCGAAAATGACGAGGGCCACGGCAACGCAGACAGCGAAGCGAAGGTGCATCCTCAAACACCTCAACATTCCAATTTTCTCTCGCACGAGTTTTAACGAGCGATCCAAAAGCTTCCTTGTCAGTGAGCCCGTCCCTCCCCTCACCGCCTGCGAGAACGCCCAAAAGGAAAGAGCTTTCTCGTACAAGAAATCACTCTTCCATGGTTCTATTTATCCTCTCCAACCTTTCGAGAACACGTACCGGCCTCGAATTCTTATTTACAATCTCGAAAAGAGAAAAAACTCGTAGGCTTTCTCATTCCGTTCGTTCTGGGTTTTTTTTCTTTCATTTTTTATTTTATTTTATTTTTTTACGTTATACTCGATCGCTTTCCCACTCGCGTCTCCGCGTCCCTTTCCGGACTAGTTCGAATACAAATGCGCGGGTTTCCGTTACCGATCCCGCCGAAAAGCTCCCCAGTACACCCTGTTCCATTTTCTCCGTTTGCCACGGAATATCGTTGTGGGTACGTTGGGGAACCCTCTTCTCTGTGCTCCGCAAAGAATCGCGAGCAACTCTTCAAAGAGGATTGCCGAATGGTTTTCCCAACTGGCACTACGTGCGAGTTAACCCCGGCGTACTTTATACGTTGATCGTGAAGAAACGCGACTTGTTACGTAGATCGAAACGGAGATTTTTCTTACGTGCGAAATTGATCTTCCACGCCCCTCACAGTGGCTCAGTATTCAGAGAGGGCGCGTTCAGAGTGTGAACTAAATCTACCTGAACGCCGAGAGTCCACCTTTACAAATAAAAAATATATAAACGAAAAAAAAAAAAAACAAAAACCCGCACTGAAAGGCCACAGAAAATTCGACTCGAGATTATAAAGAATGGAATTCGCCTTGAAGAGAAAAATCGAAAAAAAAGCGTTTTCAGTGGAGGAGTCGAAGCTGCTATGAATAAAAAGAACTGTCTGTAAAAGAGAGCCAGTCTAGCAGAAAAATAAAGCTACGGGGAAAGGTTGCTCGCGGAAGCGCAAAAGGGGTGACCGAAGATCGCTTCGATAATTTGCCCGGCAACAAACTCCGAGGTGGCTAGACGCGAGCGCCCACTCTTCGAAGACAAACAGCCAATTACTCTCACGCTTGCTTTTTCCCCGAATCTCCTTCTGTGTCCTACCCGACGAACCTGTTGGGAGTAAAAACTGGCTGACTGAATGTCGGACGCGAAGACGAAAAATAAGGCACTGAGAGAATCGTCTGTCACTCTCTTTTACCTTCCACGGTTTGTCCCCGTTTCTGATTTGTGTTCTTTCTCTCTCATAAACTTTTTTCATCGCTCTGCCGTCTTTTACAACTCTCAACGGATAAATAAATAACGAAATGAGGTTGGGAGCAGAGAGAAGCGACAATGTAGGCACAGAAGGTTGAATTTTCGCGCAGCATTCTGGAGTTTCTCGTTCACATTGCGTCACTAGAAGTTAAACTCGAACGCACTCACACAGGCGTACACCACCTATACAACGATGTTACGATAGCGCACACGACGAGCCCAACAGCCCCGACACTTGCTCCCGCCTCGCCCTCCGAAATGAAGCTCTCTTCGTCAGTGAAGCGAAACTACCGGGCACACGTACCACCTGGGAATAATGCGTGCGGCGACGTTTAAACCGTTGAGGGCCAATATAACGCTCGGGTGTGGAAATCGCTCGGACGGTGCACGACTGGAATGGAATATGGGTGAACGATGAGACAAGTGCGGCTATATATGTACCATTATGAGCCAACCGTCGTGCGATTTTCGTTCCAATGAACGTTTATTGATTCCGTTCGACCAATCATCGGATCTGAATTTTCCACGTGTGCATGCGCATCAGCCCGGGTACCTGTCTATCCCATCGGCCTATCAGTACGTACGTTCGGAATCGCTTTCACCGCGACATCGAGTTTGATAAAGTCTATATGGGGAATCTATAGACTCACCTGGGAACAAATTGAATTCGGTATGTGATAACGATTTGAATGACGGTATCTGACTTGTGTTGGTTAAAGAAACTTTGAGAACTCGTCATCGATCAACAATCTATGCTGTCGGTTCCATAGACAGAATGTTCAATTTCCGGTTAGTGCTATCGACAGCGGAGTTACGACGTATTCGGAAATTTTGCTCTGGTTGGGTGAATATCGAAATAAGAACAAATTTTAGACTATCTTGAAGATAACGACGGTATTAATTAACGCGATCAATGTGATCGTAGACTGAGATTGGTACGATTTTCGAGCTTGCAAATGGTCGCAATTTCGTGTTGAAGATAATAATGACCAAACAAAAATTGGATGACATTACTGACGAGCTGCGCAAATCTTTGTACCCTGAATTTAGAATTATTGTTCGATTTTCATATAAACGAAAAACATCGAAATAGCTGAGGTTTACTTTAATATAAATATCGAGTGATCAGGATATTTCCGATAAACAACGTAATATAATCATGTTCTCAGAATTGATATCAATTGAATTTATACGCTGAAGAACATTGAATTCAGTCATAATTAAAAACTACGATTATTTTTAATTCTGAACTTTCAGAATTTCATATAAATTGTCGCCACAAATTCATGCGAAACTTTTTGTGAATTTTCGTCATACGGCCTGCTATATATTTTCTCCGTCGTGTTTCAGTGCCCAGAGTCGAGATAGTGGACGAGCACGGTGCAACCGCTGGCGATAAATTCTACAAAGCGGGAAGCACGATAGAGCTGAAGTGTGTGGTTAGCAAAGTGCCACATCCAACTGGCTTCGTAACATGGAGGCACGGTTCAAGAATGCTGAATTACGATACGACTCGTGGAGGAATCAGGTGAGTCGATCATGTCTTCCTCTCTCTTGGTCCTTTTTTTTTTTTAATTTAAATTTTACGGTCTCCATTCTCATGCATCGACGAACGGTGATTTTTTTTTAACAGCAAAGCTCGTGACGATGCGAAGAGAAGCAAGTAGATCAGATTGAATATCTCGAGCGTATCATTCACTCGCGGCGTATACGGTGTAATTTTGCAGGCACGGCGTGCCCGATAGTTTAACCTGGTCGCGTGCGGGAATTCTAATTGGTTCGATAAAGAATGGAGCATCCGCTAAATTTTGAAAGGCTTTCATTAACGTTGTTCAACCTGCGATGTTTCGAAGCCAGTCGATGCATGCGCCCAGTACCGTCATCACCGCAGTGTATGCATTGAGCTGGAACAGTGGCGCCGCAGAGTTTTTCCACCCCCATCTCCGCGTGTGTGACCTAATTGGTTGTACTTCGGAATTCATGAATTTTAAGTATCTGCACCGGGTCGAGCCGATGTTCAATCCGCGACTTTGATTTGATCACCGAAACCTCGCCGCACGGTTTTTTAATCGGCGAAATTTGATCGCCCCTTCCCAACAAACAACGTACGATTTACCTTCACAAAGCCCCTCACCCATTTTGGCCGATCAGTTGCAATTACCTATCACACTGTTGGCTTATTAATCGATCAAGCTTTTCAGTATGTGTGGACGCAATTTTCGCGAGGTGCATTGATAACATTTTAATTGTAACTGTCCGTGCTGTTCTTCAATCGACCTATGAAACGGATTAACCATATTGTTAAAATATTCAGATGTGTTTGTTCGACAGACATAATACGCGTAGTGTCGTTCGATGGATTGCAACCGATTGAGAATATAATGTTTTCATTTCTAGATTCATATCTATTTATCGAGAAATTCAGATGTGGAGTAGACTGTCGGTGGAAAATTCGTTGATAAATAAATGCGTCTAATTGTAAGTGTAGAATCCGGTCTGATAACACGTGCGACTTAGGCCAGACAATTTTTTAAGCGCGCTCTTCAAATTTTCGCTTTTTTCCAACTATCTTCGTGAAAATCTCGCGTAACGCGTAATTCGTGTAATTGTTAGGCTAACGTCAATTCTTGAATTTGTCGTAAAAAATTCAGCGCCACGAGGGTTTTGCGATGACCGGTTGGTGAAGGGGTACGAGCTACACTCGTGTCTCGTATTGCCGGGTTGAATTTGCGTTGACTATCGCTTCGTGTAACATTTGGTTGTGATAGTGTGAAGTTCGATGTTCCGCGAATGATACGGTTAGGCTTCCGTGTTACGCTCTGCTAGCGACGCTGACCGTGATGTTCCATGGCAGTGGTCATAGTCAACGTACGGGCAGATCCTGACCGGGGCCATTGGCGCTTTGAGCTTATACCGCGTGGCTACTGATGAGTCCAGCCACGTACGTGAAACCCGATCCGTTATACAGAGGGTTGAGGGGAAGAGCCAACGTATGCCGCGTTCGTAAGCCACACTGGTGCACCCTTCGGACAACGCGAGGCATTGCTGATACTTGCTTTGCTATAGCACCTCGGTGTACTGCGCCATTGGCGGCCGAAACAGCATGCGTCCGGAGCTTCGAGTCCGTTCACGTATCGGATATACACGTCGTTGCATGCGGTACGTTTAATTATTGGCCGATCGGCTATTCGACGTGATCGACGTGATCGTCGAAAGCTTGGAGGGAGGAGGGGGATATTTGCGAAAACCTTGTCACTACAATTTCGAGGTTTTCAGGTGTATCGTGCTTAATTTGGCTACCCGGGAACACGCACCTCCAACCGCTCGATGCCTTCCCTTTGATCAATCTATCTTCCGTACATTGAGATTCATTAGGCAAGCTCCAATTTTAAACCGATGATGAATTTGTTCCATTCGACACCTGTGATGTCGCGGTGGTATTTTGCAGATATTATGCAACGAAAAAGTGTTATTGCAATTTGGGGGAGAGTGTGCTCGGGACCGTTCTATAGGGTTAGAAGGTAACCATCGTGATAATACGAATTTCGGTCTTCGCTAGTCACTCTACGAGGTTCCCTGCAAGTATGGCTACTTGTTAGGCGGTAGGTCGCTTATTTTCTCCTCCCCCTTCATGTACTTTTCCAGATGCATGATGCGACTTTCAATGGGCGTACCCGAGCGATTCTCCGGAACGGGATCGAAGAGTACGTGGTACATCAAATATAGGACGTTGGCTTATTCTGCTTCGGGTTATTACAGACTTCCGGGCTGCACGATCCATCGGCTTCGGACATCCGTTCGATGGCCTCAATTACATTTGTCCGCTATTTTCATGTACGATAACATCGTTACTAGTAGCAACGGTAAATTTTTAAGTGAATAAAAAAAATTATTCCCGATCTCTAGATTTTTTTCTTATTGAAAACTGATTAATTTAATGCCACAAGCAGCGATGAATTCTATTTGTTTATTTTTTTTCAGTAATTAAGTGAAACTAGGTGAACACCCGCAGTATATGAGGTATTTCATGGCAAATCGGTTCAGTCAATCCCTGACCCCAATTCAGTTCACGATTCTTCCTTGGCTTTTATTCGACTCAAAACTTTTTTTTTGCAATACACAAAATCGAACCGAATCAACAAAAAATCATAAGCCGAATCGGCAGTGGTCAGGGTTTGACTGGCCAATTCGCCGTGGAATACCTCATATGAATAAATACATTATTTTGAATCATGTTGGCGTAGTTCATATTCGATTTCCAAATATTGGTTATCAATGAGTTTTCTCGACATTTAAAGTACGAATATCGCGTAGTCACGAAAAGTTAGTAAAAAAAACGGAAAACGATAGAGAACGAGACAGATTGAAATTCAGATAGAGTGATCGACCGAAAAAAAAGTTCGCATTGTGTTCTCGTCCGTTGATAATTGATCTCTCGTCATGATATAACGAGTGCCCAGAGAGTTTCGATGGCAGTTATGAATAATTCCGGAAAAGAGTGGAACGTCGAGGGAACGGGGTCGGTTTTCTATAGAACGTGATTAAACCTGTTATTCGGAGGATGAGGAAATTCAATCGTCCACATGCGGTAGTTTCAAACAAACACGACCTAACATGCATTATTCAATTTGATCAAAATGGAATAGCGGCTTCGACCAGTGGGGATTGGGAGTAACCACTCTTTTTGCATTGTATATTACACAACCATTGTTAATCGTATAGAAGTAATTATATGAAACCCATATGCATATATTGCATGGTACTTGGAGGTGTCGGATTTGCATTTTGGTATTGAGCGAAAATTTCGTACACTTTTCTACCGCCGAGGTTATGATAGACTGGTGAAGCTGAAAAACAATGAATTCAATGGTTCATTGATAAATCTGTCGTACGTGGTTTCAGGTGTAACGACCGTTGTCCGGTACTCAACGGGCTATCCCGAATAATTAATATCTGTCAAAATAAACGCACTTTACCGTGTGCTACACCGAGTATAAATCCCGACGGAGACCCCACGTTCCGGACCGAATCCGATTGGCAAACGAGTGGCGTGAACCGTGCTATATACACTTCGTACAGTACCTCACTGTGTTGCGCTTTGCGGGCATGGCGCATAGTGACAGGAAAATTCGGAGTCCTTCATAAATTTGACAACGACCGAGCAACCCAGCTCGTCGAGGTGAACAACCTTGTGTACAGCTCACAACATGATTGGATCTAGATTCGAGCATCAACACGTGAAACTTTCGCATCACTCGACATCCAATGAATATCCGATTCCAGATATATGTGTCTGTTACATTTTTCAAATGTTTTTCGCAGTACCACAATCTCTACCAGTGTTTGGAAAACCACTGGATACAAGCATGAAAAACATGAGAAGATCATATATGCATACGCTCGAAGTAGTAAAAAGGTGATTTGGTCAGACGAAATAATGCGTAGTCGGTTATACGTGGTTTGAATTAGGTCTTCGTAAGTAAGGACGTTCTCAGTAGACGAAATTTGGTTATTTGTACGCTCTTGATGTCGCTTCCTAAAATTTAGTTATTTGTACGCTCTTGATGTCGCTTCCCTCATTATAAATGTCGTAAGACGAAAGGACATTTTGTTTTAAAAGAATTCCTGTGCTTCGCATAGTCGCTTCACGAGTGTCAATGTCAGTGAAAGAAAATATAGGTTTGCCTCGTCGAGAGTACCAGCAGCGGAATTGCACTTTAAAAAATTGGAAAAAGGGAAAAACGACTAAGTGGAGCAGTAGGCTCGCCTTCATCGATAGTACATTGGCACAGTGCCATCGAGGCCAGCATCGTCTTCAAATCTTCCGATGCTGACATACTCTCCTTAATCACCGGAAAAATATTAATTCAAGAATCTCTTTCTTTTCTTCTTTCTTCCTTTCTTATCATTGAAAACAGCAGAGTCCCTGACACGAAAACTTACCTCGTTCCCTCTCGATTGTCGGAACTCGATTTTTTTTTCTCTCATCAAATAATTTTTCGGCTCGTTTGTTCGATCCTCAGAACAATGTAGATTTGTCACCGTTCGGCTATATCTATGCATAAATGAATGTACCGGATATCGCTCGCTGAGCCAAGCCCGCACTTCTCGCGACCCCACCCGTCGAGCTCACCGCCCGGGAAATCGATCGAGATTAATACATATATGTATATGGGTGAGGACCACTACATCGGATACGTGGGCGCGAGGAGGAGAATATGGGGGAAATAGGTTCTGGACTTTAGAGCCTATTCCCCTGGGCGACTGGCACGCGTGATGAAAACAATGCGATTAATTCGATTTTGTTTTATCGGTCTCGAACGCCCGGGCTCATCTGGTCAACCCCGGACTACTCGCGGTTTACCATGCATCTTGTACTATATTCAACAATAACGTTCCCCATAATTTTATGTTATTTTGAGATTCATGACGCATTGGATCAATTATTTATGCATTGAAAAGGCTTTTTAATATACCCGTAATCGAATGAATTCTAATATATGTTTGTTATGATTTTCCGTATGAGTGAAGAGAAAGAGAAATATTTTTCTAGAAGCACGCGATGCTCTTTGCTGGACCGTGAGAACGAGCAATTTACATAAAATTCATTATTCTCACAGGTAAACAACACGGAACAGGAATGACGTGTATGAGAAAGAGCCATAAAGGCGTTTGAAATAATATCCATAATAGAGTTTTCCATGTTTGGGAAACTTACATGCTCGTACAAGAGTAATGCACGTGGATGATGAAGCCGCAAGCGCTGTAAAATAGTTCCAAAAGCTAAGAGACTGTAAAATTCGGTTCAGTCCCGTTGTAACGCGCTTTCGAAACCTTCAAGTTTTCGTCCTCTTCCGCATGCCGTTACGGGGCTCAGGGACCGATGAAACTGTGAGGAGAAAACTTTGTTACACTTTATGGCTCATTTCCAGGAAGACTGGGTCACTTCCCGGATTCTCTCGTGCGCCAACGAGAGAGAGAAACAACGAATGACGAGGGCGGAAGCTTTTTGGGCGGGTTAATACTTTTCATGTCGTGCAGCCAACCAAATAAGGACCCAGCTTGCGAAGTCGTATATTCTTGCCCTTGCCACGAAGTTGCATACCATAATCCTGTCAAACAATTTTCTACCACGAACATTTTATTATCATTTTTTTTGTCTACGTGATTGTTATTTCGTTCTAAGATAATTATGGATCTTTTTCGTTTGTGTTACTTGCTTCTTATCAAGCTATTTCGAGGATTCGGAGCTTGCCGTGAATTCGCAAAATGGGCAATGCGGGAACACACCAATGTCACCGCTGCTGGGACCGCGCGTGTTTATTGAAATTATTATGCATTCTATAAAATTATGCGCGCTGCTTTGCATTTTTGCGCGGAGAGACGGAAGGTCGGTGAACGAGCTCGCAGGATTTTCCGTTGCCAACAGCGACCGAAAACACTTCCCGGCAACTACGCCAGAATAACTGGGTGTTAATGAGATGAAGAAGCGAATTAACGGTCCTCCCCCCCCCCCCCCCCCCCGTTCACACGGGTACAATAATTTTTATTCCAGAACTTTCGTCCCGATGCCTTTTTCTTTTGTTTTTTCGTAATTTCGTTCGCCGAATAATCGTGAAAACGTTTGAAATAAAGAATTCCGCGGATGGATGGAAAGTTTGCGGCTTCGGGAACATCGACGATATCATTTTAATTGGAAGAACGATAGAACGTTTACCCATCGTAGTTTTGGATGAAAAATCCGGGCGTGTGAGAGAAGAAAAAAAAATTGATTTGAAAAACACTTTGCCGGAGGTATGCCAGATGCTGCGAGTCGACTTCCGGTTCGCTCGAGTGGCTTTCCGTTTCCGTCCTCACCTTGCATCCTTTTCTTCGAAAAAGAGTTGTTACTATCTCGGTCCGTCGCTCGGAATCTTCTATTCTTGTCTTTTCCCTCCCAGATTCTCTCATCCTTCCAGAAACTCGAGACTTCCAGGCGAGCGCGCTTCGTTCTCGATGAAAAGTAGACGAAACTCCGGGCCCGGGCTCTTGTTTTCCGAGGAATCGTGGCGGAAAGGGGGCTTTTTCGCCGTCAGTTCGCTGTCTCGAATTACACTTTTGCCGTTGCATCACTGGGGCCACTCTACGGCTTTATGGTGTAAACAAAGGTACGAGAGGGGGAGAACGGTGGCACAACTTTGTCGTCGGTGCACGGCAATAGAACAACTGGAGTTATACCCGAGGATTCGTATCAGCATCATAGTAAACGAAATCAAAAAGTCAACGAAGAAAGATGGTAACAGGAGACAACGGAAGCTGGAAAATTATTGACAAACAAATTCTATCGCCATAAAAATCATAAATATTGCACGTTTTCCGCATCGGGGATGGGCAGTCGTTGAATCAAAATGTATTTCAAATACTTTTGCAAGCAAATAAATGTGATTGACTGTCATTCTGCAGTTAATATCTTCACATCTCTGCAATAATAATAAATAAATGAGAAAAATCATTGTTCGACAGTTAATTCTAATATAACAACGCAATAACCATCCAACAATGTCTTAGTGATGCATTCATTTTAAATACATTTTCATCGAATGAATGTTCATCCCTGTTTCTCCCATTAATTTTTCGAATATTGCGTTTCAGACTTAAAAATTTTTATTTTTTCAACCCCTTGTTGACGACAGTTAAATTTATTTTTAAATATGGTTTATTCCGGCCTACGATACGATTTGTACTGTATTGCCACTGTTTCGGTGACGATTCGAGAGGATTTGATTTTACAAGGATTTCCATTTTCCGAGTGCGGTCTACGACGACAGACGTACGCCGCAAGATGAAATACCCTTGGGGAAGATTTAGCCGGTCTTGTTATTCGTCGAATTTTTCAAAGACGGTGAAAAAGCATACGAGACGACGAAGAATGGAGCAAAGATGAACGGTGATATTTTGAAATTCGTATTTAGAATTCCTTGGTGTTCGGGCTTCGTCGGTCTGGTAAAAGAATTTTGTGTAGGTGTCTATCGTAAAATTCTGCAGGAACCGCAGTGAAATTGTCGTCCAGGTAGTCGTATTCGAACCGTTGTTTCCCCGAGAAAAATAAAGATCAAAGACTGAAGCTAGACCTCTGCGGTCCGCATCAGAGCTCCCGGTCCTTCCGCATCAACACCACCGCTCAAAGGGTTGACGCTTGTTTTTTGGTGCGGAATTCAAGTCCCTTCCCTCGTCTGATTTGCACCTTGCTTTATCCAACGCTCTCGACACCCCCCCGCCCTCCCGACACTCTAAACTTGCTTCTATATTGCACTGTGAACGAGTTAACGTTATTTCGATGGATTGAACGATTGCAGATCGGGGTGAAGAGGGTGAGGAAGAGTTGCGAGATCATCGAACGTCGTGCACCGTGAATTTTCACTAACCGCTTGACGCGCTTCTGGCTGCCTCGGCATCTCTCGAGCTCTCGAGAGTATTGTACAACCCACTGACCTTTGTACTTCATTCGGAAATTGAGCAAAGCGAAGAATTTACTTCGTTGGAATTTTTTGTACCGACCTTAAATTGCTTCAGCATTCCCGGTCACGGACTCGTATGAATCGTAGACCACGGGTGTGCATTTAATTAATTCAATAAAAATGTATGTAAGATTATTCGTTGCTAAATAATCAAGAATTATATTCTCTTGAATTCTGGAATTTATTGTAAAATAAAAAGTCACATAAAATGTTGACAGCCACCTTTTGCAAAAATGTATATAACGTCATTTTAGGATGAGAATTAATCACATTCATCCGTTTGTCACAAGGGTCGAGAACGTATGTAGTATGTGCTCACCGTATCGTTTCCAATGCTCATAGACGAGGACGAGCAGACAGAATGGTACGACGAAATGTCGTGTAGCAAAATTTTCGTCGTTTTTTGAGTGTTCACGAAAAAAACGTGGGCAAATATTGGCTAGTCGCCACGGTCTTACCGCATCACGTTAATATTTGTGTACTTCTCGTAAGCCCCGCGCTACTTCTGCACTGCTTGATAAATATATTGTTATCATGGCTAGACCCTATTTGCATTCACATCGCGAGTGCATCGAGAGCTTTCACAAGCCCTCCATATTCGTCCGATTCGTACAATAGAGATCGACTTTTATCAATACCCTGTTATTCTGCATCCTCGGAAATGTCAAGAAAATGTCATATCTAGTATTAAGGATACTCTGGGTTATTCTATGGTCGATAAAAGCTTGATATTCCGTATGGCCGGTTAACATATAGATATTGAAAGCCGTTGTACGGCCTCCGAGCTGTCGCTTGAAATAATTTCGCAGACAGCGTGGCAACGCCCTCGTCGCAGTGCTCATGTTGGGCTTCCCCATCGATCATTCGCCGGATTTATGTCGGTTACGGAAACGTCTTCATATCATCCTAAGCTTCGGTAGACTAGATTTAACGAGATTAGGAAATCGTTATTGAGTTCTTACCTTCCGGAAGCAGCTGAATGTACGTGGATATAAACATTTAATTTATGGTCCCTGCGACGATAATGCTCCACGTTCGTAACGAGTCAATAACGAGAGTGTAACGGCAATCGGTGTCAATTCCTATCTTCTCCATCAGACGTCATTGGCAATGGATCGATCAATGTTTCCCGTCACCGTTATTAATATAATAGATTCAGGTACAAAAAGGTATGGGTATACTACGGGACTGTTATCTTGGCTGTGCGAATCCTCAGCACCATCGATCTATTTACTTGCTACTTTGTCGAATGGGGTCTGAACTTATATTTGATTTAATGGGCACAAGATTGAATCCGGCAGCAAATTAATGTATCTATATGTGTGACTGTAGAATCACGAACGAAAAAAACGTCGCAAGATATCTGAAAACCCACGAGGTTTCATTCGGTATAAAATTTTCATATTCCTATGCCAAACTGATTGAAATTGACTCCGAAAAGAATATTGGCTTGGCAAGAATGATCATGATTAGACGTAAATTATCATCCTCATCGCTCGCACGCACACAATCTGTAAAGATCATCTGTCGGTTAGTCGAATTTGGATGGTCAATAATATCCAAACTATAAATACCAAGGAATAGTTCGTAGAAAAGCCGAGAGAAGTTCTAAGCGCTGAGCAAGCCACATACCCGTGGCTGCCATGGACATTGTCCAGAACTTTGTCGGAGGTCCTTGAAGCTTTGACTACCTGTCATAGCTGGCAAGCTCGGTAATGCGCGGACATTCTTCGCAAAGAAACTTTCTCCTTCGACTTCCGTCCGGTTCCAGTAACAAACCTGGGTTCTCTTGGAGAGGTCTTCACCCCACAACTCCATGGTGGACTATTGTATAATACACGAGCGTCCGATGTGCGCAGTGACACGAGAGACTTAGAGTCTATTTCGGACGTCTCGTCTTTGTGTACCATTCTCTTGGAAGAAATGTTCTCACTGTGATAGCTTTTCTTCCATTTCCTGATCCGAACGCTTTGCGGAAAATCTTTCGCCGTGAAATTATACTTTTTTTCTTTGAAAATGTGCGTGGAATCCATCAAAATAGCTGTCGGAGACTAAGGTTTGTCTCGCTTCCTGATCGTTTTACGACACAACTATGGTCGATGGAGAATGGAAAACTGAAGAATGCGGAAGTGGAAGAATATAACAAACTTTTCCCGTTCTGCTTATTCAACCGTCTCTGTGTGTTTCCGTCGGATTCGGCGGATGAACCGGAGTGCGCTCTCGAGGACTTTGGTACGAACTCCGCGGCGATCGTATTATCTCGAAACTCGTGTCAGCACGTCCCGCCATTGTTTCGAATCATCAGCTACGTCGGCGATGAACGCAGCTTGCGAACCAGACGCGGTTTAAGCTGTTTTCTTAAGGTTAAAGTTTGACATTTTTGTACTTCTTTTAAATCTTTGTACGTGGCCAAGGTGTATTGGGCTTTGAGACGTTGTTATTGAAAGAATAACGAGTTGTCGAGTCGCACTTTCAACGAGAGAGATCGACATTCACGACGACAGGGTAAAAGTAGTTCCTAAAACTTCTGTGGTACACGTTAAATCTGGTTGTACGAATCGGGATGGGTGTGTGTGCGTGTGTGTGCGTGTGTGTGTGTGTGTGTGTACGAGCTCCGGAGAAGTTAGTCTTGTAGCATAAGTACAGTCCTTTGATCCTTGGCCTTCTCGCTTCCTCCGAAACTCTACTAGTCAACTTTTGTCGAGATGGTAATGAGCTTCTACTTAAAACTTTGAGAATTTCGGAAAACTTGTACAAATTTTGTGACGGCAATAATCGCCGAAGCAAAATGAACTAACCTCAGGAGGTTATTGAAGAACTTCACGCTTATATATGTCTAGACGATATTGCGAACCAAAAAATCGTTTTATATAATTTCCATGTAATACGATACGCCAAAGTTATTTCCCGATTTATCGTCGAATTTTTTTAACGACATTTTTTCAAGGTTACTTTGAAAATGTTTACTAACGAAATAAACGTGATCTAAAGCGTGAATATAAGAACTCGAATATAAGCAGTTTCATATTTCTCTTTCATATCGATATTTTGTCATATATAAACATTTTGTTATTACTTGAATTACGAGGGGGAAGAAGCTGATGAGGCGTAACGAATCTTCTCCGAAATAGACGCGCGACAAAGATTCGTATCGTCCGTGGGGTCTCGTTAGAGTCTATGCACATGGCGAAGAAGAATGAAAAGCCTTCGAGTAGCGGGGAGGATCTCCCCGAGGCTCTCTTTAAATCCGATTTCCCACCCCAAGCCATTGCTACGCGACTACGACACTCCTGACCCTAACCTCGTTCCTTACTATTCCCAATGGAATTTCCGGCAATTCGTCCCGCGGGGTCCGTGCCGTTTTCTTCTGGACAACCGATTGTGAAAATAGGGATCACATGGAATCGATTTTTGTAGCGGAGAATCTCATACGAACGAGGATCAACTCGTTCCCTGAATCATACAGGTGTTTCTCGTAAAATTCAGAGACACTCATGCCTACACTTGATACATAGTGGATATGATTTCGATATAATTGAAATAATTTAACTTGCGGTCATACCTGACTAATTGCATTCTCAATTAATGAAACGAAAAGCTTAAACCATTGGCTCTCTCTTCATGTTCAATGCCTTTGATTCTACTCCGTACTTCATTCACCAATTTGTTATAATTCTTAGGTTTAATAATCCAGTTATAATATTCTTCCAATAATGGATGAATCCTGACATCGCGAACGTGACGTCTGGCAACAATGTCTCTCTAATAATGAGCAAAAGAAGAAATCTCCATTTCGAAGGAATCAATAATATTACAATCAGGCTCTTCGTTCCGCGAAGCTTCTTAAAGGTTCTCTGATTGAATTGACTTCGTTTTCTCCAGAAGCGCGAGACTGTAAATTGCAGAGAGATGAAACGACAAGGAGAAGCTCGGATCGACGTAAAGTTGCCTTTTGTGTGCATAAGTCAATTTGCACGATACTTTTTCGATCATCCGGCTGGTCGGTTTAGCCTTATCCGATGAAATAATGCGCGTCGAACACGCCCGCACACATTCACGCGCATAAATTCGGGATACGAAAAGCGGAAAAATACGATAAACGAGGAAAGATAACGTCTCGAAACGTTACTTTACGTATGTTATCCGGATCTCCCTGTCTCCCTCGCTCTCTGTCTGCCTGTCTTCAACAGGCCAGCTTCATTTTCTATCTCCCGCCGGTGAGAAGCTGTGATGGGAACTACGAGAGAACGCATTCGCCCGAGCGGCTTGGAAATTTAATTCCATTTTCAATTTACCTAAGCCTTCTTACGTATCACTCGACGCGCTCTCATGCGGGGTGCCTCCGCGCCCGTTTTCCATCCCGCGAGCCCCCTCGAGTGCCACAGAGTTTTTCTTCTCCCTCGCTGCTGGTCTGCTTGCCTCCGTCATGGATCGGTTGCAAGAGCGAACCTACGCGAATTCTCTCGCGAATCTTGCAAACGCGAGCGGCAGCCCAAAGTAGAGTAAGAATAAGACCGGTTGAAAAGGCAATGGAGAAGGAGCGGATGGGAGACGTCGACCATTCGCTTTGCCTCACGGCGTTTCCGTTTGAAGATTCATCCCCTCGTCGTTGCGCGGTCTTGGAACGAGTGAAAGAGAATTCGTCGTTGCGACAAAGATTGAAGTTGCATGGGAACCTCATCGCACCCGCGTCTTTGCTCTCTTATTATTATCGTTCCACTCCACTACGCTCTCCACACTTTAGTCCTTATTTCCATTGTCCGGTTATCCGTTAAAGTGGCTCTTTGGATCGCACCAGCAACTGGTCCAACTGGGCAACTGGTTACTCGTTCCGAATAATAAGGGGATTGCAAATCAAATAAATACGAACACGGAGAAATTGAAAGTTCTCGTGACCGCGCGTGAGCTTGTTCAAATATTGGAAAAAAAGAAAACGTATTATTTCGTAATTTCGTAATTACTTGCTTCGTAATAAATGTAATACAAACGACTCTCGTGAGCATTTCAACGAGACCGTTGCGCAGACGTCTCTCATCCGTTCGAAATGGCAATACAGCATCCATCGAGCTTCCGCAACTTGTGCAATCAATCAAAAACAATGCGCGTTTCACGTCGCGTTGCGACGCTCTTGCGGAATTTTAATAAGTGCCTGCGAAACCTGGCGTTCAAGGATAGAATACCCTTTGGTACGTACTCTCTTACGAAGCTGCGTTGGGTTTTGTGTCTCTCGGCGACTCATTCATCTCCTTTTTCGTTCTGCGGGCTCACGGCTACCGAAGCCCGGTCGTTTCCGGTTTCCCTCTTCCAGTACGCTCGCGGTTGAGGCGACGGGCTCCAACTTTCCTGGGAGTTTCGAGTGGAAGTTGCAAAGGCGAAGTAAAGTATATAGCAGTGGACTTGTTCAAAGAGGATGAGAAACAAAGAGGAACTCCCTCCGAGGCTTGAGAGTGATTCACGCCCGAATTGGCTATGCTGATGATGCTAGCTCTCGCGAATTGCGACACCGTCGGACGTTCTTCTGGTCGCGCCTCAAAACTAATTCCACCCTCTCGTGCCTTTCCAACTTCTTTCATCTCTGCTACCCGGAGGGTCCAAAACAATTGGGATGCGATGAATCAACGTTCGACTTTAACCTCACTACCGAGAACTCTAAAAAAAAAAAAAGGAGAATCGTAATCTTCAAAAGATCAAAGTAGGGATGAAGATACGAGAGATATCGGGATTCAAGGTGTTTTTTCACATTTCCCCGAGTAACACTGGTTTCATGAATTTACGACGATGCTTCGAAGATAAGAAAAAAATTAGGTCGTACAGAGGTTATAAATGCAAGTCGGTAGCTTCTCTGTTCCATGTTTGCGAAATTGTCTCGTGCTCCATTCGCATAATCCCGGTAAGCAACTCCCGACCCTCGTCCGCTTTTTTCTTCTTCGTACACAAACACGCAAGCACACAACTGCTTGTCCTTCACGTTCCTCCTACGTCTTTCCACACCCCTCGCGCTCTTCTTATTCACAATCCGAGGTCACCACAGAGTCCAGTGATATTTCGAAGAACGCTACCGCGTAAATTTATGTACGTAATATTCATGAGTGGCTCGCTACCGCGAAGCGGCGCGCTGAAAGCGACGCCGGGGTGCTGCGACACGACGTTGCCGCAAGATGGTATGGGAAAAAATGGGGTACAAAAATAGGGTGTCGAGGCGATGGTAGCAGGGTGAAGGCTTGTATAAATTTGTCTCGACGAGGGATTTTGGTAGAGAAGCCGTAGTTTGCGAAACGCACTTTCGAAAACTCCAACGTGGAACATTGTGCGAACTTCTCGTTATCCCGAGGCTGAGAAGTTTCTCTCGCATGAGTGGGAGCAAAGCGGTCCTCTTCAGCGCTCTACAGCCGCGTCGCTTCGCTGCTTCCGAGAGTCCGAGGGAGTACCTGATACTTATGGCAATCCGCAGGGTGAATTGTCTCCAGCGGTCGGTTCCCTCGGGCAGACAACTTAAGTCGCCTTAAAATACGAGTAGGTGCGGAGTGGGCCACTAAGTGGACCCGCTCGAATCCACCGGAGCTTGAAATTTTGGAGAACCGGCAAACGCTCAGACACACGCGCGCGCACACACGCGCGCGCGAGCGATTAGAAGCACGGCATATTCACGTTTTCATGAGGGTTGTACGGTCATATTGCAGGCAGCCGGCTTGAAACGTGGTTGTGCTGCGGTGAACGCCCATAGAACAGAGAGTGGTGTAGTCGAGGAAGGAAATATGCGCGTAACACATGGCATAGGGCTCTGCAGTTGGCCGGAAAGCCACTGGATATTGCATATATGTTGTACCAGCAGCGTTACATGACTTAATCTTCTCGAGCTTCGAAAACTTTTTATAGCCTGTAACTCAGTCTTCATTTTTCTCTTATTTTTTACATTCTCTCACTGTCTCTTTCTCTCTACATGTATATCGTTCTATCGCTTTTACTCGAAAGTTTAGTTCGGGGGGGCCGAGAGGGAGGCTGAAAGCAACCGGATGCAACTATTTTTAGTGCCGGGGATGGCTGGCGGTATGAGAATACATGTAGTGTTGTGGGGTTTACCCGTGAATATTTCACGACTCCCTCCGGTGTGCCTGAAACTCGTTGATATAACGATGTACTTCGAGTTTTTGGAGAAATTAAAACGTCTTGGGAAAGTATGTTGCGTTGTTATGGCGCTCGCGAGGGTAGTCGAGCGGATAGTCGTAAACGACGGTGTGTCCACGGATTTTTTTTCTTCTTTTTTTTTTTTTTGAATTACCGTACGTAGAATTATGATTTTCCGGAAAGTTACGGCAACGTACAGAGAATAATTGCCAAGCTGGATGATGATTAACGCACGCCCTCGAGTTCAATTGTCGTTAAATTTTGAACGATAAAAAAATCAGTTATTTCCCGGCCTCTGTGAGGAATCTTGTGCTGATATTTGAGATTGGATAATAAGAAAACTTGTATGGGGATAATTTTTTGCTTGTGCGAATTACGTTGCTGCGAGTGATAATTTCATTTGGTTATGGCAAAAGGTGCAAATAAATTATTCTGTCTTAGTTAGTGCACGATTGAAGGCACAGGTCTATTTACACCGTGTATTTATGTGTCCGATTGTTCACTTTCCCCAAGTAAATATGGGAACAGCGTTTGCATGGGAGGGGGTACGGGAGTAAGCTTTGTAATGTGCTCTGGAGGGACGGGTATGCTTACTGTGCCACTCGTGTCGTAGCTCAAGTAGTTCGAGCAGCTACGATACAGCTGCACGTGCTACGAAGCGTCTGAAAGCGATCGCACTGGAAACCAGTCCTTAGTCGAGCGCGGAACAGTAGTCGACGGACTCCCCTTGCTTCCCTGTGATGTAAGCTTCTCCTGCAGAGGTTTCACCGTTGGATCCGACTCCGACCAAGTGCGTCACCAACCGTGGTTTCCAATGCTATGGCGACGCTGCTCGCTGAACTACCTCCAGATTTGTTTTCTCGGGTTATTTTCTCATTCGCTCGCGTGTTTTCTTATTTGTTTGCTTCGCCGTTCGCGAAACTTCTTCCATATGAGCATAAATTTATCAACGAACCCGCCTGTCGAAGAAACGTCGTATGGATGACAGTCTCGTTGATAATAAAGCGATACGCATCGAGATTCGAAATCCCAGCTTTCCTAAATTCTCACCGGGGCGGAATAAATTTTTCTGCAATGAGTCTCATGGAAAGAATTCGCGCGCTCCTCCAATTCTGTTGGAGGGTTTGGTTGATCTGTCGGCTTTAATTGTTTTTGGGGGGCGCATCAGGGTCAAAGTATCTTGCATCCGTATAATCGTGCTGAAAGATGAGCTCGATCGGACCATGTTAAGGGATGGCGCCGGATTTTTTAAGTTTTTATGGTTCACCATTTTTTTTCCCAGTCACGATAATATACACGTTTTCCGAATTTTCCTCGGTCGAAACATTGACTTCCGAAATATTTCATTTTCGAAATTTTGCACTATCGGAACTTTGAACATTTGAAATTTTGATCCGTACCCATACCATTTTCATTTCTCACGATTGCTTTTTCATTTTCTTTGTCTTCTCTCCGGTTTCATCCGCGGCTGACATTTTATTTTGCTTTCACGTTACTTGCTCGTTAGCACCGGGATTGGTGTACGCGAGATACTGCAGGCCGGTTAGCGGCGACATTAATTAGTTCAAGCCGCACTCTCCCGATATCTTAACGCAGGAACTCGTTCGCTCGCTCCTTCGAGCTCCGAGGAATTTACGGAAATTTAATTAGCGTTTCTCTGAGTTTTTGTTCTCCGAGCTGAGAACATCGACGCGAGACAAGCACGACAACGGAGTGAATCGGACGACACCTTGTCAACACTACTTTTTCTCTCCGGCTCCGTCATGAGGTAGTTTATTATCCCGTTTCGTTCCATTTTCACGTCGATCCCATTGTCTCTGCTCAAAACACCGTTGAATATAATTTTTCCTGTTGTTTTCTATCCTCAATTAACCATTCTTTCCTCTGCCAGTACGATTTACACCTACTGCTGTCTACATCATATTTTACGTTAATAAAAGAAATTGCAAAATAAAAGATTTCCGTAAAAACAATAACAGTTTTTTGCGAATTCTTTACAATTTGCGATATTTTATTTCTTCAATTCTTCCGTATTACGAAATGATATGTTGAAAGACCGATGACCATAAGATTATCAGAAAAACTGTCTAAATGGACTTTGAATTATTCTGGAATTTCGGGAAAGGATTATGGTTTCTATTCTCGGAAATCTGAGAATCCATTATCCGTATTTTCAACTCTTTCCGACAATCTAACGTCACTCTTGGTTCTCGTGGTCTCGTAACGAACCGTTTCGATTTTCACACGCTAGCGCATACCGAAACCCGTGGTATGTCAAGCCGCACGGTGAAGTTGAACCTTTCGCTACGGATTTCGTTGCACGGTTTATGATCGGACGTGCGGGTGAAGCCGTCAGTTTCACCTAACGGATAATGTGCATTCATCCGTTTGTCGTGGCCCAAAGCCCGGAGGCGACTGAAAGCCAAAACTATCGCGGATGACTGCACTGCGGTGGAATGCGAATGATAGCGGGATAAAATTGCAAACGAGGGAAAGAGTAACCGCGACGAGGGTGAAGAAGGTGTGGGGCTGCAAAAGTTCGAATTCGCTCGGCCGTGTCAGCTAGTCGGAGCGGTTGGTTTTCTATTGCTCACATGCAATAACCGTTTCGATAGATTTTACAGAAGCACTCTACCTACTCAATATTTATATTTGGATTGATATCGAATGGGTCTTCGGGCGAAATTGATGTTGAATTGGTTCTATTCGGTCGATTCTTTTTTTTTTTTTTTTTTTTTTTTTTTGTGTATTTGTACGATCTATGAGTCGTTTGATTTTATTGGACAGAAGTGGGCAAGACGAGAATATATTTACGTATTAAGTACGATGCCGTCATCTCGGACTGCAAATCGTGAGGAATTATTTTGCAAATATCTGATGAATGTTTTTCTTTCGATCAAATTCATAGAGACCTAGAGAATTGTGCCTACAGCTGCCAGGGGATCAGCTTAGTCTGAAATTAGATGCTCTGAGAATTCTAACTCTTGAGTAAAATTTAACAGGGCAGAAATATAAAAATAACGAAAACCCTCAGATTTTAATATTCATTATCAAATGGAAACTGATGATTTTGTGAAGTACAGAAATTGCTTTAATTTCTGTATCAATGATTCAGAATGTATCAGTGATACAGAAATTGCTTAAAAAAAAAAAAATTCCTCACCGAGGCCGCCATGGTTTCAAAAATCGAGTTCGTAGTGTGGGACAACACTGGTCCCGAACAACATTGCAATAAACCTCTGGCTGTCAGAAAACGGGAAGAGATGCATCGCAGCTAGTACGAGAATTTCCTCGCGTGTAGAATATGAGAGAAAAAAAAGAAATATCATAGGACACGCGTTTGTGAAACCGCGCAAGAGTCGTAGAATATAGCATAGCCGACACGCTTGAACAGCATACATATTGGGATGCATACAAAGAGGTTCCTAATATCGTGTCGCGGATAAGGAAAAGAGGCAAAAAGTGTTCTCGTATTTCGGAGGTGTACCTGGTGACTGCTGTGGTGTGAGCTGCTGCACTCCGGGTGTATATCGTTACACTTCTTGCTCGGTTTTTAGGCGGTGAGACAGACAGAAACTTATATATTTCGCCACCCTCTTCCCAGTCATATATCGAACGACGTGCAGTAAACAGTACGATACATCTGCGATAAATTGTCCTCCCGAAATCAGTAGCTTTGTCTTATTTCCCTTTTTCTTACGATCTTCCTCCCCCAAAGTGGATTTATTCCGTGCGATCTTCCACCCATCGTCTCTGCCACTGTTCGCCCCGGATGGTTGCAAAATAAACGCCGAAAACCCATGAATATGAAGAAAAAAAAACAAACGTGTCCTGGCAGCAGCTTCTCGGTACGTGGGTGCGCAATGCCGGTTATACCCGCCCGCGTATCCTACGCCCGAGAAAGATGCTGATGTGGTATCTTTCCTCTCTCTCTCTCTTTCTCTCCCAACAACCGAGATCCTGTGGTTTTTCGGTTTTATTGCGAAACTGAATTTCTCGTCCTTCCCAACGTACGCTACGCGCCTTCTCCATCTTCTTCAGTCTTGTTTTTGCTGTGACGCGCACAGTTTCAAGCGGGATATGTTGCAATCATGCAACATCTGCATACAATTGCATCGAGCATTCTCGTATGCGGATCAATTTTCGAATAATATATTCTAACGTATTCATACAAAAATGCGTTACACGACTGGCTTTTTATTTACCGAGGAAATTTAAAATGTGCGAATGCTTCGAACCTGATGCGCGAGGTCTTGATAACGTATTGACAAAAACGGAAAACTCAACTAGGTGCCATTGTATACAACCTCCTTCTATATCTGTGTGGAGGTAGTACAGAGTTCCTGCGTCACTGCAGTGTTAAGTTCATATACACGGACGCCTCGTGTACCATAGAATGCATGCAGCGTTGATTGAACAAGTGGATACGACACGCCGTGCACAGACACACGCTCAGTGATCCGAACGTTTCATCGGGAAACATTGGCTACCGCTCTTCCATTCATTCTCGCGCATACACACGAGCAATCGTACATATCTATTTATCCCCGCTTATGACAAACTAGAATCCCGTGCAGAATCGCATTTCTCCCCAATTTTTTTGTCCCGAATGCATCCAACGTTTACCCTTATTACCTTGCCCGTCGTTTCAAATTCACCCGAAGCGACGACCGCGTAAACCACTCGCTCACTGATCGAAGTTTCCAGACTACCAATTTACCGTCATCATATTGGCTCCGGTCACCGTACGCTTTATTCATTCGATGCATTGTACATCCACGCGGGGTCATTTGTCCGGTCGTACCGATTACGCCCACAGGGTCCTATTGAACAAGCATAGTTTTAGGGTCTCTCGTAAAGTTACACGTTCCATCCATATCGTCGAGCTTTTGATACGAGTTTATTCGAATGTTGTTCGCATAGAAATCATCGAGTCACAAGCTCAGCCTCGTAATCCTTTGAGTTTCGTCGGGAGAAGTGGAATTATTATATTGGCAAATTTTTTCTGCATGGAAAAAAAAATCCGAATAATGTACCAGAAATTGCGACGACTCGGCGTATGTTATCATAATTTTTCGAAGACTTTCAATCTGTCATATTTGAACGAGCTAAATGAATGTATATGTTACCGTGCCGTTACGCCCCGGTCTGATAATTATTACCGATTCCGGTCGATATTTGTCACATGTTTCGTATGGCATCCACATTTTCTGTACATTGGATACGTATGGACGTAATAATAATTAGTGACTTTGAGGATCGGAAGTTGCACAGGTATTGCCAGCGATATTTACTCTTTTCCGTTGTTGTGAGCATTGCACGTGCATATGGTTACGTAGCTCGAACGAAGTTTAACGCAATTACATAGCTGGTGATAAATCAGTGTTCCGACATTCGGCGTAAATTCAATGGTTTTTATACTTCATTGCGAACGCGTACCTCGGCGAAGAATGATACCCCATCAGGTATGTGCATGGGTAACCGAGTGCGCGCATGATGAATATAGGAACGTGTCGTTCCATCTATTCGTAGTTGATTCGCTGGAAAAGGTATCATTATTAGCACTTTGCAATAGCTACAAGCAGATTGCAGAATGTGGAGCAACCAGAGAGGACTGTGCATTATGCGTCGACTCTGCTGCAGTATGCGAGCGAGCAACGGGGCAAAGGCGAAGAAGGATTCGCGCAAAACGCATTATGTCACGTGTTGAATTTGCTCCATGGTCCGACTATCCTTGTTCCGAGATTATGCATTCACGCGCGACCCGACCGGGCCCGGACTCCGGTGCTAAGCAACTGGAATAGCGTGATGGTAATAATTCACGAGCCAGCTCTGTATGGCATTGCGAAAGTTGTGCTTCGCACGGTCGTCTACCGTCGTCCTCCATAACCAACTCCAAAGACCATCTTTCCGAAATGACAAAGTGCAACGTAAAACGTGAATTACTCTGACAAATTTTCGCAAACGTGTGTACCAAACGTTCGTACACTACTGAATAATGACATTGCTCACTGAATGTTCCGTTGTAATAATCACGTCGAGTAAAACGATAAACACAGTTTGATAACCAAAAGAATCGACTCTTTACTCACGTCATGCATCAACCGCTAAACGAGGGAGAAGGAAATTTCTGTTATGGCGTCCTTGAGTATTGCCCTCCCGTGTGCGTACTCAAAGCTCGGAATTTTCCCCAGAGATATGCGTGGGCTTTGGAAAGCGAGACTCGTTTACAACCCTTTGAGCGACGCACGATTAACCAACGAGATGCAGGGTCGAGAGTTGAATTTCCCGGAAAGACGCCCGGGTGTGATACAATAAAATTGCACACGCCGAGTCGGCCACATCCCAAAAAGAAAAACTAGTTCCATAAAACCTGATGCTCGGAAGCTCGCCCGAGTGATAAGGTATCATTACGGAAATTTCTTCTCGCTATTCTGCGAGTGACAGAGAGAAGCAGAAAGGAGAGAGAGAAAGAGAGAGAGAGAGAGAGAGAAAGAGAGAGAGTGAGAGAGAGAGAAACAGAGAGAGGCGAGAGCCGGTCGCACGGTATTGCACGATATTTCATTCCGCCGTATATCTTCCCCGTATTCCCGTGCGAGCCGCTACGAGCAATTTTGCTACGTTACGCGGTGGAGAATAACGTAGAAACAAGAGAGAAGAGAGAAAACTCGGAATGGAATGAAGTAGGAAAAGAATGCGATTCAGACACGTGTGGCTATCTACAGACCCTCGAGGGTCGGACAACAGCCGAGTTGATTAATCATGCTCAATCTTCTTGCCTTCATCGTCTCCGGAAAAAAAGAGAATATATAATGAGCAAAAAAAATTCAATTTAGTGAATTCAATTATTCACTTAAACTCGTAATTTAAAATTATCAACGAAAATGCAGTGAATAAAAACGCAAACACATACAAACTCATCTGATTCAGACTCATTGATTTCGGTTAATTAATTTCTAATGACCGTCTATCCTAACACTATTGTGTGTAAGTTCTTGTCTTCGTCCTTTGAGTTTTGATTGACAGACTATTGTAGATCACGAGTTTCGTGACTGTCTCTGCCGCTGTTTATATTTGTATAATATATAGGCTTGCACAAATGTACCCATTGATTGCAAACTAAGATTGAACTAAAAGTCAAACGCAAAATACCAAATCCAATACTATGTGGATACATTAAGACATTCGATGTCCCAATTCATGCATATGTAAGTTGAATAATCGGCTTTTCAGTACGAATGTTCACAGCGATAGTTACTTCTGGGATCTTAGTTTTTTAAATGACCGGTGTAGGAGGATATTATCGGACCAGGAATATCCGGAGCCCGTCATAAGGCTTATAGCTCTGAAACGATTTTCTCTACCCGAAAGGCCCGTCACGTCCCAAAAATATTTGTTCGTGCGGGGAAGGGTAAGAGGGATCATGGAGCACTGTAGAATGGCACGGAAACCGGGGAAGCAGCGATATAGAACTGGTTTGCGGTTGAACGAGTGTTCAAGGGAGTACGGTCAGCTGCGATATCACGAGTTGAAGATAGTTTAACACTTCGGTGGTCGTCGTCGTCGTCGTCGTCGTCGTCGTCGTCGTCGTCGTCGTCGTCGTCGTCGTCGTCGTTGCGTCGCAGTCGGGTCGAGGAAGATAGTTACAATTACCTGTCGTTATAGGGTTCGGATTTCGCTCTGCAATGTGCCATACCGAATGCAACGGTGGGAAAACGTAGCGAATCGGGTGCGGTAAGCCCTCGGTGAATCTGACGAGATCGGGAGAGCACCGGGTATTGGAGAGTTTAACCGCGTCGTGAAATTCGAGAAACTGACAATGACACGGAGCCGAGGCTGAGAAGATAGCTTCTGTTTGTGCAGGAACCCGGGGGGGACTTACTACTTACCGCTAGATGCTCCAAGCGGTAGAATCCACAAGTGTGACGATCGATCGGGACTTCTGCTTCGAGTTTTCCTCTCATTAACGAAAGTTTATGCTCAAAACGAAAATTTTATGGTGAAAGTATATATTTTTTTCGTTTCGAAATAAAAATACCTGATTCTCGACTATTATCTTGCGGGATTGAAGACAAAATTTCGACTCATCCGCGGACTTCGACGTGCTCGTGGCGCTTCGAACTGTGTGTCGAAACTCATTCGAGAATGACGTCACATCATCAGACTTCGTATTCGTGAGCATACACGGCAAAGGACTCAACGTCCCGGTTGGAAAGCTCCCGAGCCGACGACGAATTCTCCGTGCGAACGTAGGAGCCCGATGGTGCTTTGGCTTGTTGGTACAACGTCCATACTATCGCTAAAGGTAATATTCTCTTCTGCCGTGCGTGACTCCCGAGCATTCGCAAAACAGTACAGAAGCGTCTGGCAAGCGAGGAAGTGTAACGAGAGTTTCAAGGATTGAAGACCGCGACTGCGCGAACTCCAAGTACTTTGAATATGCTTCTTCGGTGTAACACACGGGAATGACGAAACCAGAGAGAACGTCGTCTCACAATTTGGCAGGGTGCTTCATACCGGCTATTTACCCGATCCGCAACCGAGCCAAGATGTCGGTGTTTATAAAGCTACTGTGTTCGAGAGCTATAGCGTCGGGGAAATTTTACAGACCTCACGGTTCAGTCTCGCTACAGCGGTGTGGCCCGATTGTGAGTGTTCTGTATATTGCGCGTGCATGTGTCTCCTGGGAATGAGCTTGCAACAGTCGTTCGGCTCTCCGCAGCGAATAGCGCCACTTCGCGAGGGGAATTGTTACACACTGGCCTTGTCAAACCGTAGGGCTTAGCGTTTCATCTGGGAATTCCTCGTAAAGATATTAAGCGAATGGCAAATAAGCGCAACAATAGGGAGTAAAGACAGCGATAAATTTTCAGATTATTTCCTCAAACGTACCGAGACGACTAAACGTTTGCCAGGTGAATGAATTTATTTTGAAAGTGAATTTTGGATTTTTTCATT
Source organism: Sussaba pulchella (assembly GCA_963971145.1). Classification (NCBI taxonomy): domain Eukaryota; kingdom Metazoa; phylum Arthropoda; class Insecta; order Hymenoptera; family Ichneumonidae; genus Sussaba; species Sussaba pulchella. The sequence goes on along the minus strand of OZ020169.1, from coordinate 13,626,425 downwards.
CATCGAAATTAATAGAGATAAAACGTACAATTGCAAATAAAGATCGATTTTATTGTTCGGCTGTTTTGTCTATAAATGGGTGAGATGAGACAGAATGTTTACAGGCTGAATCGAAAGATGGACCCCATGTGGCCCTGGGCGTTTATCTAAATAGGAAACCAATTCTACGATCTTCTCCCTCGACGACGTCTACCGCCCCACTTCGACGATTGTCGACGAGCTTATCGTGATTCGTGATAAAATTGACGGTCGCTTCTGCCATTGGTTCTCTATCGCGTTTAATCGTGATACTCTCACGGCATACACAGCGAAGAAAATACCAGGAATAAGAGATTATAAATCACGTTAAAACGTCGCACCCGGAATTGAGCTTTAAAACAGCTGCCGGCAGAGGGTACGAACCTCCAAATCGTTTCGATTTTATCGCATCGTCCGGGAAAATATTTCACCGGGCCTGTGTAGCGAGTGCGGAAGAGGTATATAGATCCCAAAGGAAGAAGAAAAATAAGTTCGTACGATAAAGTGGAAGAAAAGTTTAGAGGGACTTGTGTAAAAAGCTTCGGAACGTTCTGCCAGTTGTCTTTTATCGCACGAAAATCCGGATTCACGTACAAATCTCATCCTTCCGACGATTCCCGTACCTCCTTCTTTTCATTTTCGTCGGCGTTCCTCAAACAATCGTTGCCACGGTAAATGCCCGTCCGCACGATTCATCTTTTAATATACAAAATGGAAAAAACGAAGCCCGAAGTTACTGAGTTTTCGGTGGAGGACGAAGTAAATAAAAAAAGAGGTTTTTCACCGAAAATTGGATACTAGGAGGTTAGGTTGCGACGGCAAGACCGTGGCTTATACCGAATTGGGTTCTGCCTGCGTAGAACAGAGCTCCGACCGAACACGCTCGCCATAAGCGCAGAGGTGTATTCAGTGGGTCGATGGTTCCGTATACAGCGGGTGCGACGGAGGAAAACGGAACGGATTATGCCTGATACTCGGCTCGCGACAGTAGTGTATAGCCGAAGCGTTGTTGCAGGATGTGCCATAAGCGAGATATTCAGTCGGTTGGTAAGCTCTGCGCCACCGCTGGCGGTGATACCCCGGGTGGCTGTGGAAGGAAGGAAGGACATCGCTGCTCGAAGGATATGCAGCTCCCCGACGTAGCGCATAGCCAGTACCGTGGCAGCAAGACCGGCTAAACCACCACCACTACCGCAACTGCCATCTCCACACATAGGACACATCTGAGCTTGCAAGCTGCAACTTTTCCCATCAGCATTGCGCGCTTGCCGCAAGTCGAGAGGTTTGGGTGAGCTTGTTATGCGAAGCTTGAAGCATGTAACGCCAGATGCGGCATATTGGCCCACCAACACCACCGCACCCTCACCATCTGACCCACTCGTTGTTGACCGCCTTGAACTGTTCGACACTTCCCCATTCACCTCAGATCTGGGAAGCTTCACCGTTATCCAACAGAAAAATGTCAGTAGACACTCGGTAAACGTTTCTCTTTCTCACTCTGTGGATCCCATCGAGGTTAGGCTTGTCAGGGCAAACAATTTTATTTTGTCGAGGACGGAAAGTATTGTCCGAGCTATAGGCAACTCAATGAAAAGACCTTTGAGCATTGCTGTTGGGATATGCGAAATGTTCGACGAGGAATTTAAAAAAAAAATCGAACTTGAAAGTGCTCGGTTGGTGTAAACGCTTGTTCAATTTTTTTATTTCCATCGGTCCAATCCCCTTCATCTCTGCCGTTCTAAATAAATAATTGTCGGCACGGGACGATAAATCGTAGACTGTGAGCGTTTGTATATGCGAGTGAGGTTGTGCTTGTGTGGGTTTTGTCGACTATTTCCGACCAAATTACGGCAATAAATTGCGTACAATCAGCACGCGGCAATTAATTGCTCCCTCGGAGCCTGCACGGTCCGTCGTCGTTATTCATCCGACAACTGTGCACGAGCAACGACGTCGACGAAATTTTCTCGTACTTATACTACGCTTATCATACATAATTGCCGGGACCCGTAATTGTTAAGTTCGATACACGGGTCGTTAGGAATATACTGGTTATGTAGGAGAATTCGAGACAACTCGGGGCCGGCTGCACCGATCATGTTTCTTGGATTATGTGACATTGGGTTTGAGCCAATCTTACTCAAAAAACAGTTCTGTTTTCGGGTTGTATCTTATTATCGCATCAAATTGATACATCAGGACTGTGTGAGGGAGCTTCGAGTGGGTGTATGTGCAAGCACACCGCTGCATGTTAATTATGCGCCCCCCCGAGAACCCCTCTTGGAGTGTGACTACGAGCGCTTCGCTGTTCTCAACCAGATTCTTGAGTGTACGTGCCGGACGGTGTTGGGCACGTGCCAATCTCAACCGCAACAACATCTTGCGGAATAACGGTATCCAATATTCCCGAGCTGCATTTATCCCCTTCGTTTCTTTATTTACATTATTTTTCTTTCTCCAGTCTCACGTAAAACCCACGAGTGTCATCACCCCGTGGATACGTGATTTTGACCGTCGTTATATATATGAGCTGTTCCGTAAAATAACGAAGAATTTCGGGTTTCACGATCCGAGGTCTTTATGATATTTAGAGAGCTTGGAGTCCATATTGAAAGACAAATTCCCGAGTTTGTCGAGTTTTTTAAAATCATTTTGGCAGCTGTCAATTGAAGTATTTTAAAATGTGTACGTTATCTTTTTTTAAAAGTATTTTTTCACATGCTTACGCTGGTAGAGAAGTATATCGAAAACCTATTTTCGACGTCAAATCGTCTCAGCTTTTCGAAAAATTCCATCTTCTTATTTCGACCCTCGAAAAATCAGTAGAATCGAATTTGAAACTTAAAAACTGTTTATCGGCCGTTGCTTAAATTTTGGGATTTTTTGAAATGATTTTGCCCGAAAGCTAAGAAAATGTCACAGGACTTATGAATTTTTCGAGTTAGGTTCTCGGTAAGTTTTCTTAAAATTAATCAAAGAACAAAAAATCAATATAAAATATTCAAAAAATGTAATTTTCCAAACGAGGGCTGAAACTTGGCTGAATCGTTACTTCTGTTAACTACAACCTGGTAAACGTGGAATTATGACATAACCTCAACAAAAAATTATTGGTTATCCCAATGACATTTTTTGTCATTGGGAATTCGGTAAGTTTCTAAAATTTGCAATTCATATATATAGAATTTTCGGTGATTTCGCCCATCCGTTTACCAGCCCAATCGACTATGCCGCAGTTCGAGGCACTGAAGTGAGGATCCACTGTACGTCAAACTTGGCCCGTGAGGAAGCAACCCAAACTTCTAAGTCGGTCCTTGCGCTTGACGTCGCGGCAAACAGGATGACTATGAGTTGGCTGACTCACTCGGAAGTGCAGCTACGTTTAGGGAAACCTAATGCAATTTGGTTCTCAACTTCGGTCCTCGAATTGTATCAGCTACGTAATCTTTCTTCCCGCTCTGCGTCACTCTCTCGACTATCATTCCGTTATCCATCGTCATAGTCGAACGAGCCTGATGCCTGATTCTCGTGCGATGTCGTTGCATGGATGCAAGCTCGTAGTGTATGACGAATCGTCGATGGATCGCCAAGAGGTCTGAAACACCGATGTGGAGGTCGGAGTTAATACAGTATTTGGCGAAGCAGGGTAGATTATTAATATACCCGCCGACGGCGACGACGCGTTAATTGTTCAGCGGTCTGGTCCCACAATTATCTTATTACACGGTCTATTCTGCTCGTTAACGAGATGCACGAAAAACGAACGTATTTTATTGTTTTACCTCGACCATAAAACATCGTCCCACCTGGGAGCAATTACCACGCTCGCGGGCATATTTGTCGGGTAAATTACGTATTTTGATAATGCCCATTCTCCCGTGTAGAAGCTTTTCGGGTAATGTTCGACATGTGTCATCGTGGATTTATTTTTTTTTATCGAGATACAATCGATATGACAAATTAACATTCGTTATTTGTGTAATCGCAATTCACTTCGGTTATTCCCATGCATCGATGGGTTTAATTACTTTGACATAGTAAATACTCATAGTTTGATTGGTTGCAAACATGAATAACGATTCCATTTTATAATTCAAATATAACCGTCATAATTACGATTGGATATGATTGCCAGAGTAAAATTACCAAAGAGTTGAATGCAGAATTTCTAAAAAAAGTATTAAGTTTTCCATGGATCATAAAATTCGTGCAATTTTTATGCGAATAAAAGGAAATGATGAACAGCGAAAACAAAGTGAAACGTGGAGAAACAATACAATAATACGAATCGAATGAGGTAGAATTGAAGATCTTTAGCGAGTCGGGGAAGAATGCGGAAAATTGAGGATGGGAAAGTAGGGCAACGCTGTACGCAAAGAAATGAATATATGCTGAGAATGAAGGAAGACTCGAAAGTCGATTGAAAAGGGGGCCAGCTCCGGGAAGGGTATTGCAATTGCTGCTTTCAAGAGAGAATAGCGTTTGTGAGACAGAGTTTCTTGGAAACTCCATGAAATCCTGTGGATATCTCTTCCCGAATGCCAACGATCCTGACGCATAACTGGTCGTGTGCTTGGGGGTACGTCAAGGGAAAATGTCGCACAATTCTTCCCGGAAGATAGAAAGCTTGGATTTTATACCTTACAGCAAACAGTCGAGGGAATGAAAGACAGAAGATAAAACGTTTCTGCGTAAAAACGATTCTTCTCGTTCGTCTCCGTTAGCGTGACGTCTGAACTTTGCCAAAAACCGGATTGACGGTACGTCACGTTTTCTTACCTCAAACGTAAAGATTCGTGACGTGCGAATCTTTTCCATGCGATTCTTTTATATTTGCCGATCGCGTCGGTATTAGGAATAACGCTTGATCCGAATCACAAAAGGGGTCTCTATAGTCATTTGTATGCTCCGTTTCGATCGAAATTTGCATTACCGAAGATTTGGCTCATTTTATTAGCTAATCGTTGATTCGCTGTCATTTATAATACTGGCAATTCAATCCATATTATACAATGTATATTAATGTCATACTATATAATACAATTTTTTTCAAATATGACGGACCGGAAAATCTTAATTGCAGGCATTTTTTTCGGTTCAAATTCTCTACCATGACGAGTAAGAAATATTTATTTGATTGGGAGAAAACGGACTTTACATATCAAATGACGATTTGCATCGTGTTTGCCACGAATTGCGAAAAACTAGAATGAAAAATCGTACAACGAGAGATGGGCTCATAGAATTTTCAATAATTCCCGGTACGTCTTCATCGTTCCTCATTTTATAACGAAAATTTTATTATTACACCGAAAGTGGCAACGTAGTTCAATTCATTAGGAATTTCCGTAATAATGAAAATTCGGCGCGGAGGTTTTCAGACTAATCGAGACCGAGAACTTCCGGAGGGTTTGCAATGAATATAAGAGCAATGAATTCTGTTTAAGGATTCTCTCGTTCTTCTTATTCCTTTTCTCTTTGCCATGGATTTATTACACTTTTGTTCTGTGACTACGTCGCACCACGAAGAACCGACGAAGTTTTACCGTAATTAAACTTGGATGAAAATCTTTCCTCTGCTCGGTAAGTTAGTCAGTTCCTCGTCGAATAACTTTGATCCCCTTATGCCTTCCAAAGAGAACAAGTAGGAAAATTTACGGAACCCTCTCACTCCTTTCCGACGCACCCTGCGTCCTTGATCGATTTACCGAAAGGTGTCTGGAAGGGTTACCATATTAGTTCTGTCATTGCAGCCAGCAAGCCTTCTTGCAAAGTTCGCTGCCCATTGAAATCCAGCAATCCAGCAGTCACGATAAAAAAAAAATTATCAAATTACTCGTCCGAACGACTGAAGTGACCTTTGAATACTCGTTCAATCCTTGACCTCGAGAACGTGGAATCTAATAATCGATATATGGTTTTTTCCTCATAATCTCACAAATGTAACACATTCTTCCTATTCAATTTCTGTCAGGCATATCGAGAGTTTTTCTTTTTACGTGCATGCTGTTGGCTTGAGTAGTGGCATTCAGTACCCCGAGTTACTTGAGTTTCTGAGTACTGTTCCGGCAACGACCCTTTGAATGAAGAACTTGTCGGAAGAAAGCCGTACGATCAAAGCCATGTGGTCAAAGGCAAATTTGAATCCATGCTTGACGCGAGGATTGTTAATGCCGGGAACTGATTTCATTGGAAAAACTAAATAGAATTCTCCATGCTTTCGTAGTCCTTCGACTATCTACATTTTTAAATTTGCTTTCAATCATTTTCGCTTCCACATGAACGGATGAGACACATCTCGATTGACACGGAAAATATCATGCTCTCAAAGGGTTTTTGTTACGAAATTTCTTCATCCAGCAAAGAAGGGAAAATTGGGGTCCGTCCTGGTCTTGCATTCGAGCTAACTATCTATGTTTAGCAACACACACACTGACCTCGTTTCTTCATTCTCGAAGTTCGTGCTCGTTTTGTGTGCGAGGGTGCTCACAGCCCAGTCATAGCCGGAGTTCTGTGTGCGTAGTGCAGTCCAAGAGAGATAGCAGATCGAAGTGAACGACGAGAAGGAAAACGTTGTGCTGGTCACGTACGGTCAAGGGTGGATACGAGGTCCGAATACCCGAGAGTGAAACGTTAAGGCGTTTACAGTAAGACGTGTGCCTTGATTTTCCGATATCTATCACTTACTTCGTCTCAGTCACCTTTTTCGCTACTCTGTCGTCTGTGATAGAATAGAGTTCGTCCTATCGTTCTATTACATTGTTCACCAGTCTCCTTAGATGTCACATATGAAGGCGTACCGGGGCATAATCGTGCACGTGGGCATTAAAAAATGTCCGGCCTGGTTGGGCCAATCATTCGATAAGGTCCGAATCCGCCTCCCCTTATTCAACTCCTCGCGTGAAGAATTAAATTTCCGGAAGAAAAAAAAATGTTCGAATATGCCGTCTTATCCCGTTTCTGAATATGGCATGCCCCGGGATTCATTGTGTAGTATGCATACGGTATACACGAAAGGTTCACGTACTATCGAATTTTTCGAGCACGATTGAAAGAAGAGCGAACACAGATTATGTTCTTATCTCCGAGGTCTGGCAATCGTTGCAAACGGGGGAAACCCGAAGTTCGGGTAAAAGCGGTTTTCATAGGATTACGACGATTGAAAATTCTCTATTTTCACCTTTATCATACGTCCCACATATTCTATCTATTCTACCGGAGCTTATAGAAAACCTCTCCCGTCACTTTCTCCAGCTCCATCGGTTTGGCTCGCTCGCGCCACCAGTTTGCAAGATCGGAAAATACTCGCTCGAATGAGCGCGAGCAAGATAGAAGAAATCGAAGAATCGCTCGGAGGCCGACAAACGCGACCGAGGAACGGATTTTCGAACGATGCAAAAGTTTTCGTCCACGGGACAGAATAATTCGAGGCGTTCGCGTGTGATGAAAGTTCAAAGCTTTCACAGCATCTTTGCGACTGAATCGTATACATTTTATAGTGTTAGGCATCGGATCGTCGGGGTTCTTTGGTGGATTTCCAGTATGTAAAGATGCACATGGATTGAGGGGAAAAATAAGGTTTTCTTTTGTAATAGTAACTTATAAAAGACATGGATTTTACTTGGGAATTCCGATGTTGTTTCTACAATATCGCGAGTTTTTCAATTATTGGGAAATTGCATAGAAAAAATTATTATCTCGCTAACCCATTGACAGTTTTGATAAATTCATTTAATATGAATTCGACCAATAAACTATTCACTGAAATAGTTTTATTGAACTTATTTTCTCGAAAACGATTCGAAGTGCACATATGAGTTGTTGGCAAATTTTCGAAGCTTGTTTCTCGTACCAGAATTGTCTCTGTAGTGGGTGTGTACGATGTACATCATTGTGACGAATAAAGAATATTTTGGTGCAGCTAGTGAGAGGCAAGGAGCCGAGGAAAATCCACATTTAGTAGGGCAGCACACCGTAAGCTCGGTATCAAACTAGGATGTAGAATGAAACTTATAATACGTCGGCTTCTATGATTGAATAATCAATCCCGTCCTTACCTGTCCAGCGGGAATTACACTCTTGGATTTGGTCCACAGAATCTAAGATATTACAGGGTTATAATTAAATGGCAGGAACGGCTGATTTATTTTATGCCAACCTTAAGAGAGCCAGTATAAGAACATTGATGTCCACATCGGGATGTTCATACACCCCAAATTTATATCAAGATCTTGAAATCCTGATTTAGAAATAATTAAGAAAAAATACGACGTGATCCTATTAATTATTCTCAAAATGAGTCGGAAGACTTTGGCGAGAAGTTATTATTGTTTCAGAAGCTTACTTTAGTTAATGAACAGAGTTGTTGAGTATTCGCATCTCCGTAATCTCGAACTTTCAGGAATCAGAGATTCTGAAAGAAGTCGAGCGATGTCAAACGATTCGGCGTGTCGTTATTGCTACGGTACAAGCAAACCAGTTTCCGCTGGAAAAGCTTTTCATCTCTTTTATTTTAAAGAACGAGTAGATGCAATAAGTGAGAGCATCAATGATTTCAACTCTTCACGGATAAAGAAGCAATCATGCGCCTCAGAGTAAAAGTGCTCGTTACTATAGTAATGGAGAGAAGTATCAATAAACGCAAAAACGAAGGCCGCAATTCGGTGCCGTTTTTCAGCTTTCTCCGTAAATTCGAAACTCGACAGGAAATTATCTTTTCACCGCATAAACGGCTATTTAAAACATTGAAAATACTTAAATTAATGTTTCGCAACTTGGAAAACGAACGATTCAGTTCTGAAAGAAAAATCTCGTTACAAATTCTTCCCCGAGCGAAAAAAAAAAGATAAAATAAAAACTTCTGCATCCGCTGTTTGTAACAAGTGGATTTTATTTGTCGACAGAAAGTAAAGTCAGCCGTATCGACGGAAACGAATGAAGTTTCGTTCCCGTTGAATCCGAAAATTGATTTGGCTTTGTTTTTCTTACAAAAGTTTCGTGCATTTATCCATCTGCATTTTCACGATCACCGTTTGTTCTCGTACAAATACCGGGATGTCGTATAGTTGCATAAAATTCACCAACGTAAGCTACGAAGTAACGATCTTGGCATATCTTTTTCCGCATGACTTTCCGCCGGGATAAAAGGCAACGTGAAAGTGCGAGTGAGAAAATCCGGAGACGTTCTTTCGGGGTAAGCCGGCGGAGCCCGGATATCTTCTCTCTTTTCTGCATGGGTGAAAGAGAAAAGCAGCGAAAGCGTGCGCGCGCGAGAGTAACGATAACGGGGCAACAAGTGCTTTTAGTATCCGGCGGTGTGCTCTGCCTCTTCGTGGAGAGCAAAAGAAGCGAGGAAAGAAGAGATATCCCTCGTCTTTTACCTTCCACCCTGCCGCCCAACCCCTGCACACATGAACACACACATACATGCGCACACCCACATATGCGCACATTCGGAAATATCCTGGTTTGGAAAAGACACAGACATATCTTCCCGAGAAGTATACACTTCCGTGGTGCACCTCCGTACGTTTTCTTGCCATCGACGGTACGGCCCGCATCTCGATATTTCAGAGCTTTCGAATGAATTTTTAAGCTCAACTGAACTTACGACAACGGCCGTATTTTTCGAACCTTTCGTGCCTTCTGTCTCGGGCTACTTATCACCAATTTTCACTTTTCTTCATCCTTACCACGCCCATCACGAAATATCTACGCCCCACGAAGAGTCGCACGAGTATGAACAATTCTTTTGAACAATTCAAGACAAGTTGGTCATAAGGGATTCTCCGGACCAACAAACATTTTATTGATAGTTGGCTGAATTCGTAGTATAATTAATTTCAAATAATAAATCTTTTCCGGTTGAAATGATTTCCACTCTTGTCAGTCGTCGAAAGCAGTGACGTCTCCGAGGCGCGTTAACCCGACCAACGATCTTGCAAGCTCCGATCTCCCACCCCCGGCCGTCATCCGCTTCGAGACCGTGAGACAAACCGTGAGTACCGGTAATACGGATTCGCTTGGTCTATTTTCGCTAAAGGATATCGTACCTGTGCGCAATTCAAGGGTCGCATCCTATCACGAGGAGTGATTGAGGGTGCTGGTACAGAGATCCCGGACCATGAGCTTCTCCCGCGCCGTGAATGTACAACCTTCCTCGTCGTTATATATACCGTGTGGAGCACGACAGTCGGTCCTTCTGTTTCCGGTTCCGGTGTTTCGAGACAGTGTGGTATCCACCCCGTGACCGTAGTTGTTCCCGAGTGACCTGCGTCTCGCTCCAAGGCCTACGATTACTCCCCTAATGCGTTATCGAAACCTATCGAGCGAACACGTTTCAGACGATTGCCCTATTACTGGTACCTCTGAACGAGCTCGATTATTATCGCGTTAATATATATATATACGTATAAAATATTTTTCAATTCCGGTTCTCTGCATGACAAAATTATCATTTTCCATTGACGTTATTACGGCCAATCAAATAGATAAAAGATGTATCTTATTATTAATTATTACTTTATTGTTATAAACTATTATTATTGTTATTATCATGATTATTATATTTTTTTCAATAATTCTTAAGAATCATTTTTTCACATCGCGTGCTGATGATATGCACGTCTAATTCAGGTATCAGTAAAAGTTTGATTCAGTGATTCCCAAGGCTAGCCAAGCGAATAATATTTTATCGCGAAGGTTTTCGTAGATGTTAAAGGCCGAGAATCGTTTTTCCACTGCCAGGATATTCGTTTTAATGGAACGAGACTTGCCGACGCCGAGCGTATCTGCTCTCTGTTACAGCGTTAAGACGGACATGGGCGCCGAGGGGGCGGTTTCAAAGCTCTACATCGCAAACGCGAACAAAAAAGACAGCGGGAACTACAGCTGTGCACTGGCCGATGTAGCAGCGACCAGCATCTCCGTCCATGTACTTAACGGTAAGTGCTCTGTCCGCTGCATGGTTACACATACATCCCACAATCGTCAATCTTTCATTGTGTTTTTTCCAAAACGACTTTACGCACAACGATAGTTGCAATAGTAATGACCACAAAATTTTATTATCCTTGTTGTGTGTGTGTCTCACATTGACTGTCGATTGTAATATCCGTCGCGGTTGTCTGATGTACATTGTCGCGTTTATATCGAGTCAACGATAAACCGGAGTAATCAGCATTCCACAGCGACGTCGTGCTACTTCCGACGATTTCCGCGGGTAAGTCCGGGACGTTTCGCACTGTGAAACAAGAATGAGAATTGTTATATTTTCCGCCGGCGAAGTTACGGAACCCAGCGAACGAGTGAGGACCGTAAAAATGTACTTTCGCCACGTGAACGCTCATATCGCATATAGATGTGTTGTCTTGGGTTCTTTCCTGTTTACGACGATTCGATGAACTCGAGCAAGCGCCACGAAGTTCGTTCTCACGGTTCTCAAAGGCGCCTGCGGCGTCACAACCGGTCAGGGACCCTGACGTACAATCGGGCTCTAAAAGCTCGAGGCCGTGTCTCAACCAGATAAAGCTTTTTATAGGCTGTAGACCTCTCCGAGGCTCAGACTTGAATCATATTTCCTCGACTAGGCATCGTTCTGGTTTCCAACAACCGCTTCGGAGCTCTTCTCTACTTCACGCGGAAAGTCCTTGACCCTGGGGAAACTCAACTTCTCAGACGGTTTTGACCCGCCGGATTTATAATTTTACGGAGTTAGTCGAGAATCCGAGCTGGGGGATATGCATAAATTAAATGCCTTGAATATGGTCACTAATATTAATATTTTACGACGTACTTGAGGATTAATGAATAATTATTAACAATCATTAAAAGAAGTCGCTTCAGCACGCTAACAAATGGTATTTATGCGAGAGCCTCCGGCGCCTACTTACTAATACGCAGGGGATGCTATTAGTATTTCATCTAGGTACATGAGAATTTCTACTTACGCTACAGCTACAACGTGCTTTACCCAGTAAGCTTTGTGTACGACACAGCCGCAGGAATTGCCCAATCTCTCTCTCTCTCTCTCTCTCTCTCTCTCTCTCTCTCTCTTTCTTTTTCTCTCGGGTTCTCCCTCTCTCTCTCTTTCTCTCTCCCTGCTAGGCTCGGACATTTCGCGTACACGAGAACGTCGCCCCTGGAAGAGCCGACTGCAGGAGAACCAGCAAACCAAGAGAAACACCACCACCAAGCGCAGCAGGCAAACCAGCATCGCGTCCTACCATGCTTAATTACAATTAACATGCTCGGACCGTAGCACACATTTCGCTTCAAGCGCGTACATTGGTCATGACCATCGCGTACCCGCACGTTCGAGATTTCCCTGACCCGGTCGTCGTTGGCGTTGGCGGTGGTGGCTGCAGCCACCCGCTGCTACAATGCCGTACCGTCCCCGCGTTGCTCCTGCTGCGACCACCGAACGTGCGGACGAACAATCGAGGCGTTCCTGTAATTGCGAGCTTTGCGTTCACTAACGAGCTTCCAGCTGCATACAGAGAACCCGTCCTTTCCCGCAAGCTCCCCCTCATGTATGTACCTCTGTATCGCTCGCACATTCCGTCTCTTTCTCGATTTCCATCCCCACGTACGTCATCTTCAAGCACATTTCCTCCCACGGAAGAGTCCATATGTGCTCACTCGTAACCCGCATGATCAACCGCTCAACAATCCAAATTGAAATGCAGCTTTTCGTATGCCACCCATAAAGCTCCACAGAATCGTGAATAAAATGGTTGGCGGAAAATATTTGCCGGCATAGGTTTGGCCCCGACGACTCGGTGTGAGACTGCGACGCCCGCTGGCTACAAAACTTTTCTATCGCAGCGGTAAATCGCGGCGGGCTGAGGGTGAGTCGAACGAGAGGCTTTGCGTCGTCGAGTCGACACTATGGAATGTCGCTAAACGCGGGCTTTGGTGCGGTCAGGGATCTCCAAACTTTGAGCTAACGGTTAAACTAGTTTCGCCGGAAGTGTGTGATGTGCTTCGAGAGACGACGGTGGGTCGAGTCAGAACGCGTATTCAGACTGAACGGCAATGTGCCGAGGGTGACTTTTAACGCCTGCGGGATATGAGAAACCGTTGGAAGCTTTATTCGTTGAAGCTCGATTCATTTTTTTTTTAAATTCCAGAGGATCTTAAAACGAAAAAATATTTTTTCGTTTGGATCAACTTTGGAATTCTTCATGGGATTTCTATTGCGCAGACAATGATACTGATGATTTTTTTATATCGAAGTACTAACGTAAAATGCGAGATCCGCAGGCAGTTGGGAATGCATAAAATGACAATAGGCGAATCAATTTCATTCAAGACGAGAGGATTGTGGCGGAAGAAGGAAAGAATTATGAAATTTCGTCGGACAATTGTTGGGAAGTGCAACCAGTTGGTCATTTCATGTTAGTCTTATAACCGTGATTATCTTCTTAAATGGGCGTATAAGTGCATTCGGATTCGGTTTGGATTGGATATCCGCACATTTGTCAAAATGCCTTGATTCCGTGAAAACCCAAAAATAATGACGTCGGAAATGGCGTGAGTCAGTGGTAAGGCGATGAGTAAGGATGCGACACACAAGAGATTGTGTCGAGGTGTATAATACAGAGTAGGTGTGGAGTCGGGACAGCGTGAGAGTTATAACATCGTGTATTATACGCGTGTAGCAGCGTGAAGTACTGCCAGGATACTCACGAGGACTGCAGTACCGCTCCCCGAGTAATACGAGTTTGCTTGACAAGTAGTCGAAGCTCGGGTCTCGAATACCAAAGCAGTTTGCTCCACCGAAATAGGAGTTTACCGTACATCGCCGGTACATTGAAGATACGGACAGGTACAATATAAGTAACAGGCGGCAGTGTATACAGGCATTGAATACGATACATCGCCGAAATTCCGTCGTGTTTGCTGTACCAGGAAGCTACACAGCGTCGAATGAGAAAAAGACGCGCTGTCGGCGGTATTCCGTTGCGACCGACAACCGACTTACCCGAAGCAACTCCCCCGCCCGGTACTTGTCCCATTATTTCCCGTTCCACCATCCCCCCTAAAGTGGGAAGCTTTACTCGCGACAGTCTCGTTACCCGTTCGTCTTCCAATTCTCCCGTTCCTCGTTCTACCCTCGAATTTTCACGGCATTCACTCTTTCGGTTCCATCCAATTGCAATTTACAATAGATATTGTAGAGATAAAAAGTTCAAATGGACGAACAACGAATACTGCTGATTAACGGCCATTTGGGGCGCAATAAGAAATAAATTATACCGCTCTTGAAATCACATGTAAAAATGTATTATCGATAAAAATATGGTCTGGACGTTTACTCCGCCGATTCACAAAGGTCTCAACTGTCTGTCAGCCAGAACAAAATGTCTTGTTTCAATGTTACCCGAGCGAGAAAAACGTACTGTGAAATAATCACACTTCGTGAATTCTCATATACACAGAGTATCCCATTGCGACAGCTTCTACTTGAGCGTGTTGGTCACCCCGCAGGCGAAAGAGGGGTGTGATTAAGAGTCGCGGAAACCGAGCAATGCCCCAGTCCAACCATCTCCGTATGCTCTCGACCTTCTGGCACACTTCTTTTTGCAATTAACGTACATTACCCGCCGCGATATGCTGCAGTTATTAATTAGATGTGACCTGAGGAAGAGCAGAGCACATTACTCGGCACTATCTCTCGCGCGAACCAACTCCCGTAGGAGACAAAGAGAGAGGCCAAAGAGAGGGGGACTCCAAGATATATATAAAGAGCGAGGGGAGGGGGTTAGAGAGACAGAGGGCCTCTCCTTGGGCTATGTTTTCCACATCCACTTACTCCTTCCAGCGAGCTGCTCAGACTCTCAGCTGCGTTTGCTTTTCTTTTTTAATTCTGTTTCTTCCCCCCGCTAACCAGCGTCTTTCCTGCTCCGTGGATCCTTCCCACTTACCTCTTCGTCCTCTTCCTCGCTGTGCAGTCTCTTCGGTGTCAGTGAAAAATTATGGCCAGCATTTCCAGCAGTCACGGTTAGGGTGAGATGCCGATGGAGATTCCTCGTACAATCGGAATTCCTGCCCCTCAAGTCTCCATGCTTTTACGGACCTTAAATTTTAAACGGATGCCACGGCCACGCGTTCCCACTCCTCAACTGTTCCTGTATATCCTTCGAAGAGCGCCTGGGAGTACGGTTGAAATGGGAAGAATCGACCTATTCTCGACCAGCTACTGAATATAAGTAGCGACCCTACTGCCGACGTATTTCGGCTACCTCCTCGAGTTCTCTTACCCGTTTCATTTTTTTCTCGCTTACTCTTTAATATTCAAAGCTTTGAATCGTGCTTATTTCGTATTTCAGAAACCCCTCAATATTTCATGGTAGAATGAAGATTCTCTTCACTCGACGGCTCGAACATTTTTGAGACCCTTGGCTTGGTCTTTGGTGGCAGAAAACATGGTACTTTATTAGATCATGGATGTCTCTCCCCATTGTCTCCAATGAGCTTCGAAGAATAGACAAGCATTCTCTGGCAACATAACATCGTCTGTAATATCCCAAAATCACGCGCGTGAAAGAATCCCATGGGTTTCGTGAAGTAGAAAAATTTGGCCCATTCCGATCAAACTTGAAACGACACGAGAGAACCTCGTGAGAAGTCTCCCCTACGAACTCGTGTAGATGGAGGAAAAATCCGAGGAAAGGTGTGAGAAAGGCTGGTTATCGTCGTCGTGCTCGAAAATGAGGACTTCTTGGCCCGGTTAACGCCTATACGACAACGGGGGAAGGGGGGGGGGGTGGAGACACACGCCACGGCCAGTGGCAGGGGTTCGGGCGCAAGATAGTGGAGCAGAGGGACTCAACTGCTTGGCGGAGACACCCTTGCTGGTTAGGAAGCTCGGGGGTTAGGGAGGTTATTTCGCGGGGTGTCACGCCCGGGCCATTTATAACTCTGGCCTCAAGCTCCTCGGATACCTCTCGCCTACCCTTTACCCCCACTCCCTACCACCACGCCGGGGCGCACCCTGTTTCCCATACTCTCTTCCTTCCTTCCTACCTCTATGTTTCGCTCCCTTGCTCTCCCAAGGTGCCTCCCAGCCCCGCCAGAAGCGGACCAGCTAACAGCGGACGCAGAAGCAGTTCCTCCGCTCGTTGCTCGCACTACGTCTTGCTTTGTGTTTGCGTCCCTCTATCTATCTTTCGTTGGTATGAGAGACGATGTGCTGCTGCACGTATATATCTATATATGTATACGTATATGCGTTATTCTGCGGACACTGGGTGAAGCATATAGGAAGCGAAGGACGTGGAGGTGGAGCGTGGAGAGCTTTCTACGAGGAAGCCACCTTCCACTCCGCCTGGCTCACCTAACCCCCGCGTACTACAAGCGTGAGGAGTTTGCAAAGCTCTTCTCGCGAGACGTAGTTAACAGCGAAGGCCATACCGCCTGCTGCTGCTGCTTCTGGTGTTGCTGCTGCTGCTGCTGTGCAACCATGTATAATACACAGAAGGAATCTCCCAAGGGTGCTTGACAGCTCAATTTGCATACGGTCTTTTTTGCACGTGACCCGCGAGCTGAAAGCAAACCTCGTGGGAGTAGCCATATACTAGTGGTTTGGCGGGGAACACGAAGTATTACTGTAGATATGGGCACTCTCCCTCGTAGACGTTGTATACATATCTCCTTACATATATATCGAGGGGGAGAGAATTAGATTCGATATCAACGAGAACAGAATTTTCGTTCTTATCCGGATATCAATCTCTTGAGATATTAAGATGGAGCTATCATCAAACAGCATACAAGCACCTCTCCTTACTTGCAAACATTCATATTCATCATGAAGCATTTCATTCGAATTGCACATAATATATATTTCTCATTTCATTCATGCATTTTTGACGTGCATACATATTTTCGTACTCAAGTCAGGAGTCAAGTACTCAGTCATCCCCGAGAGAATTAGTTGCACGGTCAATTATGGGGAACATAATTTGTCCCACATGTTTCCGCAGGACGAAACCAGATCCAAATCAAACGTCACTGCGGATTCCTTGAATGTCGTGAAGGGACCGTCGAAGCGCGAATTGTTCGGTTTATCCGTGCGGCACAACGTCGCTGTTGCGCGATGTACGCGTCGGGGTGGCAGAGGCAGTGTCTGTGTGTGTGGCGGTGTGCGTGTCTGGGAGAGAACGAGAAAGAGAAAGAGGGAGAGAGAGAGAGAGAGAGGAAGAATGAGAGAGAGAGAGAGAGAGAGAGCTTACGACGCAGACACAGAGGCCGAACTCCATTTGGCTTCCCGCAGTCTGTTCAATGTCGTGGAAAGATGTTCATCGGCGTTGACCCGGCTCCCGCGGGGTTGGGTGCGGAATCGCAGGAGCTGCAGGTCGACTACTCGCTCCGATAGTCCAAGAGTCGCCGGGATGGGAAGTCAGGAACTCGGCAAATCTCCCCGTTGTACCACCCACTGCAGTTCGGCGAAAAGTTGACCGGTATCACTGGCAATAAACAATCGTAATCGCGGCGGGCTCATTGGCCACGAGCCAGCCTCATCTCGTTGCGCACCGTGCACGACCAGCGGCACACGAGCTCCAACGACCCGGGCATTCAGCATCCCACGGCGATCCCTCGATCTCCACTGCCGCGACTTCCCTGCGTTTGGTTCTTCGCATTTCTGGTACACGTAACGCACGAGTTGAGTCCACTGCGGGGCTGAGAAATACCAGATACAGAACTCAACATGTTTTTCGCAGCTGCTGTTTTTTTTACTCGATAGCCCAAACAACGAGCTCGGTGCCGGATAGCAATTTTTTTTTGATGATGTTTACGATGAATATTGTTAATAAAATTTATTGACGTAAAAATTATCGGATAATTCTGTACATTCGACTCGCAGAATTTTTTTTATTATCCTTCCTAAAGCCGAAACTGCGTGATTTCGTTTACCCCGGAATGTCAGTCGAGGACTTGTGAATCGCTTTGTTACAGTTATTATGTTTCGATGGGATATTGTCGAGGTCGGGGAAGCGGTTGAAATCAGTTTCGAAACATCGACAGCTAGACGGTTAAATCATTCACGGATATGTGTTCGGTGAAACAACTATTTTCAAACTTTTTATTAACGTCATGGATAAATCGTTGGAGAAACGCGGAGTGCGAATGGATGTAGAGAGTTTACGACGAGGGTTGCGGAAGCCGCGAGAGGGAACAGAGATGAACACCCGGTGATCAGCATCGGAAACATTCAGGTGGGGTTGTATCGCGCATTGTGGACGATAGTTGAACGACTATATGCCTAACGTTATCGAATCGAGGAAGGATAACGCGTTTGCGTCCGCATCGAGCGGGCATCGCAACAGGAAACTTGTCTGCACGCGTGTTGCTGCGAGTGCTAGTGCAGCCGGCAACGGATGCAGCACGAAGAGAACGAGAGGAACGGAGGAGAAGATAGTACGCGAGCGCGCGTGTGTGTGTGTGTTTGAGCGAGAGACAGAAAGAGAGAGAGAGAGAGAAAGCGAGAGAGGAAGATAGTGAGGGTGAAAGCCGTCGATATCCGCCGGGACGAAACTGTGCTTGCAGCAAGCGCACAACCTCGCATTCATCTTTCGAACGATCGTCCGGCGTTGACGGTAGCGTCCTTCGATCAACGGCCCATTGTACCGGCGAGTCTACCGGATTCGAAACGAGCTGGCGATTACGATCCATTGGAAGTCGACCTGTCGTCTGTATCGCCAACCGTCCCGCTTTTCGTATATCTGTGGCCGTCGGTACTGCTAATGTGAAAGTAAATCGATCGTTCGACGGTTGAATCAAAATAAATTTAAAAAAAATATTGCCTATTGTAGAACATTTCTGTGGCAAATGTAATCTCTGTAGATAGTAATCGGTCGTCAATGGCACGACTTATTTCCAATAAAATAAAGTTTCAAATAAAAAACGAGAAAAAAAATGCTTCGAGTTTTGTAGTCCGTTGTTTCTGGCTTTGTACGAATCGAGACAATGGGACTGATGGGGCGACTTACTCACGATGGCAAGCACCGATTTACGAGGTACTTTTACTTTTAGTTTCTCCGAATTTACAGGCCTTGATTAATCTAACTTTAATATGAAGCTGACTATTTTTTACTGAACAGAGGCTTCCTACGATCCCTGTCAATAAATTCCATTTCAAAATGAAGAGCTTCACGAATCATCGCATTGGGTTCTTTAGATCTTATGATAATTTTCCTTTCCATTGTTCAATTTTAAAAACGATTTCTCGAACATTCATTAATTTTCCCTCATTATTTCAAAAACGTTTTTTCAACAATGCAAGCGAGTTACAAATTTTTTCGTGAAACCGTTCGAAACGGCTATTCGGGGTTCATTTCGTGATCAATTTTCACGATAACAATGTTTCAAGCGTTCTAATATATCGTTCATCCCCAGAGCATTAGGACTTTTGACGGGAAACGAACGATTGTATGTTTATATAATCCCCGGGTTAGTGTGTAATATGAAAAAAACAAGAGGCGAGGTTGGTACATAATTGCTTTCCCAGTTCTCTCGGATTGGTACTGTTTCTCTGCCGGACACGATGAAGTCCCGGGAGGAATCTCTGTGGCCGAAGCATCGCAGTTGCATCCTGCCCGCGAGCTAGCGGAGAGGTCCGTTCGTTTCGCGCGATGTTCTGGCTTGTGTCTCACCCGTTTCTGCCGCTCTTTCTTGCAATCCAACGAGGAGAACAATAACGTTATCGCAGTCGCCGGTTTCCAGTACCGATGTACCGCAACTAGAAATCTTGTATCGCCGGACCGGAGTTCGCTCTGGCCAAACGTTCTCGGACTCATACTATCCATTGAGTGTACGTGAGGCGATACAGCGATACACACGCCACTGCTCTACCCGACTCTGTGAAGTTGCCTCTCGTGCATTCTCCAACCAGCAGCGTTACCATTATTGGCTTTCCGCGAGAACTCATCCTATTTCACAGGGTCCGATATCCGTCGCTTCTCTCACCACCGAGTACCACGGTAGGGCTGACGACACGCAATTCTTTCGAAACGAGAGTGGATATATATTTTTTTTTTTTTCAATCTTTTTTTTCCATTATTTTCGTCGCTGTTGTCGTTGCACTTCTCTTGTTTAGCTTTGATTCGTGCGACTCGATGAAACAACGAACTCCGAGGGTACAATTTGGATCGCGTCGAATTTTGTATTCGGAATTCGTTAGATATATCGAGAGCCATTGGCCGTGTGGCCTTCGTGGCGTTGTTCGTGAAGACGAGACGTAATGGAAATGGAATTAATTGGATTAGCGAAAGGAATGATTAGAGGAAAGTAGTCTTAATTACGGTTCGTTTGATCTTCGTTGCACTGCTAAAGATCGATGTGTCGAGAAAAATATTGATGTGTCAAACAGCACATGGGACATATGGTTGTTGGATTAACGATGAAGGAATATGGAATTCGAAGAGTTAATCATCGCACAAACGAGTTTTATTTGTGTGGTAAATAATTAGTTGACAAATTGTGTATCGAATAACATTGAGAAATTTTGTTTTCGAAAGCATTCGTGTAAAGTATGCTGTTAGAAAATTTGTTGATAATTTGATTACCGGTGGGAGCTGTTCCCATTTGACAGTGGGTTGAGTAATTGGTCGTACTGCAAGCTCAAGCTGCAACTCAGCGGCCAATCGTCAAAGCTGATTTCCGTATTTGCTTCGTCCTGAAAGCGCTTTACACACGAGCTTCCACTACACAGGAGGCCGACGATATCAGTGAGAGATCATCACCGTACGAAAATTAGGAAATGTATTATTTCTCAACTCTCGGTCAGCTCGGATTTCCGTCCCAAAGCTTGAAAGCTCGAACGAAAATTTGAATATCCAAACGCTAGCGAATAGGAAAGTTAATTAAGAACCGAGTGGAACGTAGAAAGTTATACAAGCTTCAAGATTCCGATATTCAATCTGACGCCGTTCAATCGAAATCGAGATTGCATCTGCGAATGAAAGGGTTCTCGAGTCGAATCGAAAACTTCCGATGTAAACAGAGCTGTAAATTTTTCACCGTCCCAAACTTCTCTTCCTCTCTCTCCCTCTCTTTCTCTTTTCCATTAATTGAACTCGTTAATTCTCTCCTTCTAGCAGCATTTACCTTCTGCCCTATATTCGCAACCTACGGACGCTTGTGAAGCGGTTGATATATAGGGCAGCGAGATCACGGTTGAGAATCCGATCGGGCCGAGCTCCGGGATGAATTCTTAGACCGGGTAGGTCGTTTCAAGAACGGGTTAACCGGCCGGCGAACCCGTACGCTCGAGTACCGAGAATAATTCAAATTAGTTACGGCTAATAATAATTTCGTGCTCGATGATTCGAACACAGCCAACCGTTTCACGTCGTACGGTATTGTCCGCAAGGATTTGAGTTCCAAACGGTATGATTTATCACACCAGTTCATCCTGCCGCATTCACGTCCTCACAAAATTAAAAACACAATAATAATAATAATAATAATAATAATAATAATAATAATAATAATAATAATAATATTACATTATTATTATTATGATTATATATTATAATGATAATAATAATAATATTATTATTATTATTATTATATATTATAATGATAATAATAATAATAATAATAATCATAATAATAATAATAATAATAATAATAATAATAATAATAATAATAATAATAATAATATTATTATCCAGGAATGTTAGGTTAGCGCGTGGATACTTCACGGACCTCCGTGTATGTGTTTGCGTATTGCTGTATGTCCGACATTGTTTTTTTTATCTTTACGAGTACGCGAGAGAGCTGCTGGCGAGACCGCGGACGGGAAGCAGGGAGAATCGAATGAATTATATTCCCGTGGGATTTAAAGTTCGTGCGCAACGCGAGAAGCTCCTCACCCTGTCGCAGTTGGCCGGCCACCGGTATTCCCATTGCGTGAACGCTGCGCACCGGTTGACTCTGTACAGACGCGCGCATCCTACCGTCGGCCGAGGTCGGTCCGTGACCTCGTACCTCGCGATTAATTAACTTTGCGGACAGAGTTTGAAAACAAAAATTAGAGAACCGGCCCCGGCGATGGTGCACCGGCACAGAAAGACAGTACGCTTGCAACGGTTCTGGTCGAACTAATGCCACCGCTTTTGAGCAGTCGCATGATCGGAGGTCAAAGGACCAAGTAACGAGCTTTTTCGAACTTGCGTCATCTTTACCCTCGATTCTACGTATTTTCTCTTTATCTCCCGGTCTACTGTTCTCCCCTTTTTTCCGTAGATATTGCCACTGCAAGTTCGACCTTTGCAGCTCCAATCAACCTTTGGAACTCAATGCCGATTGCCATTGGCTACCATTTTCTCCCTTCAGAAAATGACCCTTTTGGGGCAGGGAAGAAACGACGTAGCAATACTATTGAACTAGAAGCATGTTTTTTAATCAGCCGCAAAAACGTCATTTGGCACAAAGAATTTGTCCAGCGATGGCACATAAGACTGTTTTATACAAAAAAAAAAAGTACCTTGGCAGATAAATTCACGCCCGCAATATGTAATGAGTCTAAGAAAAAAGGGTAGAAAATGTAAAACAATACCTATGATGGCGCTTCGAGATTGATGACACAATGATAAGAAAATGTTTTGAAATGTGAAACATATTTATAGTTTGCTGCATGTTTATTAATTGCAAAAATATTTACGATGTAGCGATGCATTTATAAATTTGCCACGATGGGAAAGAATATAATCATTTTTTTTCTTACCACCGTGTGTTTCAGGAGAAAATCCAGCGGCGATGCAGCACGGCGGAAGTGCAGCTGTGCGAGCCGCGTTCGTTCTCATCGCGGTATTGACGTCGGGGACACTACTGAGGTGACCGTGAGGCCTCTGCCAATCTCCGGTACGAGCGAGCGATAGGTGGTAATCCTTCGTTTCCGACGCCTAATTCAGTGTGCATCGTCGTCGTCGTGCCTGCGCGTCACCGGAAGTCACGAACCCGCGCGTCCATCATCAGCCCGAGCGCGTGTCAAGCGTCGTTGATTTCCACCGGTTGCGGGAGGATTGTCGTCGTTCCGTCAAAGATAAACGAACGTTCTGCGACGTTGACGCGCGAAAAATTGTCCCGTTTTCTCGCTGATCGTACTGGCGCGTGGCATAAATAATTTGTACCTGGTCACGCGAGGGCCGAGCGAAAAAGAAAAAGTGGAAGAATGAAAAACCGGGAGGAATCGGGGAAATAAGTGTGAGAATTTAATGGACGACAAAAATGTATTTAGGTCGCCAAACGAGATTACGAAATAAGAAAATAAAAAGAATAAAATTAAGTAAATTTAAAGAATACATAGGTTTATTAAATAATGAATTAAACTCTACGATTAGATAATAATATTGGTAGGAATTTCGATGGTACGATTAAATACATCGACGATAACTATATCGTAAAGGGATTATCCCAAGAGCGTAAATGATGGTAAAAATGATTACAAGACTATAAACGTACTATAACGACTATACAATTGATTGTATACAGAGAAAAGTAAAACAAAATGAGGATGTGATCGAGAGACATACTTATCGTGAAATTTCTCGGCTGTGCAATTTGTAAATATTGATTATGATTGAAATAATTCATCGATGAAAAAAAAGCGAGCCGCGAGGCGGAAAAGAATTCGATCACGATTTATTCTCCGATGAGATCGATCGAACCGTGACCTCGTTAAATTTTCCGCATCGCTCGTTCGGTCCATCAATGATGGCTAAGATATCTCACATCGGGGCTGGGCTGCTATCTAATGAAAATTGCCGGAACAGCGGGACGAGACAAACGCGAGCTGCGGGAAAAATGTGTTCGCCCCTATTTGGTCGTCGCATCACTTTTCTTTTTTTCCTTCAGTTTAAATTTTATTAAAACTTAATTTTTATCCGACTTTTAATTCTCATGGAGGAACTCACGGAGGTCATAAATGCCGAGCGCATCGTGGTTGAAGGAAATATTTTATTTATGAGCGCGAACTCGTTGACGTCAACGAACGTCAGTCGGATCTTCGTACACGTGAACAGGGGTGCCGAAGCTGCATCTCCGCCCTTCGGGTTGTGGCGTGTACGTACACAAAAAATACGCGTGTGCGCGAACGCGCGAGCTTGTATGGACAATTTTCCAATTATCATTTGACGGATGACTGGGCAGCTTGTGACTCAACAGCCGTGGTCGACGTGTCGAAAAAGCTCGATGTGCCGTAAAAACGAGTGATTTAATTCTCCGTACGATCGTCGCTCATCAACCACTATTATATCGACGTTAACCGTGTGCTCTCGCCTCTGACCACCCTTTTCCCCATATCCTCCTCCCACTTTCTCTCGTTCTCTTTTACCCTCTTCGTTCCTCTCTTTTTTCCACCCATCTTCGGTCAAATATAAAATTATTCATCGGTCCATGCGCAACGCGGTGGTAGGAGGAAGAGCGTACGTTCCAACATATCATCATGATCGTTATTCCCCGATCGCGACGAAATTCATCATTAACGTTTTACCACACGTTGAACGACAAAACCAACGGACTGTATTGTGCAATAAAATTTGAATGCAGTGAACATTATAGGTTTCGAATATATTTTGAGGGTGAGTGGATCAGTCACGTTGTACATATTTAGGACAAACGTTCGTCGCTCGTCAATCCAGGCCGTTTGCCGCATCCTCAGCGTAGATTCGAGAGAAATACGATTTCATTTCCACGTATGGAAGATATCGTAATTTTGGGCTAATTAAAATTCATCAAAGATCACGGTAATAATTTTTTCTACCTCGAAGCAATGTATTTAACATCATTTTCATAATGCAGGCCTGGCCACGAAACTTGTATCGTGAAACGCTTTTTCCTCGAAGAAGAAAACAATTTCGTGATATCACTATCTCACAGTTGATAATCAAATTGAAAATTTGATTAATACATCTTTTATTCGAAAACCGTGGAAATTAGCTCAACCTTGGGTCCAGCAGCGAATCTTGTACACATTACTATTACGTGGCACTTTGAGTACTATGAGAGCTTGCGAACTTATGATCAAAGCCAGATGCGATGGGATTCGAACGCTTTGAACGGTCCACCTGATACTGCTCCGAAAGCTTTGGACTATGACTGCCGCTACGGCACGTATAATTCATGACATTCATGATGCTAGGCTGAGGCTATTTTCACGAGTCATTGAATTCACGTGGCGTTGACGGTACGTTCGACGTGTGCAAATTATCGTCACCTCTGTCACAGAAAAAAGGTCCAGCGACGAAGTAAGCAAACGAATTATGCGTATATAATATAACGATAATAAAAATGACAACAACGTAACAAACAACCGAGCGTCGAAGAAAATAAATTTGGAAAGGAAATAATATTTCTTTTGCTGGAAAATCTCGAGACTTCGTCCTAGTGACCGCGCGAAGCTGGAATAAGTGACAAGCGATAATGTGCTTACCCGTACGGATCGATCGTACGTACGTACGAGTCGCTTTATTGAATACGGGCGTCGAAAACGATTGTGTATAGACACAGCAGCCTTGGCAAACACTCGCAAAATCTTTTCTACATCAAAGCGTCTGCAATACGCGTCAGCGTATATTAACCTCCACCGCCGATGCACGAAAGACATTTGTTCAACGAATTCAATTCTCCGCTTCGTTTCTCACAGCGTATGTCCCCACGACGCTCGTGAGCTGTGCGTTTTCATCGAATTACGCGTTCTTTTTTATTTTCCGAATTCTCTGTCTGTGTCTACGATTATTGAGTGTTTCTTCAATTGAATTCATCGAAAATCTTTATTGTCCGGTTGTAGAAGGTGCGGGTCGTATACGAGTTTATCAATTTTTTTTTCACCCACAAAATAAGTTGCAATTTCATTATTTGTCATTTCTACAATGCTTTTCGAGGACGAAGCGATTCGTTCGCTATTGTATTATTGAAGAGAGCATTGATATTGAGGTTTTCATTCGGATTCGGTAGAACGGAACGTTTATTGCTTTTTGAGGGTCGACCGAAAAACCCGGATGTCCCCTGAATCGGAAGCTCGGTGGGCTTGAAGGAAGTTTGTGGTAAGCGATAGGTTGACAGTCACATAAATGTCAATTGGACGCCCTCGAGGGGGTAGAGGGCGGACGATCGTTCGCAGGCCGGCGTATGTATTGTCCGTTATCGCTGGTCATCGATCCCGATAAATAATGATGGAGAAACCGGAAATGGGGCGTCGACGAGAGAGTGCGTACGGCAGTGCCGTTATATTGACTGTAGATACGCCGCTGGAGTGCTTTGCTGTGACAATGACGTACGAGGACATCAGGTCGGTACGTCGTCATGCGTAAATCAGCTTCACATCATACACCGTCGGCCTATATAGGATTATTTAACAAAAGCATCATGGCGCCACCACGCAGGTGTAAAATATTTCACGGTGGCTGGAGGTGCGAAACGGTTTGGACAACCGCAAATTCCTCATGAACCCGACCCACCCACCCGTCCTTCCCCCCCCCCCCCCCCCCCCCCCCCCCCCACGCGCTTCGGCATTTCCCTCGCAACGCGAGCTTTTGCCCGAAAAACGATAAATTTAATTATTATAACACCGGTTTCGAGCCGCGTTCGTGCGAAAAGCTCTGGAGCGGGTGAAAACGTTGCTCGCCTCAACGAGGACCAACCGTCGATGATTTTCCGCTAATACTACATCCGTCTATTGCGGTATCCTCGCAATATCAACCAATCAGATTTGCCACGTAAATCGAACTTTCACATTCCGTCATAGGGTCGTAATATATTTCACAGCAATTTGTTTTCTTTTTTTTTTAACGTACGCAGTTTCCGAGCGAGCCGCTAGTTGTGCTAATACTTGAGCGGAATCCGTTTCACTGGAAAAACGAGTGCGTCTGACTGGTTGTGGCTTTAACTACTTAAACCGTACCACTTGGGCCGATCCTCGCGTGACGTTCGTTCGATGCACTTTAGTTTCGCTGCTCATGCAGCCACGGTTAAGCTTATAATATCCGGAAATAATGTTTGGTTCAACTGGTGTTGTAAGAAACATTGTACGAGTGCATGGCAATAATTTTATCGAACAAAATTTATCGCCATTGTATTGCGAGAACATGAATGCGGTCACGGGCAGCGATTGCAGTTTGCCAAAGAATTATTATCAATGAAAATTATGAAATTACATTAATAAATTTTTTAAATTGATTTCAGAGTTAATTTATAGTTCAGGAGATAATTCACCTGAAAAGTTTTGAACTATAATCGACTATTATTGATTGAAAATAATCGATCGATCGTCTGATCTTGTTCAACGGAAATTCTTCGTTAGACTGTAACTTCGAGCCTGCGGCCAAGTGAAAACGTAAAATGGTGCGAGATTACGGTAACTTCTCTGCTACTTAATTGTGGACTGACTGTAATTTTACTTTTTTCCCAAGCCCGATAAGAACTGACATGCCCAATTGCTTTGTACATTGCAGAGGAATAAAAAAACGTCAACGAAATCCTTGTTCGTTCTCGATCTAGTCATGGATTCATATCGAGCAGCACGATAGAAAAAGTCCTTCAAGACAATTGAACAGAGGATGAAAGCAAGTCGTTTATGCTATGTGCAAAAAATTTTTTGTCACTGTCAGCCGAAATTGTACGATGGCTGATATTATTTTATTTACGTAAAATAGTTACGACGATTATAAAGTTTCGTAACGAGGGTGGAATATCGTGCGTGAATGAATGGCACATGGCTATATACATGTCTGAATAAATTTTTAATATTATGTACGACACAACGAGCGAGTGAAAAGATCACGGCGTAACCGATGGTGATTGTTGAAAAATTATTCAATAGGTGCTGCGCGTGAAATTTAACGTACGTGTGAGACACGTGTTGTGCGTGAATTCGATTGTTAACGACTCAATTCCGTGTTTAAATAATTAATCCGATCTTCACGAGTTCATAAATTTTCATCAACTTCATCGAATTATTATCGAAGGACTCGTGAGCGCGTCCATTCGGCGCATAGTCATGTCAAGACGGTGAAAAATTGTCTCAAATATACATTCTCATCGAATAAAAATGTAACGATCGGTCGAACGACGAAAAAAAAGAAAATACAAGAAAAATTATAACATTAAATAGTTTATTGATACCTAATAACCATAAATATAGTATATAAGAGGTATATGATTATGCGATAAGTAATATAGGATGATGCCTCCGTGTTGATTGTACGAGCATCAAGAGTTGCGGGGGTAAAACAAAAATCATTATAATCTCGATATTCGTTGTTCACTATTTGTAACACACACGCAGACGAGGAGAAAAAAATAAAATTCATCGTACGTACTCGAATGTTGAGTTTACCGTGAAACTCCCCTACATTTTTCACCGGACTTTCATTCAAAGGATCTCGAACTTTTTTTTTTTAAACTAACTCTAACGATTCTATCCGTATGCCGGCTCTGTCATCTCGCCAACCTTCCAATTTTCGTCTACTGCTCTGCAATTTCAAAAATTCCAACATAAATTGGTATTCCACGAGGAGAAAAGCGAATTGTTTCTGCGCAGTGAAGCATATTGTTAGAAAATTCCACTTTCATCGCGATGTCGCCTTCTCCACTCGAATTCTAGTAGTACTTTTCGGTGCATCATTTATTTGTCCATCTACAAATACGAACGTACGTTACGTAAAGATCTCGTATACGAACGGAAGATTCGTACATTATACGCGTAGTCATATGCAACTACATTACCTTCTCGTTCATTATGAAATATTTCATCATCCGCTGAACCGTTATCTGTTACCCCTCTGTCTGAAACTATGCGAAAACAGCTAACGATTTGCATATGCAGTCGACACCTGAAAGAAACGGTGCCAACTAACCCAAGTACAAACTTATCCTTTCCTTTTCTCCAGCCTTTCGGCCGAATGGTGGTAGGAGATCCGGTGATCCGCGATGGAAGCAGCGAAGAGGAAAATCGATGAGTCTTGGCGTGCGGCCTGGAGGCAACCCTGGCTCTCATGGAAGATTAACCGAATTACCGATGGTCAAACTGGCTCACCGAGTTGTGCGTGCCAGTAGAGATCGGCTCCCTATGCACTTCCACCCTCGACGGTCACCCCTTTAAGACAATTATATACATTAGGGTAGTTCTTCCTTGGGTCATTTTTTAATTTAGATTACATCCCCGTGGCCGAGAGTTGACGTCAAACACCCTACGAAAACTTTTTGAATAACTGCAGTCAATGTGGGACCGCGGGATTGTCAGATATTTTTGTTATTTTTTAATTGTTTGCATAAATTGGATGATGATCGTCAGAGGAACTGTGCGAACGTGGCATGAGACGATCCACGTATGCATGATGTTTTCCGTGAAAGTAAGGTTTATAGCCGTTAATTCCATATGGTGGTGGAATTCATCAACAATAATCAGTCGCTTAGTCCAATATAATTGCCGAAAACAAAAAAATAGCATGTACATTTTTTGAACGGGAAACTTTATTTTGTAACAGCGTATAGTAAGAGTCCGTCTAAAGAGGTCGTATTAGGCTTCGATCTTCGTTTGTTTCTTCTCAATCGATCGTGATGCCGGCGCACAAAGAATAAAAAATAAACCAAATGAGAACCACCCTAATATACATATGTACGTATCCAGGTACGTATATGCGTCCTATATATCGTAAGCGTGAATCGTTTTACATCCGGATACTCCGATAGTCCACATACACGTACTAGTATACAGTGCCATTTGTCGGCAGGCCGGCGGCAATGCGTGAATGCACACACGTACACCGACAACTGGGGCAACTCGCCAGAATCCCAGTTATTCACGCGACCCTACACACGTGGCACATACGGGTGAATAGGTGGTGGAGAGTATGCGAACAACACGCACGCTCCGCATGCATGCCCTTCCACTTCTGCCCCGCCGCTGTCACGCATATATCGTCGAACCGGGGATGCGAAGGAGTGAGGAAGGGGTAGGAAAACGGGGGGGTCAACACGTCGACACAGACCGTCCATTACTTCATCAAACTCTGGTCATTGTCGACAGATCCGTGGACCGCCAATCTGCCAACAGCGCCGACGCACTCGACCCGTGCAAACGGCCACGGATCCTTTGACAACCTCGAATCTCGGCAATCTCTAGTTTGACATATTTATCGAGGCGAAAGCAACAACACTCAACTGCTTAATTGCACAGTCACGACTGTAATTATATTTGTCTCGTTTGTTTATCAAATCGAGAATTAAATTTATATGTAACTCATCCATTTGTCTTACAATCGTTAGTGACGAATGTGACAAAATGCGTTTTTTTCAGGTCATGAGTTCAGAACTAAACCTATGATTCGACAATGATGATTTCCCTCTAAAACGACGTTGAAAGGGGAACTCGGTGAATCGCTATCGTTTGCGAAACTCATGGAAGTTTGTGAACGACAGTGCCAACGTCAACAATGTCGTTGGAGCGTCTACGAGGCACATGTAGAATCGTTGAACCAAGGAGGAAGTTGAGGTGGTCGTATATATATATGTATAGTTCCGTCGGTAATTAGCGTCGCCGAGGTCGTTTGGCGATAAGAGCCGACTTGACGTCTTCTCGTCGCCAGCCAGATGCCTGGTCGTGCTTGCGGTTTCCGGCGTTGGCTTTCGCCTGCAAAATATGGTTTCTGTGTGTGAGCGAGAAACGAAGGGAGTCAACCGGTCGACAATCCGGATGACGGCACGGAGAGCACGGTAGCGCGATGAGAGAGGAGGAAACCCAAATAAGGCCGAACTCCGTTGATCCACTCTGCGAACGATGGTGCACTCTCGAAGTCAGTCAGACGAGACCAAAGAGGATGGTCGTCGAACAAGTGCCTCATTGTAAGAGGCGTACGTCATCGTGAGCTTTATTCATCCCAAGGCAATTGAGAAACCTTTCTACTTCCCACAATCGTGAACATTCTTATTTTTTGTGAATAGCTTTGAGTGCTCTACGTAGAAGAGTTTGCAGATACAGATATAATCACATTCTTATCTATACGATGATATCGGCGATGTCGAATTCAATGATGCGTATTGCAGAAGATGCGTTCAATTTTGCTTTTTTTCATGTTTTTGTTGCTAAAATTATATCTTTGTCCGTATAATTTTTTTTTTTATAGAATTGCAAACGATTCCGCGAGAATACACATTTATTTCTGATCTGTCAATTACTTCTATTGTTCACAATGATCGCCGTTTCCATTTATGCGTGAATACTCGGCTTGCTGTCTCATGGGGTAATTCATAGAAGTTTACCGAGGAGAAGCAGTAGCATCGATGGTAGCATCGGTGGAGCATCGTCGATCGGCAAAGCGAGAGTCCACGAGACCGGGTGAGAAACTCTGGGCGTGTTTGCGTACGTTCGCATGTACAACCTCGAGTGTTGGGAACGCGCGGGTGAAGTCCGGTTTGATAGCGCGCGAGGGGGTTGGGAGGAGGGTTAATCGGCACGAGTACACGAGCGGCGGAACGTCTGGCACACGCGAGCTCGATGACCCGGGCGCTTCGCTGGGATTAATTATTTAAACCCCCTCAGGCTAACGCCGAACTAATGGACGCAGGACCGCAATGCCACGCCACGGCATAGATAATTCGGCATGCAGTTTCGTGGCCGCTCACTCGAGAGTCTGGCTCGGACGATCGGTTACACCGTACCGTGTTGTATCGGCTCTCGACCGGCGTCTAATACAAACGTAACAACGGCTTCGTTATAGCGTCCTTCGGGAGTATATGCATATCGGGAAATATCTGCGAGGCGCACCGTTGCTAAAGAGACCTTCGTATCTCCGAACCTATGAACCTATGATTCGACAGTTGGTGTGCGATTCTCGTTCTGTACGATCGTATGAAAAATTCATTGTAGACGATTCATTGGTCGCTGACGTATTTCCATAATCGTTTCAAGACTCGGATATGACTAACGAATTGAAACATATCAGGTACCGATAATAATGACGTCGATTACATTGGCTGTACAAACTTTATTATTTATTTCTATTTATTTTGTCACTGTTGATGAATATGTTTTGAGAGTCGAATTATTTTTCTAATGTTTTTATGAATAATTATCACGTGTGATTCCATATTCGATTGATTTTAATTGGTTCGATTGGTAAACGGAATTGCGAACATTTCACTACATCTTATTTCAATAAACTTTTATCCAACACGTTCCATCATTTTCACGTTCCCGACCGTCCGGCTCGGAGTTAATGCTATTTTCGTAATCTGCGATGAGAAGGAACAGAGATTTTCGCTAAATCCGTATAATGAGACTGAATGAGGAAAGGAGATCGAGGAAGGGAGAGGATGCGGAAGAGAGTTCCGAAATCTCTTGCACCTTGAAAGATTTGCCGAGCTCGAGAGTGGATTATCGTGGTGCCCTTTCCGACGCGCGGTATAACGAGGCCAAGGAGGATCACGAATATCGATTCTCACGAATGATATTCGTGCTTCTCGTTCACGCGAGGATCATTCTGAAGGCGCATTTTCAGTCGCGTGCCACTCGGTCGAGAGATCTCCAACGCCACGTGAAGCACGCTTCGGTCTTGATGAGATTTCCGAGAGGATCGGAAGGACAAAATGTTTGTCGACAATGAGAATCTTCAATGAAGGAAAATCCTCGTAGTGGCTGAGGGAGAAGTTTCTCGTCCTGTCGGCTCGAGCCCTGACGAGCTGGGAATTTTCCAATTGCTTTGGCACGAATGGAAAAAAAGACAGTAAAGGTTTAAAAAAAGCTCGGTAGAGTTGTGATGTGAAAAAAAATCTGCATCGCAGAGCGGACGAGAGCAATGTATGATGGATTCAACTCGATTTTGCCAATAAACTGCGTGTTGAAGACCCTTATGGGATGGATTAGCTGGCACGAGTTCGGAAAACATATTTCCATTATTATCAAATATTAATCGGGGAAGTTATTCGAACATCTACCCGGCATAAAGCGATCTTCCTACAATATTTTTCAACGTTAAAGACGTGTTCACTTGTAAGGCTTCAATTGCTTCATGCAATTATTATCAAACTGCTTGTCTACATTTTCGGATGTTTCACGAGGACGTTTCCAGAAGATGTAGAATAGCTGCTATCAAAGATAAACATGCACCCAGTCGTTCCTTCTGCTGTAATTTGGTAGCGCGAATGAGCGCGCTTTTATGAATAATAAGCTCGATAAGTGCCATAACAATTCTTATTACTCATTTGCATAATCGAAGCGTTCAGACCGACTCCGCAAGCTCGAGTCGTCCATATTTGGCCGGCGAAAGCAGAAAATGACTGCCGCGGAGTTGTCGTCGTGTGCGAAAGATATTCAGAAGGTTTTTGCTTATCCGTAAAGTCGGAATCGTCGTCGTTCTCGCCAAGCGAGCACGCGGTCGTCGCCAGGCTGTCGCCATTAGTGTTCTGGATAATACCTACGATCGTCGCAGTTGAGTGTGGGTGGCAATGAACTCGCTGTATATTATAGAGCTTTTTCGGGAAACGTTCGAGGGTGAGCTTTCGTCCCCGATTTCCCAGTGAATCCGTGGAAAGAGGTCAAGGACTCGCGTAAGCAATATCTCACACCCAGAAATGTCTCGGATAAATGCGCGTGAAAAATAGCGTTACAATGGGCATACGTGTCTATCGCACACTCGTGCGTGCAATTGGGTCAGAGCGACTTTATCCAATCTGTTCGAAATAACACTCGACCCGATGCGTTCACCGCCAAAGCGTTTCTACCTTCGCCAAAATTATTGCCCAACAGTTTACCCTGTGACGTTTTTTAACTTGCAAATTCGTCTAACCCTACGATAAATTACTGTCCCGGGCGTTCGTTTCCCCAGCAGCCCATCTTGCAAATCCATTCGGGCGAAGGAGCCTCTTAAGCTCGACGTTTAATCTTAATCGATCTGCCATCGTTTCACCCACGAAACCTTCGGGACTTTCCGAGGGTCTATCCAACGTGAAATTCACGGTCTTCCTTTCACCGTCGTTCGACCATTTTTTTTTTGCTTCCACGTTTCTCTGCTCTCTGGTCTCCCTTAACTTTTCTCGCCGTTTTTTCTTTCTTCTCCGCTTCTTTTTCGGAAACCTCGCAACCGCGACCGAAATTTAGTGGTCCTTGGCCCTGTCAGGAGGTAGACGGGGCATTGCGGGCTGCTGCCCGATTCGGCTAAATTCTCGAGTTAGTTTTAAGGTGACGGCCGTTTCCGTTCGCCGGAGCTGCGGGGAAAACCTGGGCACCGTCTCAGATGGCGAAAACCGCACGGCACACCCTGCCACTAGCTACTGCTGCGAGCCACCTTATCTTAATAGCCAAACCCGGCACGCCGCAATGGCAATCGAAAGTTTAGTTATTATCATAGCTGTGAGGCACGTCGTCGCACCAATGAAAACCTTCCTACCTTCTTACCTCTCCGCGCTTTAACCACTCCTTCGGCTGCTGGTGCTGCTACCGCTGGTGTTACAACTGCTATTACTAATACGACAGTTATTGCGATGAGTTCTCGTACTACTACTATACTACTACTGCTACAATCGGTCTCCGCGGAATTCCCGAAAAATACGAGGCGAAGGTAGGAGAATGAAAATTGGTAGATTCGAAGAAATGCAATATAACCTTGGATAATTATCATCGTATGATGATTGATAGTCGATCAGGCTCTCAACACAATTGCAGAAGAATGACAAATAAAAAAATTAACGCCGTATATTAATAAAATATAAATTTTATCGACGTTCTCTTTTCGGTGCTAATAGAGTTTATGTCTCGATTCTATTGTTTTGACTTGTCACGATTATATGTACAATAAACTCAGAGAGAGAGGAGCACGGTAGACAACAATGTGTCATCCTTTTTTTTTGTGGTGACAAAAAGAGATATTCTGGAACGATATTGAGCTCAACGCATCACACAGAAACCTACTGAACTGTCGCAGCCTCTACTACAGAAGCCTTTGCTGTCAGTCACTCGACACGCTTTGCCAAACGAAAGGAAGCCCATGAAACGGAAGAGCAGAAATTTAGCTCGGCCGGAAGGGAGCAGGGAGGGAGGAAAAGGGGTGGGATCAAGAAGCCAAATGTTAGAATGCACCCTTAAACGTGGTAATTGAATGTTCCTCTGTTTCTGCACTGGGAACTTGTCTACTTCACCGTATACAACCACAACTCGAACGTCAACTCATTAAGGGCAACTCATTAGGACGGATGTAGATGTCAGATTCATACCCATTCCGCGTATCCAAGTTTCACCTCCTCGTTGTCGTCGGAGTGGATAGAACAAACCCTATGCAGCTTCAACCACGGATGTGTACTCTCGGCAATCCTGATAACTAGACGAAGCCTAGAAGCTGAAGTGTAATGTTATGGTTCGAAAGTCAGAAGGTTCTGAAACAAATGAAAATGTTCAAACTCGGGAGTCTGTACTTCGTTATCAAGAAATAATTACATGAGACATATCAGTAGTCGTTGAGTTGATTAATGAAAAATTCTTCTTCCGTTCCAGATGTCAAAAAATGTTATTCTTGTTTTTTTTCTTATTTCGGGGTGTTCTATACAAAGAATGTATCAAATCGCGGTGCCACGGATATCGTACTCTCCCCCCCCCCCTTTTTTTAATGAATAGATTTTTAATAGCGTTAACTGCTAGGGTCACAGCTGCCGAAAAGGAGTGACAGGTCAAAATGCGCTAACGAGTGGAAAAAATGATAAAGAGTGAAGTAAGCAGCGAATTTGCTACTGGCACGGAATCTAGGCTATGTCAGGGTCAATATCTGGAAAAATGTGTGGGCCGGACGGATAAAGCTATTCGATATATGTCGTTCGCATTTAAGACCGTGAATTTAAAAGATTGAAAATGGTGCGTACCACCGAAAAATTTGATGTCACGCGAGAGGTTGGACGCCACTACGGAAAATACGACTTGGATCGAGTTGGTAATTCGTAGTCTCAGTAACTCTATACATCTTCAACCTTAAAAAAACTAATTTTGTATATTGAACGTCGACTGAAAAATGAGGAACGTGTAGATGTGTACATCGATTCATTTCTCTCAGGTTTCTTTGACGACGCACCCCCAGGACCGTTCGACAAATATGTCAAACCAATATCTACATCAAAAAATAACTTCAAAGGAAGACAACTGCTGGCAGGACAGACCAATGATTTTTTCGATAAAAAATTCAAGCGACTTTTTGATGGCGAGGCAACGCAGGCATCCCAGATTAAAAAGAAAGTCGACGTTGGTGGCCGTGATCGAGTGTTGCTTCCTCCCTCACCGGCGAAACTCCACTCGACACCCAACGATTGGTTCGGTTGTATAGGAAAACCGCCAAATTACTTCAGTCCTGAGGTCAGAAAGTCCGAGGATATCAAGAGAAAGAACAAGAGCGAAGGTCCGGCAGTACCGAACTTCAAGATCAAACCTAATCCCATAGGTGGCCCGGGTTACGTCGACATTTGTCTCAATCCCTACCCAAAACATTTGCCAGATCCTTACGACGGTGGGGACAAGAAGGTAGGAAAAGGTAAAGTTAATCATGCGAACGATCCTTAAAGACTCAACGAAGCTGGGTTCAGTAAAACTCTGAATCGTAATGTCCAGAGCGCTTGGATTGATTTAATTCATCCGGCAGGAAAGATATCCGGCAGCTCGAACACCGGCAGGTTTCTTACAGCGAGCGCTCCTCTCGACTATTTCCCACCGAACCCCTACGTCAATCCTAAACCCGGCCCAACTTACGTGCAAGCGAAAGCAAACGAAAAGTTCAGGACCGGTGGCAAAACTTTTCCGTTCTACGTGCCATTCCCAAAGCGACCCGGGGGTCAGCACGCCGGATGTTTCGACAAGTTTCAAAGGTTGCCGAATGACTCTCATCAGGAGAAGATTGAGAACAAGAAAATCGCAGGTCCAAAATTTGTTACCGGTGGACCGAACGTTCGGTCGAAATACACGAATAGTATTATTGATCGAATTACCGGTATCTCTTGCAACGTCAAGAATTTTCGAGATTATCGCGAACGCGCTTATCCCAGGCCATGCTGATTCCAGACTTTGCATTCGAACACTCGAAGCTCGATAAAAGTCCACGGGCACAGTGCGAACAGGAAATAATAACGATAATGGCAGAATTTTGAATAACTCGGTACATGCAAGGCTGATGTGAAATCCCGAATGTGTAACAATTTTAACGAGAGTCGCCTAAAGCTTTTTGCTGCATCCGGGTTTCTGGGTTGTTTCTTTTTATACGCTCGATCTGCGTATCCTTGCATGTTTGCCATTAGCCTCCGGCTGACAGAATGGCGAATGATCGAATAGTCGGACAACCAGCAAACCGATGGTAACGAAAGCCTTACAAAACAGACCAACACACCGCCTATGTTGCCGGGTTTTCCATGTTTTCCAATGAAGTGTAAATAGACGTTCATTCGCCGAACGTAAGAGATATTTTTCATTATCGACGGATATCGAAAGTTAACTATGAAAAATTAGTTTTTTGTTTGAATACAATCCGACCGGAAAAGTTATTCGAATAAAAAATCATTTCAATCTGGTATTGATTGCTTATGCAACAATAGACAAGACCGACAGTGGACGCCAGTAGGAATGAGCGACGACGGCAATGATTCGTGGCTGACGAGGTGAGGTTTTGTCAGGGTAACCCGGCAGCTTCATCTTGCAGCGGGCCATTTCACTACCCGGAATTATAATAATAACAAATCTGCATATTTACTCGGGAAGACGGCGCGGCCTGAGCTAGGTCGGTTGTGGACGCAAACGGGTTAAGTCGGTTTAGCGCTGAAAAAAGATTGGTCAACGTAAAAAAAGCGAGGTCGCTGGTACGATGAAAACAATATAAAAAGTGTACATATACGAATAAACAGATTAATACAAATGAAGATACCGAGAGCCTGGGGGAAAAAGCTATCCAACACCCCGGTGTTGCTGCATATTTAAATCGACTGAAATTTATGATTCTGTATTCCCAGGACAATCGGATAATTGAATTCGAGAATGGTTGAGGATTGCTCTTTGAAATGGAAACACAATGCGGTTACGATTATGTACGTGTTGCGGAGGTCTAGACTTTGAGGTCAAAACGTAGCCCATACCCGTGAGAATCTCGTCAAAAACAATAATATCCGACATCACTGAACGAAGCCTTACCAAATACGTTGCGAATTTAACTTGTTCCTGGCACATACGAGCATTCCAGCGTCAGCAAGACCTGTGATTCGACCATAGGTAGGTAACATTTATTTTCGGAGTCCCACCACGGGGAATTGGAATCGACGCCGACATTCGCATATTCGCCATATACGGTGTGTACATGTAATCGGTGAAATCGTTTGGCCCTGTGGTACCGTTAAGCTCAGGACTTTGTTGAAGTGTGTGGGATCGAAAGATTAACCGAATCCGATCGTATAGAATATTAGCAAGAACGACGATAGGCACTGAGACCGGTATTGGAGATGTGGACGAGACAATCGCGAGTTCGATTGAACGTTTCTGGTTCACCCCAACATTCAGCTCCAAACGCGATCTAGAAATGTAAGAACACACTCGTTCGGTTACTTTGAGCCGTTCCAGCAGCGTGACAACGAAAACATTTGTCAAAATAGTTTTTTAACCCGATAATTCGCGAAGTCGGATTAATTTATCGATCAAAAAAAAGCTCGTCTTATATTTCTAAATCCTGTACCTTCCGACAAAAAGAAAAATTCATATCCTTCTTTTTGGAAATCCGTATTGAAAAAGTCCTTTTTTATTTTGAATTATCAATTGTGTCGACTATTATTATTATTATTATTGTGTTTGAATTATGATTGTGTGTTGTGTTGTGTTGTGTAATTGCATTATTATTTGTGTCGATTCATTCAAATCATTTTTGTATTGTTCTCGTCGCGTTCGCGGTTCAAAATCAAATTTTCAGACATTCTTTATGGTATGCGAGCACCGGGGAACAGCGAAAGTCCCGGAATACGTCTTCGAAGGAGCTGGGATAGTGGCAGTAACCCAAGTGGTACGATGCCGCGGGATTTATTCCGAGGCTGAAGCAGCCATTACTCGGTGGCGTGTCGTTGCGACGGTATTAAACATTCCGGGCATTGCGATACTGCCACGCAAGGAGTGCTGGGACTCGTGACGTCGTACTGCGGTTGACGTAGAAACATCCGGGATTTTTCTCTGATCCGAACGTCTCGGCTCAACTGCACAATGCAGCACGAATTGCACTATTCTGGAATGAAAGACGGATCGATAACCCCGGACTTATATTACACTGTTCCGAAGTCGGCCAGAATTTTTATTTTTCAAACAACATTTAACGAAATAAGATTTGTGTGGACGAGAAAATTCTATCCCAAACGGCAAAAAAGTTGGAAACTTGAATTCCGTTCTCAAAATAAAAAAGACCGCTACTCCTCAACAATGACCATGACCCTTAATCTGCCAATTATTGGACCACAAACCATAGAAATGTCAATGATAGATATAAATTCAAGCACTCAAGATCATCGGAAACGAGTCCAATCATTCGAAGCACGGCAATAAATGTAGCGTTCACGCACTAAGCTCGTGACAGGTGATCGTCACGAGGTCAAATAAACAACATTCTGCAGCCAGCACCGCAAATAGTATAACCGAAGAAACTGGTACGCCTCAGATGGAATAAATTGTCGCATTGTTATCGACTCAGCAGACCACACGTCCGGGGAAAGCTAATCTTTTCCTGAATCAAATAATATCTCAATGTAATTGAAAGTTCACGATTAATAGAATAAGTGAAATGTTTATCAACATTCTTCGGTAAAAATTGTTTTCCTCCTCTCGTGAAACACGTATTTGAGCGCAAGAATCAATGTCTCGCGGCAGTTTTTTTGTTTGTAATGCGTCTTGAAAACGCTCTCTGCGATTGAAAGCCTTTCCCCGAACGAGAGCTTGCGGTGTTATATACACGGTGATTCTCCCCAGTGCGGGTCTCACGAGTAGCATCGAGGATGTTTCGCTTCCATGGATGGTTCTTCAGCCGCTACTGAGACTCCTGTGAATTGAAAGAGAAAAATAAACAACAATGAAATAGAATAAAAAGAAGGAAAAAAGTGGAGAAAGAAATAAAGGAAGTAAGCAGCGAATGAAAAGGGTGAAAGAAGGCAAGGAAAGAAGGGATGGTGGTACGAAAAAGAACGGCGAGGAGGGTGAGAGGAAGAAGAAGGGAGAGGATGTGGTTGTTTGAGCAACGAAAGAAAAGGGGCACGTCGGGCGTCGGGATTTATCCGCAGCTTGATGCTGCTTCTCCGCTAGTGAGCTTTCAGTCCACGAGATCCGCCCTCCGCTCAATGTAAAAGCTTCGGGCGTGCGAACGCTTCCACGTTCACAGCTCAGCTTCAACTAATGTTGGTAACGTACACGTATATCCAGACCTTACGGGGCGTGCTAGCCGAAAGGGCGAAAACGGGCACGCGCCTCTCTCTTAAGAAAAGCTTGAATGGGATGCACTCCGGAGAATATCGAATACCGGAGCTGCTATAAGGCCCTGGATGTGTCCCGGATGCCGGTGGTGCCACCATCGCTGCTAGCTGTCTCGTGTGGATATTCCTCAACTAGTACGGAGGGCATTTCTACAATCCCGCTTCGCCCGGGGCCCCATCTTAATGAAAGCTGAAAATGCCACTGGCGTTACAAACAACGACGGCAAGAATCTCCGCTATCCACTTTTAATCCCGCGCGTTCGGTCAGAGGCTAAGTCGTTCGGAGCCTGCAGACATCTGGCTGGTGTTCATGGAACAAATCCCGTGAAATCGGTTCGAGCTTCCAATAAATCGATAAATGACAAAATGGAGAAATTCGTCATTCATCGAGGATTAATTGAATTGTAAAAATATACTTTCAAATAAATTTTAACGGCATAAGCCGAGCAAAAGATATAATGATTTGTTTTGTTTTATTTTTATTGGCTTATCCACATTTTTCTAATTATTCGTATACATCGTTGATGGGTGCACCTGCTCGTGCTAAAATTAGCCATCAATGGTACTGAGGCTGTCTCGATGCTTTGCTTATCTTCATTGAAAGCATTATGCTTGAAATATTTTGCTTTGATGTAAAATTGTGAAACTTTTCATGAACGCATAAAGCACGTTTATCGTGAAAGCTCAATGTTGAATAAATTCCGTCTATCAGAAGCTTTTCCTGCATTATTGAAGCGATCGTGGTAGCTCTATTCGTGTACACGTTCGACAATCGATGGCAGAATGTGGTGAACAAGCTGTATGCGAATGACGTATCGAGCTGCAACGTCACTCTGTTACGAACTTGGTGTCCCATCCACAAGGTTCAAAATCGAACGATAATTACTTTCCGCATGCTGCTCGAGCTGCTTTTGATGCTCGCTGTCACACCTGACAGTTTAGTTAGCTCTCAAGTTTACCTTCATCCTCATACAAAGTTATTTTACTTTATTATATTTTATTAAATTCAAAATTTTATATTGTTAATTTGGTATAGTTGTTATTTTGTATAGTTATATATTACAAAATACGGTTGCCACATTGACAAGCATTCTTTAAAAAAAAATGTCTTTCGTCCAGTTTGTAAGAAAGATTCAGTCCATTTCAACGAAGGTCTTCTCCAGTGTAAGAATATAATACAAACCTTTCAGGATTTTCAACGATGCTTTTTATTCGCCCTCACTAAAGCTTTTTTTTTTTAAACGGATAAGAATAAGATAAAAAAGAAATCGCTAATGGTTAAAAGATGATATCGTCTGTCCGTGCCAAGCCGTATAAATCAGAACGAGTTCCTTTTTTGTTCCCCGTTCGAAGCAGAGAAAATAGTGATGGCCCGCGGCGTACCGGGCTTTTCGGGTGACGCGCGGAATCCTGGAAAGGTGCGACGGCGTCCACCGCGATCATCCGCCCACGTTACTTTGAGTTTTCTCCACTCTTCCCTTACCTCACTCGAGCTCTCATAGTTCTCCGCGGTACACTAGAGCCCCGAGAAATACGTTTCATGCACGGTTAATAAATGTGATATTACGTGGTATATGGGGTATTCCAACGAACAGAACCCCTTTTTCAGCCGATGTTTTTTTATTCCCTCGAAATTGAGAGGAGTTGAAGTATGACTCGAAATAGTGTTTGACTCAAAATCTTAGGCCTCTAGGTTTACTCCTCATCATACTCCTGTAATCGGTGTTTTTACTACTTTCGAAGTTTCGAAGAGACTACTAAATACTCGTAAAACTTCAGCAATCTCGCGATTTTCCTCGAGCATTGTCACACCGCGAAATCCTGGTGGATTATCCGTTGTCCCAGCTTTGTACAACTATACATAACACTTCTGGCTGGCCGCTCTAGTCCGATTTTACGTTAAAAAAGGAATTTTATTTTATACATTTCAGTTTGCTTGCTTTTTCTTCAAATAGACGGCATTATATCTCACCAGTTTGTCGATAGTGCGAAGCTTACGCGTTACGGGAAAGAAATCCGTTACCCCGTAACGGTGTATATATCCGTGTATAGCTTAAACACCATGAGCTTCTCCGCTCGGTGGATTATATCGGTCTGCGGATTATCGGTCGAGGGTCGAGACGGCTCGATTACCATGGACTACGGTTCCCGGACTATTCCGGTCAGCTTGAAAAAAAAAAAAAATAAACGACTAACATGCAAATAAAAGCTTAGAGCCAATCCTCACTGGTTAGCAAACATATATACCAATCGATGTTGTCAACGTTTTTTTCTCGCTTTCCTATGTCATTCGTTCCTGCAAAACATAGCATCCTGCATCAGTGTCGCATATGTAGAAAAATCTGTTCTTTGACCATCAGACAATCATCTCAAAAATATCAAGTACAGGTTGTATTTTCCTTTCTGCAATAAATGCACGAGAAAATTATTGGTGAACATTAACATGTGTTTAGACTCGAAATTACTCTGCATCAATGTAACACTCGTATGAAATCAACTCTCAAAAATCAAATATTCACAAATGCGTGGCTAAAAAACTGGCAAGACTTTGAAACGTGCACAAAAATTAATGACTTAATTGCAGCCCAGCTTAATAATGATAAAGAATATTGTAATCTCCTAATTAATTATTATGCATCAAGTCACAGACGCGCGTAGAAAAATCTACCGTACATGGTTACTGTGCACCGCGACTATACTCATAAATTCTCAAACGCCGAGCTTCATTTTTCGTGTTGCGGGTGTTTTGCGTCAAGCCTGGCTTCCGGCTATGAAGCAAGCGACCGAGCAAACAGAAAGTCCTCATTCCGCTCATTCTTCTAGTTTTTTCTTCTCCGTTCGGAACATCTACCTTCCACGTTTCTACCTCCGCGCTGGACCGTGTCCCGCGTTTTAGCACACCTACCAACCCTCACCCATCTTCAGGTTAACCGCAAGCACGGGCTCTGAAGCTCACCCTCCATCCGCTCCACCACTGTACACCGTCGGCTCCGCTGTACCTACAAGCTATCCGTCTTTCCCACCGAACCAACCTCTAATTTATACCGGATTCCGCCGTAAATAAGCGTTTGACTGCTCGCCTCCGTAAATGGACCAGTTGAACTAGCACGAAAAAGGGTTCCATTGAGAGGACTGAAAAAAATAAATTAAAAAAATAGAAAACGCTTTGTCTTCGACTAATATTCGAAATACAAAATGTGTAATTACTTCATCATCATACAAGTCTTTTGTAACTTTATTCATCAGTTATAAAATCTTTTTCACACATATCGAGCG
The DNA here is from genome assembly GCA_963971145.1 of Sussaba pulchella. Taxonomy (NCBI): domain Eukaryota; kingdom Metazoa; phylum Arthropoda; class Insecta; order Hymenoptera; family Ichneumonidae; genus Sussaba; species Sussaba pulchella. The sequence goes on along the minus strand of OZ020169.1, from coordinate 13,582,673 downwards.
AAGTTTACAGTAGGGCATCGCCGACGTGGCCTGGGGTCGTGTTGAGGACTCCTCGTGTTGCTTTTGAAAGTAGATTTCGTAACATTTTTTCGCGACTATCAGCGTGTATACTATTTATTATATTTCGCGGTAGGTGAGAGATTGCGTGAAAAAGGATGGGTATGGGATGTTGAAACGGAAAATTTACATCAGATAGGGAAACAAGGGTCCTCTGGTTACCTCAATATGCCGTCCTAATTCGTCGAGTCCCTCCAAACGAGCACGTTCAAACCATGGTAGACCGGTTTAAGCAATAACTGTGTGCTTTCCAATTAATCCACGTGGTGTTCAAGATTGTCACTCGAAATTATCAAAAGGAATATTCATAGATGATTTTTTTTGGTTTCATTATTGCGAAGCAAAGAGCGGAGAAGAGTATTGAGACTCGTGCGATATTATTCATGAGATTTTAGCTATGCAGTCAGTGGCTAGCCTCGACACGACACAGGCCCAAAAAACTTATCATATAGTTATAGATAGTCAGTGTGTAAGTTACACGTGGTTGTAGTTATCACGAGTATTCTGACGCCTACGAATTTTTCTGTCCTTTTTAAGTTACTTGTGTTATTCCTCTGAAGAACTGGGTCAAAAAAATCAGGTGTATTATTTTATTCACTCCCGGTTTCTTTCGGGAACGTTTCGGAATTGCAAAAATATAAGAAACGGTAGAACGAGGAAAAACAGAAGATCTCACAGCGCATACGTTTCTGCATAGCCTGCGGTGGTAGAGAAGATAGCAGTTCGTTTACAATTATTCGTTGGATACACATATATACACGCACAACGAGGTACAGTGGCACGAGTCGGGATGCAAGAGACTGGATAAACGAAACGGGGCGAATAAACAGAGCCACCGATATTTCCTTAATCAATTTCTACGGGCTGATAGGCGCGCCCGCGCTTACCCCGTGGGTACACCCCTCGGTTTCTAATTACTTACCAAAGTTTCGCTTTCCCTCTGGCTGCGAAAGCCCTCTCAACCCCCGATCCCACCCCAGAAACAACCGAGGGCACTCCCTGGCCTGTTTCCTGGCTGATATTCTCTCTTGGATACCCCCAAGCAAAGCTACTGTACCACTGTTCTACGTGTCAGCCCAAGGCGGTAACAGCAACGGCAGCACCAGCAGCAGCAACAGAGGCATAGGCAGCGGTACTACCGGCGACCGCAACCGACCGGGATGTATGTACATAGTACACCACCACCGCGTAACTTTGCTAGAGCGGTACATAGTTCCCTAGTGGGGGTAGCGACAAGTATGTACATGCATACATGTCACCTCGAACATCACCCATCGACCGTTCATCTCCAGGAGGACCTGGTGCAGCGGTGTGCTACGTGCGTCTTATCGTGTCATCGTGACGAGTGGACAGACCCGAGTGACGAATCGACGCTAGAATCATTCATGATCGTACAGATACCATTTTACATGACATTCAACACATCTCCCATTTCCGAGGCACATAATACTTATACGTTGAGGGTAGAAGGATTGAGGCCTATCTCGCAGTTGGTGGCATCTACTTCGAGTCCCTCATTTTTACTTCACCTTGCTAACCGTTGCAAGCTTTGACGGGCATCTTACATGTATCTTCTGATTACGCTTCGAAAAGCTTCCCCATGGAATTACGATGAACTTCCAAATAATAATTTACGTCATTTTGCAAACAGCAATAAATCACTGTCCGTGGTGAACCAAAAATTCATCGATAGAGATTGAAATCGCGAAAAGTCGTTAAGATTTGACTATTGTCAATGAATATTTTTTTCATTGATTCCCTGTGACACGTTTAAGGTACTTTTATTTTTTTTTTACGTCGCTCCGTCTGATCGGAGAAAATAAAAAAAAAAGCCTGATATTTCGTTTGTGATGCAGCAGTGACACAACACAAGCTTCGATCATTCACTATTGTGTTTCGCGCGGAAAGATTAAAACCTATCAAAGCGTAAATTGAAGCGTCAAATTTGATGAATCGAAGTTCAATTAAAACCCAGTGAACGGTATGACCACGGTGCGGACAAAATGTGTTCGGCTCGTGCTTTGAACATGTTCTCGTTTCCGATGGTTCGCCGCAACCAACAATCAGCGAGCCATTTGTACGGAAAAGGATGGAAAACGGGAAAGAAATTCCGTTACATTACTTTTACGAATTTTGCTTGGTATTACAAAATATCATCCATGCCCACTGCCGGAGGAAAATAAGAGTTGAAACTTATGCAAATTAGACTATAGTCATTCGAGCTCCAACTACCAGCTCTGCCAAATCGTTAGCGCATCTTCCATTCTCGAGGCTCTCATTACACTTCCCGTTCCAAAGAGACCGCGTATTACGTGTGTGCTTCGAAACTCGTTCCACTTTGAATAGAACCTCACTCAACCGCTGACTAACCCTTTGGATACCGACAGTTCTGGCTTGGCCGTACTCAGAATACACGAGAAAATGTAGGGAAACCATCGAGTGGACGTATTTGTCACTGGCAGTAACGGCCGAAAGTCCGGAGAGTTCGCACCCTCGATAGAGGTAGCGGCGTTCGAGGGTTGAAATGATGAAAGGGTTAAGAATAGCCGAACGACTTCAGCGTTCCGAGGCTTTCCCGCAAATTTCTCGCTTTACGCTGATATCAAATTATGAATGCCGGAGCTTACAACACTGTAACTCTCCTACCGTTGGAGATAAACGCGGTTCGTTATTTTCGATCGGCAAAATTGCAAACGGAGAGTTGATTCAAGTTTTCAGATGATAATACATCCATTAGGATGGTTCTATTCGTTTGATTAGGATTTTTGAACCAAATAACGCTTTTTCTTTTGATTTTTCACCCTAAAATTGTTGGACCATAGGGTCTGAAATGTTATTGCAACTTCTAGAAAAATCCGTATAAAAAAAAAAATAAGGAATTACCCAACTTGGATGGACGGAACGATCAGCCCGTCTCGAAGCTTCGAATCTTCAATTTTTTCTGGTAAATCGAAGTCACAACCGCTCGGAACGCAAAGTTAGAAATTTCGTCATTGAACTTTCGATACCATCATTAATTATTTTGATTGGAAAAAGATTGATCAAATAATGAAAGTATGTGCGAAGCCCAATATATCCATTCATCGTCGTTGGATGATCATCGAATTCCACTTTTACCAAAGAGCCTCTTGACCGAATTCGACGAGCCATCGAAAATTGATTTTTCCTCTGCCACCCCTACAGCTGCAGCCTGTTGCGGACGGGACACCCTAGATTAACGAACTCAGCCTAGCGTTTGGCTACGAGTGAATTTTTTAATGCTCTACCCGTGCCGATTTGTCTCTTGTCCCCGCCAACTTTGCAAAGATACGCTCCGTGATTGTTTTTGAATGCGACAATATATCATACGTCGTATACAGTTCGCTGTTCGACGAGAGGCGACACCTTAGACAGAATATGCGACACAAAAAAGTGCTATTATCACGTTGTAATAGACGAACGTGTCGCAACATCCCATCCCAACCCCTAAGTTCCATTCGCCTGAATTTCGGGTCCAGATTGACCGGGTTTCAAAAATCAAGGTGAGTCAAGAATCTCGAGCTTCAAGGACACGAACCTGTGAGATACACGTGCAAAGGCGAGAGCATGCCATCGTGACTTAGAAACTTACGGTTCAAACCAACACCGCGTCTCGATTCAAGATTCTGCAAGTACTTCACGGGGTTTTTCAGTGTTTCGCTAAATAACATGTGCCCGGGCGAATAACGCGGACAGGTTTCCAAAAGAGTCAATCGAGGAGTCAGGCCACGATTCAAAGAAATATCCCCGCGAATGATCCCCATGATCCCGGAGAAGCCAAATGTCGAGGTCGCGCGCCATCAAGGATTCACGTGGACGGCATTGCCGCCGAAGAAGAAGCAGAAGAAGAAGAAGAAGAAGAAGAAGAAACGGAAGAGGAAAAAGACGAAGCAAGAGCCAAAGTCAGAGAGTTTTCTCGGCCCAATCCTCTCCCAGTACGAGTTGAACGAGAGTTGAAAGCCCCGTTCGAGAGACGACGGTATAGTACGAGGACAGGAAAAAAGAAGAAGCTGCTTCTAGAATTGGTGGTGAAAGGCGTGAACCGGGTCCGCGGAGGCGAAGAGGATGCTGCGAGACCAGCGTTGGTAAATCTCGGCGTGAAATCGATGGACGAAAACGCTTCGGGAACGAAGTTTGGTTCGAAGAACTCGAAGCCGGGGCGAGGGTAAACACCGTTCGACAATGCCACCGCTTGCCGGTCGCAAGGAAGGGGGTGGAAAAAAATAGAGTTCGGGTCTTCAATGTGACGACTACGACGAACGATGAAACTTGAACGATGCATCGAAATCGAAGCGATTACCGTACGACGAAGGGATTACGATTCGTCCGATGTTGAAAAGCAAGACGAGCTTTCATAAAACCAATGAATTCACCGGCGACGAATAGAGCAGCGAGTGAGAGACAAATTTCGGATGAGCAAGAGTCCTAATCGCAAAGAAATTTGAGAAATGTAGGAAAATAATGGATGTTGAGCGTAAAGAGACATTCTTGAATCGTTCCAAGACCGCCTGGAATCTCGAATACATCACGATTCGATGGGCCATCCTTGGGAAAACCTACATACCTTGTGAAATAAAGTGCCTTCGAGTATTTGCCGGTAACCATCACTCCCGTAAAGATAAAAGAATATACGACGAATAACGAAATAAGCGAAAAAAAAACTGCGAGATAGCCGGAGAAGAGGTTTTAAACAAAGTTCAAGATTCGAAATGGAAACTCGCTTCGTTCGCATGAACTATCGCTGCGGGGTAACGAGCAACGAGCCGAGAGTGGCTAGTTTGAGATGAGAAAAAATGATGAGTTATACTTGAGAATGTTATACCTCGAAGAAAAAGTAAAGCCTTCGACCTGCTACGATTCCCAGTGTAACGAAGTTGCGAGAAAACTCGCTGAATTTCTGATACGAAGTCTCGAGAAACCACGAAAGTTGCGTGAGAAGCGAAACTGGCCGATTCGTAGCTGAATCTTCATCGACCGAACGGAGATGGTTATTGGAATATCTTCTTCGTCACTCGTACATGCCGATCGACTTTGGAATGGGTACATGTGCCCCCGTGCTTTCTTTCGACATAATGTAATCGGAAGAAGAGCAACCAGGAAATCCCTGGACGACGCGAGATAGTGAATCAACACGACGGTGAGTATATACCTCCGGTGATTTGAAGATTGTACCGAAGAATCTTCAAAGGATCCGCTCGACAGTGACGTCGAGGGAGGAAGCTAACCGCAGAGTTATTTCGCTTGGGACTTGTTACGGTCAGTGCTTTCCGACAACGTGTAGTCCCTGTCTTTGACGGTGCGCATTTGTCTCCAAGAATTCTCGAGGGGTAAAACTAGTATGCATACCAAAATTAGGAATGACGAGAAATGTCACCGACCCTTTCGAAGTCACTCTCGAATACACATTCGCATTGGTTGCTGTATGTATATTTATTGAAATGCATGGAAGATTTTGCCACAAAAGATGATAATTGAAAAACGAAAAATTAAACCATGACAAATTCAGCTATTCCGTTTGCAAATAGCACGTACGTGGACTCAATTTAACCGAGTAAGTGCCTACGCTCAGCCATTTAGGTGCGCTATGGTATTAATGCGGGCAACAGGGCTGCCCGGAGGAGGTCGGGTGGTTTAATATATTGCAAAATGGTTGCTCAGGTATGTACCACACCCCGGGAGGGGGGTAACCACGCTAAATTATAATTTAATTAAAACTACGTCGGTGGCGAGCACGGTGTACACATGCTGTGCGAATGCGAGTAGTCCGCGAATACGATAAACCGGAATGTTATGTGCGTCTAGCATTGTTTCTCGCTACTGAAACACGCCTGCAAGCATAAAATACATCGAACCTGGTGGCAAATAGCGCACGACTGCAACCGTCGAGAGTGTCAGATTGCGTTGAAATGAAAGAACAATGGGTAAAACGAATCGAGTTGGATACTACTGCGCAATGGAGTGAGCAAAGCAATCCTAACACTCTATGGGTACGGCGAGCGAAATCAATTTTTCATAATGGCTCATAATTGCATTTTAAATTAGACCTCAAAAACCCGACCCTTCGACAAAAACAATGCATATCTCTGTCTGCATTTATGATTGCTCCAATCGCCATTAATCATTGTAACCACTATGTTTTTTTTTTCATTTTTGAATTCTGCCATGTGTAATGAAATTACATATTTATATTTCGTTGAAATATGACTACTTTATTACTGCTGTGTTTGAGAATGAACGATATTCACCTCCGCGAGGGCAAATATTAGTTTACAATTAAAGGCCTTTAATTAATCGGGCCATGGTTCATAGAGACAAAAATACGCAATGGACTAGAAGGTATATTTTTTTCCCTAAATGCAATATTTCCGATTTCGAAAAACTTTTCTCTCTCACACCATTCATAGAAGCTACGCGACGCCGACATTCGAGCGATGTGCGATAATGGCTGGTTCGCGCCAGTTGGGAAAATTATTTTTGTTATTCCATTTCTCTACCTTTTCCCATGAAAATATTTCACACACACACACCCGTGACAGTACTGCAATGTAAGGCATACGAGGCAATCCCTCTAACCCATGGTGTACTCGTTTTGCCTGGTTCGTCCGTTTTCTCGTGTCCTCCCGACCAATGCAAAAGCTCACTCTCGACTCCTCGTTCGCCCTATCTCGCACATCTCTCACTCGCCTCTGGGAGTTTTTTTTGCCGCGAAAATTACAGTTACCCCGGAGTTTCGTCGTTAAGTACAGCCTGCACATCCGCGTTATAATGTCGGACCGGCTCTATATTCCGGTGCAACCTTCTCACCCTTCCCCCAAAGTCCGAAACTTACGACTACGAAGGTAATACGTTTTCCATTACAGCTGACTGGAACTCCCGCACCCGGAAGTTTCCGGTTGAGCACCCTCTTCCTCTCAGTCTCTGCTGTCTGGGTTTGGCTTCGGCGGAGCCGGGAGAAAAAAGCTATTGGCGCTTACCGCGATACAAGCCGGACTTGATAACCCGCACATCGATAATTATATATAACGTCACCGAGTTACAGATAGCGTAGAAAATTGTGGCCCGACAAGTTATTGCAAATATTAAATGTTTGCATGCTATTTGCATTGTCTCGTTTTTTTTAATAGTTTCCTTTTTCTAAGAATGCACAGAATCCTTTCGGTGAGGTTGTGTTGAAGCTCAAGAAACGATTTTGTTTCTTCTTCTAGTCTAGAGGTTTGATGGGCACAGCTGGTGCGCAAAGTGATTTTCGAGGTGAAGTTGAGAGGTCAAGAGGTCAAGAGGTGTGACGTTCCTCTAAAAATTTACAGGAGAAGGAAGAACGAGGGACAAACGTTCAGGAGCTTTTGCAATGAAGGGGTTTTGACGTATTATCGGTGGAAAAAACGTGTGTCAACGACTAAGCTCCATGGAGAAACATACGAAAAATTAGTCACATTGATCGAAGAGTCTTCCCACGGGCGCTATTCATGATCATCTCAAAGGACATTTACAATCTATAGATTGCGTCTGAATTTTTTTTGGTTAAATTCCCTTTCAACCGGTGTACTTATTCCCATAATCGGAAATGTCACGTTACCAAAGCGTAATAAGTTAATTGATTATTTTTGTATGCATAAGCAACTTCAAGAGCTCATTAGACGAGCTTATTACGTGAATGCATTTGTGGGAATCCATTACTCGAAGTAGCAAATGTTACAAGATACGTCGGCCAGGCGACGACCTACTTAAACTCGCCTTTATCCACCAATTTCCGAAATGTCAAGTGACTGCCGGGTAAACCTTCAAACAAGCATAAATTAACGCGAGGACTCCGAAATTTCGTAGTTAAATTGAAGTTGTTGCGAAGCAAACGGGCTGTAGGTGATCGTACGCTTCAGCTTTCAAGTGTTGTTTTCCCGTCGCAGCGGCTCAAGGCCTCGGTTGACTCGGGTTAAAGCTTGTCGCCTCCAGGAGCAGCGATCATGGAGAGTCGTGGCAAACTCGATACCTATCAATATTTGCCGTTATCGGCGTTGCAACGGTTAACGGCTTAAATTGAAAAGCATTTCTTGATGTTCATCTAGTATCATTATATTTCTTGCCTCCGATTCATATCGCCGATTGAGTGTTCGTGACTCAAAGGGAATTTCGCCGTTGAGTTTATATATCACTTTATCGATTTTGTCGAAGCGTGAGCGCTCGTCGACCAGAAAATAAAATATACGCGGACGAGGTGGACGAGGTGGCATTTTTTTCCAAAACAGCTCGCGGACTTTTCGTCTTCGGCGCAATTTTTTTTTTTGTGTAACCACTTTATTTTTATTTTTTCAACGGAGAGTACACCATGGACGCCCGAAATTACGGAAAACTTGTTTTCGGGTAGAGCGCGGAGACCTTTGAAAGACGTCGTTGTCGTCGTCGTCGTCTTCTTATCTAGACGTCCAGCACCGTACACCCGAGCTTGTTTGCTTCGCTGAAACTTTTACGCTCTTTCTCTCTCGAGAGAGCGATACGAATCCAGTTTTTCTTATTCCAGGATTCTTCGACACCTCTCTGGGCCTCCTACCAGGTTAACCTCCTCCGGTTTTCATTTCGACCGGTGGAGCTCGTCTCGTCTCTCCGGACGAGACGAGCTTTCATCCATTCAATGGAATGAAATGTTCGCTTCACGAAGTTAGGATATAGGTGAGCGCGCTCTACATGATCCACTCGACACCTCGGTGTCAGGACGTTGGGAAAATGCTGCAAGACTCTCGCGAGAATGCAATGTGGGTCGAGAGCGATAGGTGCTTTCGCTTCTCATTCACCAGATCCCCGGTGCTCTGATAAAGAGCTAAATTTTTCTATTCAATTTTTTGATACCTTTTCATGCAAAAAGGTCAACTGGCAAGGCAACGTGTTCGAGGTCCAATCTGACGATACAGTCAACAAATAAAAAAGTTCATTAGCTACTGGTATAAAAAAAAGTGTTCTCGTCTGAACAGCGCTGCTGGTGTATACCGTAGGTTCAATTGTCACGTAATCTGTCACCCTGACATTCATCGATTGATGGTCGGCGAAACGATAGGTTATAGAACATTGATCGCTAGCTCCAGGAATGCCTACAAAACCAAAGCTCGCGTCATCTACAAAACAGAATAAAGTCGTGGATTCTTGGGAAGAGGCGTTAGAAGCCATAAATATAAACGAACCACAATGGTGTTGCATGGTCATCATGCTCATCGGAACGCTTCCACAACATGCAGCATACATCGAGCTTTTCGACGACGCGGCGGAAAAAGGTTCTCGAAAAGCGATTTATTCCTTGACCTTCAAAAAACTGATCAACAGTATCAAAACTTTGTCCAAGGTTGATCGAGACAAATGTCCGGTGATTCAACATGTGATGCATCACGCGAATGACCTCGTTTGCCGAAACGACATTTTGGAGGCATGGCTCGTGGCTAAGGTCGTGAAGTACCTTGTACTGCGTGCAAAAAATGAGACGATTGCGCGAGGGGCAAAGGCATCGAATAACGGAAATGAGGTTGATCAAGAATTACGGGCCATGATGAATGTGGAAAGAATAGAGTCACAGCCTTCGATGAAATCGACGAAGTCGAAGAAATCTCCGCAACCCGTAGAAGCTAGGCCTCAGGAAAAAGCATACACTCGTTTGCGTAAGTTTGGGGAAGAGTGGAAGGACAAAGTGTACGTTGACGACGCGCCAAAAGGCGGTCCTGAATTATACGTAATCCTATCGGGATTTCGCGATCCAGCTCTACCACTGGAGCTTATCAAAGCAAGAGTTCCACTGACCTGCATCTTGAAAATCAAACGTCCTGGTGATGAAACATTCGACGTCGTCGACGATAATCAGAATGACATTGACAACAATCGGCATGGGTCTTCGAAAGAAACGATAAATAGCTTCAGCTGTTCGGACGAAACTACGAAAGTACTTCAGGATTTTTGGTTGGCTTTAGACAGAAGTTTCAACGATCCTAAAAACTTCGATGATTTTTCGTCCGTTATTTTTCGTACGTTTTGCCCACCGGACATTCCAACGGATAATAATCACGAAGATGCGGAAATATTCAAAAAGGACTTGTACGACAGGATATCTTGTATCGTTTACGATCTTTACGACCTTCAGTGTCTTCACGTTGATTACATCGAAAGCATGAAGGTTCAGAACGTGCCAACTCATATTACCGAAGATAGGAAATTTAATGTTTATCGAAGTATCATGAATGCGGTGCCTGCGGAATGCTCTTTCGTTGCGGTAATTTTACAAGCTATGCTGGCACAGGTTGAAGTCGATCTTCAAGACGATAAGTCTTCATATCCGATGTCTCCAACGCAAGCCGAATCTGATAAGCCGACAAGATCCAAGTCAAATGTCGTGTACGTCAGTGGTAAACCATCGGGTAATCCAGAATCATTTCATAATCTTCGTCCTCGGGAAAATCGACAAAATCGAATCATTCATCACCAAACGATGATTAAAAAATTAAACTCACGGTGTGGCATCAAATTAAAAGACGAAAAGTCGGAAATACCAAAGAAGATAGACATCATTGTAGAAGATGACGAGTTGAGATCAAAAACTCATCACGTCCGTTTGAATGATGATGCCATGCAATTGCTCAATCCGAAACCAAAGTCGTTAGCAGATTTGGCGGTGCGCAGTCTCCGAGATCTCAGAGTAATTGATTTGTGGAAGCTTGGTGAACATGTATCCGAAGAGCGCAAAGAGAAAAATCGCTACCACTTGAATAAGTTAATCGGTTGTTTCTCCGGTTCCATGGATTCTCGTAGCCTCGTTCATTATCTCCACCTTCAGGTTTTCGACAAAATGATTCATGGCAATCTTAATCGAAGTACTCGCTGCGAAGATCCGAGCCGCGATTCGATGACGCAAAAAGGTTGCTACCCGAGTGCCAAGCGGTCCGATCCGTTTCCATTACCCACCAAGACCATCCTCGACGATCCCACTTTCGCTTCCGAAGAAAATCCGATATCCAATTTACGCGGTTTCGAGAGCGATAGTATAATTCATTATGGTAAGGACATCTGCGATATTTTCGAGTGTCTAGAATTGTTTGCACTCACGGATGCTCGCGTGGGGCTACATCCTAAATCCCTCGAGATCCGGAAGGAAAAAGTTTGCGAAACGCAAGCTTCCGGTCCATCTGTTGCGGAGTTTACCGACGTTCGGATACTTTCGAAAAACGTTTTTCTACAGATGGTTCACGAATGTCTCCGCAAATTTAAAGGTTTTCGATCTCGATTTGTCGTGACTACGGATTCCGTACTTCTGTACTTTGGCGAGACAGGTGAATCTTCCGATCCCGATGATCTTCGTAATAGTCGAGTTATAAGAATAGTTACGCCAGTTTGCTTGAGAAATTTCTGCGACTACGTCATTGCCGAGGAACGCGAATGGATCAGTGAAATGGAAAAGGACAAGGCTGGGACGTGGCCAATGGATGTCGCGGAATTGAGTAGAAAATTAAGCCATCACAGTGACATTGACACCGTGAAAGACGGCAAATTCACCGACGACGATTTTGTCCTGCCGAAATCATTAAAGGGTCAAGCAAGAACGCGATATCAAGAAAAATCGGCCGGAGAAATAGGGCAGACAGAAGAAATATATAAAAAAGACAATAAGACAGCTGCCAAGAGTGAGCTGGCTTCGGGAGATGCGAGAGCTAAGAAAAAAAAAATCGCATCAAGAAGTTCCATAGAAAAAACCTCAAAAGATATGAAAGTTCCGGATATCGAATCGGGTTCATTACCAGCGAACCAAGACTCCAATCTGAGGTATGCTCGTCATGGATATCCTCACAGATTTGTGGGATACAACGTGGGGAACCGGAGAGTCCAGCTGACCACTCGCAGCGAAACTTTCGCTTCCGCGGATGGAACTCTCGTTGAAATTATTTGCGATGAGTGGCTTTATGAAAAAAAAAGACTTGAGATAGGTATCCATCTTTCAGGATGCTTCTTGAAGCTTGAACACACGATTGGTGAACCAGATAACGATGAAATACCTTTTCATCTGATAACGAAAAATGGAATCGTCATGGCTTTCGCCAAAACACAAAAACTTAAAGGTACATCAAAATTGTTTCACTGAATAATCCGGAATAACTGTCAACGTGTTCGCAGAATGTTCCGCTTCGGGATTGAGACAAAGCCATGGTCCCCAATTTGATTTCCGTGCTTCATGGCCATCTAGTCTGCTCGTGGAACTGGTTAGAGACGACAGTTTCGAGAATTCCTTCCACGTCCTTCAGAGATACATTTCTAAGGGTCCGGAGTGCGAGCCCGTGTCACGAGAGAATTACCGGAAGTTCCTAAGGAACGGCACTGTTCTGAAGTTCCTCGATGACGATGGGGTCGAAGTGATGCGACCAAATGGAACGATAGTTCGATGTCTAGAGTTTGAGAAAGTTCAGGACCCGAGAGACTCCGAGGTCGAACGCAATGAGGAATTGACCAGAGGTAAACTACCCGACCCTGATACATATCTCTGCACGTATACTGTGTATCTTGCAAAGCCAAATACACGACAGTTACGGACGAGATACCGAAGCTCAAGAAGTCGAGGTCTTTGATATCAGCGAAAAGACAGCAAAAGGCTTCCAGTCCAAGGAAACGATTTCGCGGGACTTCGGTGAATGATCAAAATAAAAAAATTACTACCGCTGCAGCAACGCCATTGGGAGCTATTATCGTTGAGTGTAGCAGGGAAAAGGACGATAGGGAGTTTCGTATTTATTTAGAAAAATCACTTTTAACCTTTGCCTCGTGGCGATGATGACATTTTAAGGTCATAACTCGTTTGATAGTAGTGATAATAATGAAAAATCGATATATATATATTTTATTTAGTGTGCTGTAGAAGGTAAAGTTTACTATTATCGCACGTGCTTAACGGCCGGTGGGCGCGGTGTTACCTTCGGTTAAAATAGTTGATAATCTCTCGATCAGGGGGGAATTCACTCACCGCAGGAAGATGCTGCGAGAGCGAAGATAACTCGGTACACCGCACTCGAACCCGACGGCCGATTCTACGAGGTGGTGAATGGGGAGGTTTCCCGAGTATTCGATAGGTCTCTGGTGAGAACGAGCACAGACTTTGAGGTTTCCGAGAAGTTAACCCGGCGAGAGGATGGAACGCAGTCCATCCTAAATTCAAAGGGTGAATCGGTTGTATCCTTTCCTGGTTAGTTTTAAGCACTGCACTTTAAATTGTTCTTATTAAAACATCTGAAGGTTCTCGAGAAAATATAAGATATGTCCATTGGTAATTCTCTAAATCGATTTAATTTTACAGATGGCACACGTATCACAACGGGATTCGTGGTGGAAGCCGAACCATTAATCAGCGACTGGAGCGACGAAGAGTTCAGCAAATTCTTCGAAAGTGTTTCTCATCGGAGCTCGCGCCCGAGCGAGGGGATTCATCCATCGCGTTTGAGTCATGTGACGCAGTCCGGCTCTTATCGATCCGCTGGTCAACGGTCAGCCAGCGGAACGGACAGGCTTAGGAAATTATTAGATGATGCTTTCGTATCTATCTTAATGACCTGTCGAATGGAACACGAATGCTATACGACGGTAGATTATGACCAGGCTGGCCGGTGCTGCAAATTGTCAATGCCCGACGAGGTTGTCATCGGAATATCGCAAGAGGGATTATTCGACATCAGCGTAGGGAGGAATATTGAATTGCGTATCGGCAATGACGACTTAACGTTTTTGTCGAAATTTCACCGAAATGATCGACAAAGCGTATCAACGTCGATCTATCATTTACGCCAATCGAAATCGTGTGACAAAAACAACTCCGAATTGCTCGTGACTGTCGACTCACTGGGCGAAGTTTTCAAGGTCTGTGACAACGGTACTGTCGTTCGTGAAAGAAATATCAGGGTTGACGGAAAAACCCAATCGAATTGTAATCAGAAGCGGGACAGATTATTTGCGATGAATCGGGATTTTACGGCTTACGAGTATCTCCACAAATCGAAACGGGATGAATACGAGAAGAAAATGAATTCCGACGGAAGATCAAGGATAATCTCCGTTGCCATCCCCAACAGAGCTCCCGGGGTTGAATATCGAGTATTCTTAAATCCTCTAGAACCGGAGAATTATTCGAAGATGTGGTTACAAACGGTGACTTATTATACCTGTGCTTGTAGTACCTACGGGAATTTTTGCACTGATTTTTTTTTTCTTTTTAGATCGATGAACTGAAAAGAACGAATCACGACAGAACTGATTTATTGCGGAGTACGTACTCAATTCCCTACGATTGGCTGTTGCCATTTGGGAAGAATGGTAACGGAATAAGAAAAAATACGTGGAAAGTTCCTCTAGTTGAATCGGTTCGAGAAGGTCAACCTCGAGTGTTGACTTTAAAGGTCTTCGAAGGGATTGCCGAATCGGGAGAAAACGTATTGATTGAGCTGCACAAAGCCATGGCGTGCTATTGGCGTTCGGTACGACATCAATCGAGAATGGACTTTGGACGCCTGTTCATTTTCAATTTTAACTTCCATTTTATTCACAGATAATCAGCGAACGTCGTGCATATTGCACTTCTAGTTCACGAAAATCGAATCAATGTTTCGAAAATCGAAGTAGAAATTGGGTTGACGACTTGGCGCTGGCAATAAAATCGAATATAGATTTGGAAACTTATCTCGGTGCTGCGGAGTCAAATAAACCTGATCTCACGGCCGGGAAGATTCACAGAGGGAGTGGGCAAGTAAAGTCGGGTCAACGGAAATTGGTCGAAACCGATGAAATTCGATGGTACAAAAAATGTCTTAGAGAACATATAATTCTTCCGTATTTCAAAACGACTCAAGGTTCTTGTTACCTGTTGATCATGGCCTGTGTGGATGAAGCATTCGAGCTCGTTAAAAAATAGTCGAAGAAAATAGTGAACGGTTTCGCTTGGATCGAAGAGAAGAAATAAAAATATAAAACGAATTAAGAACAAATACTGGTCTTTGTCATGCTGGACACTGCAGTGTCGAGCAAGTAATTTGTTTTGACCTGACATGTCAGATCAAAACAAATTACGATGAATTATTTTGATACGAGACATGTGCTGTCAATATTGCCCCCCCCCCCCCCTCCGCGATATGGAAAAAAATCGGCGGAACCCTCGTCGTTCGTCCATTATGGTTCGAAATATACGATGTTCGAGTTCATCTCTACTCCGTTGAGAACGTGACAATTCGCTCTATACGCGATTTCCCTCGCGTATTCTTAAGCTACAGCATCTCTTCCGACGCGCAGCGTGCGATATCCAAGCACCGTGGCTGCCGGAAATCGGGTCGTTGGATATCATTTTTTTTCTCGTCTTACCATTGGATAAAGATGAAGATCGATAGCTTGCCACCGATTCGAACGGTACCATTGAAATGGCAGAGCCCAAAGATTGGCATTCATACTATAAAAATATATCGGAAATACCTTTATTAGCGAATTATCATGAATTATAATTCCTATTCATCGTAAAACAATCCATCATACCTATTTGTTTGAAGAAGTATTTTAAATACATTGTTATTATATAAATTCTCATTCCTGCTCACACCCACTCCATGCATCCTCAATCGACCGATGATCATCGTCTCTAAATAAATAAATAAATTCGAAAGCTCAGGCTCTATGGAATCTCCGAACGGTGCAACATTACACGGCACAAGGGAGTAATCGTACTCGAGATGTTGAGAAACTCGTGCAGAAGCATTACCCGAAGACAAATTGTATCGGAAGATCTATTTGTTACCATGAAATCCATCCGATAGTATCATCTGCAACGCGAGCATCGACGGTACAGTCGCCTAGCGTCGAATCTCCGCTCATCCTTCTCCGTAAGTGACGCGTTGCGTGATCCACAGTGATTCACCTCGCACGCGTACCGATACGCGACACACAGAGAAACAGAAGCAACTCGCCCGACTAATGTATATATCGCTTCGGTTATTGGACAAAAGTTGCGACGTCGGTTTTAGCCGCAAAGCGTTTTGATATATTGGCATGGCTGGTGCGCGCCGGAAGCTCGAGCATTCTGCGAGACGGGTCATTTCTCAGATTCGTGCAACTGCCGATATATCGGCAGTACCGTGCCGTACGTATTCGCTTCACTTCACTTCCACCACCACGACCATTCCCCTTCCCTCCTCCCCTGCAAATCCACGGTCACCCTTCTTCCTCACCCATATGAATCTACCCCCGTACATGTCGTCTCGAAATATATGAACTCCGAACCAGTGGGACACGTCGAGCTTGGTGGTGGTCGTGGTGGTGGTGGTGGTGGTGGTGGTACTGCTACCGATGGAAAATCTATCTGATCAGGTCTTCCTGTTCGAATAAGGATGTCTAATGCATTATAAAACATCGATGCTCAGTTGCGCTCCGCGACTGCAATGCCGCGATGGGTGAATAACGGCCTACTGGATGCAACTTTTTCTGCTTCTTCGCTCTCACGATCTCGGATATTGCAAGCTTTAGGTTATTCCACGGTATAATGCGAGTCGCTCTTCGATCATGCGGTGCGGATTATTCGATTTTTTTTTTGTTTTTTTTTTTGCCATCTCTTTTTTATCGAACAGGTTTCGTTTGGGCGGGGAAGATATTGCATAAGATGTGTGTAGATGGATAGAAGGATTTGCATATAACATCGATTTTATAATTGTCGTTTCTACCGTTGACAATATGACAGCATATTTTTCGAAACGCGCCACAATTTTATACGATTCGCTGTATCAATTCAAAGCATTCGTAGATTCTTTAAATGAACATGAAAATGGTGTGGTATGGATTACGGATTGAATGCAAAAGCATACCAATTACAGGGGAATGCATTAACGGAATTATTCGATGTAAATTTCGGGTCGCGGCTTTTCGCTCATTCAATTTGTGACACACGCTAGAGGGCATTCAATGTGACTCGTATGATATATCTGTATTGCAGATGCCTGTGTTCCTAATGAACGGATGGAGGGTTGTTCTCCAACTGGCAGCAGCCCTCGCAAATCCACCTCCTGTTCTCTATGTGCTTCGTTAATTTCACGTTAACGTAATTAGTTCGCGCGTCAACGTGGAACCCGGCTGCCGTTCTCACCCGGTGGAGTACATCCTAAGTCCTGAGTGGGGATAAAGACGTGCCTTTGACCCCAGATTATCCAACCGATCTTCGATGTCATATATTTCGATACAATCATTATTCAACCTACTTCAAGCGTTTCACTTAAATAAAACAAAACTATTCGCCATTGGCCATTGCAAGATTATTTTCGTAATCCAAATAAGTAAATGAATTAATTCAGGTGAAATTATATTATTTGAAAAATCGTATGAAGAATCAACAATAACTTATCGACGAGGTTCCGTATTTCAATGTAATTTTTATCTTTTTTATGTGAATAACGAAAAAAATTAATTCAATCGTAATTAACGAAAAAATGTTTTAAAATTAAACAATCGTGTCGTCTACGACACGATATTTCAAACTCCAGCAACTGAAGGCCATGATTATCAGTGACTCCATTGAATTTAGATTTCTACAACATATGTATTCGCACGTGTAGCGCCATAAATCTGCCACCGTCGAAGCTTCGACGGTTATGACTAGAGCACGTGCTTGCTTCGGTCTTTGCGGAAAGATGGCCCGCGGAAAAACCACGCGAGACGCAACGGATGACTTCCAAGCCCGATAAGGATACAACGGAACCGCACACGAAGCGTTCTCATTATATCTTTGCGAATTATTCTGCGAAATACGGGTTATAATGTCTACAATCGAGAACCGCGTGTACTCCATCGTCAGTTACAGCGTCGCGTTCTTGCATATAACAATAGCGTTTACAGCGGATCGATGGGCGAATGCTGGTGCCGGGTAGTAGTACGTGCTGTTTCCGCAACTTCAGAATGCTTCGTGGATAGATGCGAGAGAGGATACATGTGCCGTTGAATTCCCGTACCTCGGAATCTTGGAGTATTTGAAGCACGCGAGAATGCAACAACCCCCAGCACCGTTAACATGCAACCGAATGCATTGGTGCGCGGCGGTGAGGGGTGTGCTAGCCACCATTAGTTCAGACGGAAGAGGATTGAGGAGCTACCGAGCTCTCGCTCCTGTAGCACAACACTTACGGCTCATTAATCGTTAGTCGGGTTCTAACGGTGTTACATTAATAGTCATAGCTACGATCTCTCACGTTTTGCAACGTAACCGCTATCTCAGAAATGTCCGTAGCCTCGTGCTATATATTCCGGTTGGTTGCCGCTGACGGTGTTCATGAGTACGTTTGATTATCGCGACCTACCACCGAAACGTCATCGATAACTTTACACGAGCCTTGTTTGTGCTAAAGCAGATTTTTCGCATTACCGATAAACTTTTTTCGAATTGATTAATTGAAACATAATCTTGATATCATTCGAAATGCCAAGGCGAAGGATGGATGTGAATATGGTGGAATTGAAAGATTGATATATGAATTTTAGACTGCTCGGATCAATTAATCAAAAATGAAATCCTAACAATAATGCAATCAATGAGTGAAAAAATAAATTCAACATTTTTTTAATGAAAAAATTAATTTGGCATCATTTGAATTAATATATTGAGGAATAAATTCTTTGTGACTATTCAATTTTTCAACGAGGACATCACCGATTATTTCGAACAACGCGCGTGGACAAATTTTGGCAGAGATGATGCCAGAATTTATCATACAAGCTGTCTCGTGCGGTACATTATTTAACCGAAACGCGCAAGGGTTTCATCGTTTTAAATTCGTGGTCCGGTGAAACGGAATTAGCTCCGTGGCGGTCGAGTAAGTACAGCGGAGATACAAGCTGGTAATAAAAATCGATTCACGTAGTAACCACGAAGCGAGAAGGCGAACGAGACACTGCGATATCTATGGTTGCGCAGGATCGAGGTAGATATCGAGACGGAATCGAGCTCGTAGACTCTCTCTCGATTGTAACGTGTGGGGCTGTACAGAAGCTGTAGCAGTAGGGAGCAAACGGTAAAGAGATATCGAGCGTGTCTACCGGAAGGACTTCTTGATGCTGGTGCTGGTACGGAAAGTTAATGGAAACTCCATTATTCGAATCTCTTCAAGATCTTCCATCGAACGTTACACACATCATGACGGTACAATGATATTCCTGGCTCGGGCTCGGGTCAGTGAGGCTCGTCTTTTACAAAATAAAAATAGGCGGTGGAACCATTAATCTTTTGAGTAAGTCTGGTGTTCAAACCATGATAAACCTCGATCCTGAAAGATAATGAAATATTATTTACAAGACCCATTATGACTTATTGTAATCTTCGCCCGACATTCATTTGTAATCAGAGGTTTTCGGTAACCGAGTGATGAGAATCGTAATGATCCGTAATTTCTGATGTTTGAATGCAATCAATTGTGAACAATCGTAAATTTAACAGGAAATAAAATAGAATTCATATGGCCGCTTACGAATTATTATAATTTATCTTGACGTTACATGAATTTGTAATGAAAAATTGTGTAATATTCAAGTGATGGGAATTGAAATGATTCGTGCCATTGATTTGTAACGAACAAATTTTGCCAATCTAGTGAAGGGCTCAGAATATTTTTTTTTTCGATTACGAGAATATGTCACTTTTACGTTAATACTCATAGATGACATATATTGTAATTGCGGAATTTCGGAAGCCCGACGGTGTTCGCCGTATTTTCTCGGCTTTCCGGTAGAGCTTGTCCCGTCACCCGTGTAGTAACAAGACGGGGAATCCGGAGTTTTCGGTCCTGCCTTAATGAATATTAACGAGTGTACACACCACCGTACGTGAGCATTACACAGCGGCGGTATGCAAGGCTGTGTGCGTACGACGAGGACTTGATGAGTACAAACGATCTGGTTTCACGTAGTTTCATCAATGCACGCCTGAATCCTCTTCCACGATGCGAAAGCCCGCGCGCAGTGACGATAGCATGGAGTGAAGAGGAAAAGGAAGAGATCGTTAATGAAACGGGGATGATGAATCTGCGTCGGATGGTGCTTCGGCGCTCTCCAAGCTTCGCCGTTCTCGACTGACGTTCAATCTACGGTATGACACGACTAAGTGAAATTGTACTGGAAATCCCATTCGACCGTTTTCAGCTGAAATAGCAAAAAGTTGTTACGTTAACGAACAACAATAACCGACCACCGGCGTTCATTATTTTTCATCCCCGTCGCTGTCCAGGATAAACAAGCTTTTTTTTTTTAATTCAGAATATACGATTTTTTTCCTACAACTCAGCCAGACTCATCAAAATATCTTTAAAAATGAATGTAGATGCGAATTTTGAGTTTCCGTAATGTTCAACGACCGAACGAGTACTTTACCGAGTAATTAAAATTTTTTTTCTCGTGACAATGACGTAACGTTCATGGGCGAAAAAAACAGAAGATTGAGTTTTGTTCATTTCACAACTTCTGCTCGCTCTCTCGATGCCTGCTTTACACTCGGTAGATCGAAGGACAGCGCATGAAACTCAATAATGGTCCTTCTTGAAATGATTCGAAAGGTTCGTCATTATTCTCCACATTCGAATCGCTGTCGTGAGTCGCTGTACCCAAGGAATTCGACGTTTTCTCGACAAAGGCTATTCAGTTCTAAATTTATTCTTTCATCCAGATAACTCCGTGTGTCGTTTTTTCCGAGGTAATTGTACTTGCTCGGGCACGCCGCTATTTTCCGTGTGTTTTTTTTCTCGCGTGCTAACTTAACGGGGCGAGCCTCGCGTCGTCAGATACCGGAAGCAATAAAGTCCGAGTGAGCTAAATGAAATTCTTATCTGGATCTAGCCTCGGCGGTTCTCCAGCGGAAAACCCCTTCGTTCTGCGACTGCCGACGGGCATGGAACGAACAGTCGGCGCGGCGGCGGTGCGGTGAGAACAACGGAAGTGAGAGAGTTGCCCCCGCCTCACACACCGGCCAACTCAACCCCGGAACGTATCGACCGACTCGTCGGAAACGTCGTGGTAAACCCATCGTCGATAGCCCAAGTGAATTCCACGTGGAACAGTGGACAGCGCTGGCGACAGAGAACAAAAGTAAAAAAAAGGAACCGAGAGAGAGGAAAATGAAACGGAATGTCGCAGCGAGCTTTCGCCAGCACTTAAAAAAAGGAATTAATTCCTCTCGTCCATCGATACTTATCAGCATTCTCACCTTTGCACCGGATACTGGTATGCGTTCACGCTTTTTGCCTCATTGCCTCCGGCTCGATTTTTCTTTTGTTTTTTTTTTTTTTAGGTTGCAGTCGTTTGAATGAACTGTCAGGCAGATTTGTCGATGGAGTCCCACTGTGAGACTATCGCGTGGAATGCGGACGAGGCTGGGGATGAAAGCGTTCCCTGTAGATACTTGAAAGAATAGTAAAAAAAAAAAAAAATTAAACATTCGCAAAAGCTAGAATCCGGATGACAATCCCATAGCACACGTTTAACGCTGCCACTTGCCGGCTCGTGGAACGCACGTGCCTTCTGATCCTCTTTTATCCTCACGAGAATCGAAGAGCTTTGATGTAATGATATTGCACAGCCATTCCGGGAAATCGACGATCAACGGGAGTTCGACCGAGTTTCTGGAGTTGAAGTTCCCTCGCCTCCCACCCTTTCCCTTTTGGCCCCTTCTTTCCCGGCCTCGCTATGAGTTTCTGGAAACTCTCGTCCCAATCGCAATCGCCATGTGACGACCGTTGAAAATGCTCGAGACCCGACGATGGTTTCCCATTTTATACTCGTAGCACCTCTCGACTTTGCCAGATATTAAAAGTTTTCCGAAAGCAGTTGACGGCCTTCGCGCCACCCTCGACCGTGTGGTCGCCCGCGACGCCGACACCAGTCGCTCGGGTTTCGTTAAATGGTCGCGATTATTTCGTCGTTGAGCGAGTGATAAAGCCACGGTTAACGGACGTCGTAAACGTTCGAACGTGCCTCGAGACCTGGCTCCGATATCTTTCCACATAGCATATGTGTACGTACAGATATTTCGGAGGTAGAGGAAATTGGTCCGATGCTCCATAGTTTCGCGGATTTAAGACCCGAGCGGTTCTGCAGGGGGAGAAGATACGGAACAATCGGTACAAGAACGTGGTAAAATATTCTCCGATTGTTTGCACAAGAGACGTTTTAAAATTCTGGAAAACTCTACCGATAATGACTGTGGAGTCGTAAGCTAACAAACATATTAATCTTCGTCAACAAGCTGCATAGTTTAACCCTAGAATGGGTAACTGAGGTAAAGGGTCACCCCAGCGAATATTCAAAGCATCTGCCTAACGCGCCACATTATTTGTTTTCTCTTTGTTGTTAACAAATTTTTGAATATTTACTTGGAACTTTTATACATTTCATTGAATTATAAATTAAAAAATAATATTTGAAAAATCTTATATTTTCTTAACGGAAAGTTATAATTATTCATTTTTTTAATTTAAGAAACCAAGAAAAAAGAACCGTATGAAAGTTGTCCAGTATCGAGTATAGAAATTACTCGACATGGTGGAAGTAATAATGCATTGCCCCAGTTATCCATCGGAGTATGAACCATCTATGTTACCCGGTGTAGGGTTAATATAGTCCATCATATTTGACTTCGCAATTCGTTGACCTGACTACGTACGTACGCGAAGCGCGAAAGTTCGAGGAACTGCCGAAAATCCATTATTATTCGTATCACTGACTGAACGAGGAACAACAAGAGTTTCGAGCGAAACGCTTCTGCTTCACCCCCTTCCCGCTACCCTCACTGGCGTCAGAGCCGACTGTGCCACGTCAACGGCTACGACGAGAAGAAACGACGGGACTTGAGCCTGGCTGGCATCGCCTATGCAAACTTTTCGCCGGGATTTGCGGTCGCGCTTGATATACCGGAAGCTCGCTCGTACACGACGCTAGGATAGCAGCCAGCGAGGAGTCGAGAGGTGGAACGAAGAGGGCGCGCCACACGGTGAGGCACCACCGAACCCCCCCCCCCCCCCCCCCCCCCCCCAAACCCGTCGGAGCTTGATGGCACTTCGTCCAAGTCTTCTCTCGCCGAGCTATAAAATCTCCGTCTTCTTCGTTTTCAAACACACGTACCGCGCCCGCGACACTGGAGCTGTTTGGAATGGACGGGAAAATCGGATAAGAACAAGAAGAATAAGAAGCTGAAGTAGATAGCAGACGTACTCTGTGTGTGTTCTTTCCTGGCACATCCATCGATAAATCTTTCTCGCTGCGCGTACCCCAGCCTCGAGGATTTCCACAAATTTGTTTTGATCCTGTAACGAGATAGATATTTCCGAGAGGTAACTGACCTCGCAGGGCACCTGTGATTTATGTACGAAGGGAGCAGCCTGAAAGATAGCTTCGAGAAAGGATATCTAGATCTCGTATGTAAAGCTCATAACAGGTTTCCGCAATTGAATTAATTCTTCTGTATAAGGTTTCTTCATTCGATTCACCGGCCTTTGAGATGTCGGACGAAAGTTTCGTCGGGTTTTTTCCAGGACATCGGAAGAAGCTTGGACAGTCGACGCAAGCCAGAGGACATCCGTAGCAACTCGGACGGTTCAAACAAGCCCGAAGACCTTATCACCTTCTCACTCGGACCGTCATCGCTTCGTGGCAAATATCCAGGTGCCCACGGGCAAATAACCGTTTCGTCTTGGGAAGAGTCCTGCAGTTCACTTTGGTACAACCCCCCTAGTCGCCGTCCAGCGTCTCGAGAAACGATAGTCGGAGTCTCGCTAGAGCCAGCCACCGCCGTATCACCTCGGCATGCGCGGGTGTATATGATGGATAGCTTCTCGGGTCACAAGAAAATTCCCGAAGTGGCTGACTTTTAATGGAAAACCGTACCCACACCGAGAGCCACCTGCTCGCGCGAAGCGTCAACGTACGAACCAAAGACGTAGAAGCTCGGGCCGGCTGTATGACATGCACACTTGAGACACACGGATACCGACGAAGAACGGGAAGGGGAGTGACCGCTTTCGTATTCCAGCCACGATCCGCGCCGAGGGAAGCATCTGGCCGGGTCGTGAAGAAAGAACGTAGAAACAAACGAAGTCAAGAAAAAAAAATGATGAAAAAGGAAGACACCGAAAGGCGATAAGAGGCAAGATCCGTCGCTTCTAGGCTTCCACTCTTTCCGAGTATCCGGCAAGATCGAGGCTTGCGCCGAATGACGAATAGTCGATAGCGCCTTGAGTCGCGAATTCGGCTTCTTTCCTCGAATCATACGCGAATCGACTCAACGTATGCTCTTTTCTCCTATAAATGCTTGTCTTCGGACAGTTTTTTTTTTCGCTTTTTCTATTCGACGTTTTTCCTATGCAAAATTCCATCGTGGCCCAATCCCGGTTTCTCGTCCCATGGTTTATAGCAACGCAACCAACCACAACTATTCCCATAAAACATGAACCACATTTGGCATCGGAATAAAACTTTCGGAATTTAAAGTCGTATTTTGGCCCGGGTGTATCGGCGTATATCGCATCAGCAGACCGGGGTGATTCGCATTACGAGTCAACAGTACCACTGAATCTTTTTTTTCTTTATCACTGGTCGTACCGCCAAACCGATCGCGAACCATGTGCGAATGAAGTCGAGCGACGGATGTATGCTTGAAGAACCTTCGATGGCTTTCATGTGGTAGGAATTTGACACGATGTAAAAAACAAATTACACAAGTGTATTCGATCTACCGTAAAAAAAATCTACGTGGGAGCTTGGCACACGTAACTCAAGGAGTTTACGGCTTTGCGTACCGCGAAAAGGTTGATTTTATTGTATTTTTCATTTATATTTTTTCTATTCTTTGCCAGAACAGAAACTCGATGAGAGACGACAAAGCGTGGGAGAAAAGGTATCTCGATTTTGGCCTAGCTTTCGTGGCGCTGTCGAATAGAATTTTCTCTCGAACAGATCCGATATCAATTTGACCCGGATTGCGTGAGTTTACTTCAACAGCGCTACGAACGACACGGGTCTGGGATGAACCGTCGTTTTCTGCTTTCGCGTATGAAAGTACGTGATATTCAACTCTTCGTTCCTGTCCTTCGCTCTCACGCGTGAAACTCCGTCATCACATAGAAATTTTTATCCGCGAAAGCGGATCCACATTGCCGGATATAACGGGAAACGCTCAGATCGGATTTGTGAAATTCGAGAGACACGCGAAGTCTGGCTTCGCGTTGTACTTATCGACGTGTCATCTTTCAAACATAATTCTTTCGCATTTCAGCAAATAAGAAATTTCCCGTTGAAATGTAGATGCGAACGATGAATTATTGCCGATGTATTTTTACGCGAAGTTGATTTAACTTATTGGAAACGCGAATGACTGATGGGAGCGTCACTGAAGCAAATGTTATATCCGTGCGACGGGTAAATGGAGACCTAGAGGTCGCTGGGCGACGAATAGAGGAATTATCGATCGAAATATAATAATCGCAATATAACGGATATTTCGTGCAAGGAAATAGCCACACCTGTCGTAGTAATTTATTTTAAATTTGTGTATGAAAGGGAATTTTATAAATATGCGAAATTGATGCTTATTCCGTAGATAATGCTGAACCGATGATGTGTGACGGCATTCCGTATTTAATGAGCCCGATTGAAGCATTGTTTTCCATTTTCTTTTTTTGTTCGAATGAAAATCAAATTTTGCAGCAAGTTTCGACTCGGAATATTACGGAAAAAAATTGCACAGATGGATGGAAAAGAATTATTTCAAATTGAAAAATTATATAAATCGTGTACAATCAATAGATAATCCGTATACGGTCGATCAAACGGTTTTCGATATTCATCGCCGGCATAAAATATCCCCCTATGCCGTCTGCATATAATCTATACATAATAATTTAATAAAAAAGAGAAATAAGTAATGAATAATTTTTAATGAATCAATTTAAATATAAGTTATGTATAGATGGCATTAAATTTACATATAAATTTTATTCGACCCACTAACAGGTTGCTTACGATTTTTCATGAACGAAATTTCCGAATTGAAATATGACGTAATTTTCTTATATCCTTCATATATATATTTATATATAGTTTATCGTTCGGTTAGTGCATTTTTAATCGTTCGAATGATTTCCACTTCGACGGTAGAATGATGCTTGTACTGTGGTACCACGTCATGGAGAACCACCAATTCCTCCGTATTCCCCGAAGACCCTCATGTTGTTCACATGGCCTCGCGTGGCCCGAAACCGCTGGCACACATAACAGTGATCGTACACTGTGACGCTCGATTCGTGCTTCGAGCACGTACGTTGTAGTGACGTATGGAAGGCTATTTGAAACTGACCGGGCGTTTGCTGTCTCCGGAGACGACGTCGGATAATCGCATAATGGTCACAGGAGAACCGGAGAAGTGATTGCCGATGCGACAATGGACGTTTCATTGATCGCAATTGGGTGATCGACTGATTCGGGCTTATCGGATTGATATACTACGGCACCGATTGAATTTAATGATTTCTGGCGAGGAAACTCACGAAACACATACATTCCGTTGAGATAGTTCATGACACCAATCCTACATCGCATGACTCAACGATTCGCACCTTGATCAAATGAGGCCCATTAAATCAAATCTCCCGGTTCCCATAAATAACAATTAATCCAACAAAACGGGCTTATGGTTATAAAAAAAAATCGTTACTCTCATTTTCTATCAGCGAGATGCGTATAAATATAGCTCGATGGGAGGCGGTTGGAGCCAGCTGCATCGTACTAATCTCGCAGAGGGTACGCATAATAAATCTTGGGGTTCGCGGCACACGAGCTCCGCGGGTTCGTCGAGAACGAAGAGAACGAACAAGCGAGAGCTCCTCTACGTTTTCTTTGGCTTTTTCTTCGCTTCCTCGCTCGTAATTCTCGCGGACGGGAGAGCTCAAGATTTCTTGTACAACGTTTAACCGGGAATACAAGGAAAAGCCTCGGGGGTCTCGGGAGTAGTTCGCGAATGGTTGTACAGGACTGGTCTGGAAGTGGAAATAGAGTCGGAGGTCGCCGGTACAGCGAGAGATCCCGCGTGAAAGAATAGCGAAGGAGAAAGAGACTTCGGCGCGGCTCGCCTGCCAGAACCTAGAAAATGTGCCTCGAACTCGCAAGCTCGAGCTTCGGGAGCTTTCATGCAACCATCTCGCTCTGTACCTTTCTCTCACTATCTTATAACACGACGTGCCTGAGAATCCTCCCAAAAAATATAACCCTCACATTAATCAGTCCTCGAGTTTCTTATTATATCGAGAACGTTTTTCGCTCGCTAACTGCAATAGCTCGGTCCAACGACTTCCACATTTTCTTCGCTCGTACCGACTACGCGCCCGCACGGGTGAATCATTGTACAAAGGTCTCGAGCATAAAGCAATGTCCTTGTAAAGCCAAGTGCGGCTGGCATTAAATTTCATGTATGGATTTATAACAACCCCCTGCATGAGATTTCGTTGAATGGAGTTTGTCGTTCTTTGGAACCAGCCTCAACCATCGCCAAGAACTGTGGACGTAATTTTCTGGTCAGGAATAGACGAAAGATTTCAATTTTGTAAGGAAAAAAGCAATGTCTCCCGCCACGTTGGAACAAAAACGGATTATCGACGTATAGCCTACATTTTCCACTCACATATCCGTTGCGGAATAACAATTGAGATGAATTCATGACTTTCGTCAAGCTATTTTACGGAATCCCCGACACGAAAATGAAAAAAAAAATAAACATCTTGAGAAAAAAAAAAATTTCTTATATTAAAATCAAACGTTTATGATTAGTCCATAAATCACGGTATTGATTTGGGCCTTCATTCAATTAGTTGGAACGTTGCGACGTCGCGTCGTACCTAGCTTTCATAATTTGTCGCGGAGTAACCGTTTGAAGATCGACCGTGGAAGAAGCTGCGCCGTTGAGTACATTCAAACTCGTGAAGAGTTGCAAGCTCGACGTTCCGACCTCTTCAATGTCAAAGCTTCGTGTTTTTCTAAATCTCTCGGACGCAAGTAGCGCAGTGGCGAGCTGGGGTAAACCACTTAGAGCACTTAGGCGAAATGGAAGACTGCAGTCACGAACCGGTGGCGGCTCGTAGCTTCGCTGCCCCGGCAACAGCCAAGGAGCTTCGAAAAATGAAGAACAAAAAGTGCAGTCCACGTCCGTCCGCCTTCGGAAAAACCAACGGTGACGTACTTTGCCGCACTTCTCAGTCCGCATTTTTTTTTTTTTCAAGTGACAACAAATTTAAGAACATGAAAGATTGCTACAGAAATATTGTCATTAAATCATGTTTGTTTTTTTAGAATCAATGTCAAATTCAATAACAAATAATTATACGAATAACGTGAATTATGACGTAACGTAGTGGATGAATGATCGAATTTATGTTTAGCGAACCGCAGATAGAAACGAAATCGAGTTACAGCCGCGGAGCTTGATCCGGAGGCTCTTCGGAGACCGGTTTATCACACTTCGGGGGTCACCGGGGTAGCAGCCATCGCCCTTTAAGAACCGCATAGGGCCGCATCTCGTTGCCTTCTCTCTCGGGCATTCGGCTTAATATACTCGGTCAATTCCGTTCTTTTATTCGCTGGAGGCGAAGCCAAAGTTCCGTAAAACGATGATGAAGCGTTCTGGTAAGCACGATTACGCGGCGGGAGGGGGGGGGGGGGTCAGCGCCGAGGGCTTTTCGCGCTCAGAGTATTTAACCTCCGATACCTCGGCGCTCCGAGCTTTATACAATTTTTCGTTTTTCATCCTTCGTGCCACCCGTTTGACTCACAAAAAGACGTGAAAAAAATAAAATTTGAAAAAAACATTCGACGCGAGAGTGTTGCTATGCTGTGTGCAAGCCACAGAAACAGGAGCCCTGCATTGCTGACATTTTGCAAGGAATATAAAACTACGATTTTTTATTCGACAAATGCAACAAAAAAATATTATCGGGAAAAAAACATTTTTATCGAGCATTATTTAGAATTTTTTCACAAGCTCAACCATCGAAGCGAAATTTAATTATTCCCGGTTTCTTCGTCGCTGCATATCCTTATTTTTTCGCTTCATGAATTATCGAATATGTCAGTGGAATTTAAACCTACTGGTCGAGCATGCGGAGCATTTATTGCATACCGAGGACACTATAGAATTATTCGATTAGAAATATTCCTCTCGAGCAGCATTCCAGCCGCGTCCCACTGGCTCAGACGGTAAAACCGGGCTCGACAAAAAAAATCAGGTTGCCGACTCAATTACTCGTGGCTAATCGAATCGAAAAATATCCCACAGTCACGGTTACGTGACTTGTCCCGTGGCCGTCAGTAGAAGTTGATAAATGAAACTGATAGCTATTTACAACGTTATCGGGAATTCCGTTAGCCATTATTGTATTGCGATGTGCATCTTCTATTTTTCGCTATGACGTTGTACGCGGAGTAAAAATTGTCGGACTAAAAGACACACACACAACCCACGGCAGCAAGGAAAATATGTTGAAATTACTGGTCACGAGCCTGCTGGGATCGCGCATGATAAAATTATTACTCAATTTTCCATCAACTATTCTTGCTACATACTTCGTTATAATTGTAATTCAATGTACTGATTAAAAGTTCCATTCTGGATTTTTTTTCGATTTTTTAAATTGATGGTTCAGAAATTAGTGGGGGAGAGAAAAACTCTAATGACGATTTTGAAACCGAGAATCCCGTGATTAAAAGGTTGAAATGGAAAGGTCTCGGAACATTATTAATTGCATCGCAGAAGACCTATTAAACGGCACTGCACTTGATGGGGTGAACCAAGAAAAAATTTCACTTCACTTCACAAAAGTTCACTTTTTAATCAGTGGAAAGTGGAGAGTTGAAATTTTATTTTATTATTTTTTTTGTTATTATTTCGGTTTTTGGGTCATCGACCTCCAGCTGCGCGCCAAATTTTATCTTAATGAGTACATGAATGCGAGAATCGGAAAACTGCGACATACAAACGGATGCACGGATGGACAGAAGGACGGACGGATCGAAACCATAAGGGTTTTGAGAATTCTACAAAACCTTAAAAATAAGGATATGACGTATAACGTCAATTACGTCATTTCTCTTGATAAAAATCTAGCCAAGGTCACCGACAAAAAAAATCTAAAATCAGGGTTTGGAATGGAAAAAGGGACCGCCATTATATGTAGTTATAATAAAGATCCTAGATAACAAAGCCCAAAGTTGTTCGTTATTTGATGAAATGGCTTATATCTGCTTCCTCAAACAAAATGAATTTCGTTCTTGTAGCGAATGTTTATAATAAAAAGCCAATTATTTACTGTCGAGTCGCGCTTCCGCTATCACACACGAATAAGCTGAGGGCGACACTCTTTTTTTTCATGATGAAGTGAATAGTTTGGTCATTTGCGCCTGGATAAACTTGATACGATATCGATGGTCGACAACTGCTCTACCGCTGGATGGTCCTGCGAAAGCTCAAGCATAGGGAGCCACCTGCAAGGGTAGGAAATGTGGTCGATTTGGTAGATTTCTAGGTTGCCCAGGTTATATGATTTCACGGGCCGCTGGTAAGTCCGGCAGCCAGTGGTAAAACGTACATACAACCCTCGGGACGCTTGCAGCATCCCCGTCGGGCAATGGACCCTCATCGGGATGACTCAGAAGCCTGTTCATGCTGACGTCGATAATTTATCGATGAATTTCCCTCTCTAGAAAATGGACCGTATTGTAGATTGATTGCTGATACAGTAGAAATTGTTCGATTGTTCGATTTTTAATTATTTTGAGAATTATGGATTTTCAATATTTTCACTATTTTCAATAGTTTGGAATAAGTTCGAAACATTCATTTTTGCTTGGTATAAAGGGCATTATGATTTTTTTATAAAATATGATCTCAGACATTTTTATAATCAACCAATAAAGGGAGGCTTTATTTATTCGAGGGCTTTTAGACGTCGACTTAGGGGTGGTTCCGACACATTCGATCACTACTTCGTAATTCATGCTGGTTATTGTCGTAAGGTACGATGAGTCTTATTGTTGAGAGTACGTACGTAAGTAGGCAGAGAGGTACGGAGGGCAGCACTGATTGCCTTATCACGCTGCGATCCCTTATCACAGGCAGGACTCGGATGGTATCGGAGGTAACAGGGTAAAAGCCCGGAGTGAATGAAATCATGAATATATTACATAGCGTGTAGAACGAGGGAACGAAGCACTAAGTTTGTAGAAAACTATTTAAATTATCACCAATTAGCACAAGCGCTCGTCACTGCTGAGGTTTCGTCCGAAACCTCAGATGGGCGATCGAATATTGAAGCTTGAATTTAATCATTAATGAGTTACGCAGAGCATATGGGCTTGCGTAATTAATCATTAATTGCTGCAACAGTAATTCTATACGCAAATCGCTGTTTAAATAATACATGGCTATTTGAAATCCCACGTCACAACTTGTATGTATAAAAATAATAGAAAATACTTGAGGGTTTTTAATATTCAATCAAAATTTGGAGGTCACGATGGGTGAAAAAGATGGATAACGAGACTCCTACGGAACGTATTAGTGACATGACATACTATAAATACCGAATAATTTGTTAGATATTTTTACCGATTCGTGATCATTCTCTGAAGAGTTACATTCTCCGTTCAGATTTTTTTATTTGTCACCCACACTCGCTTTTATATAAATTAATAAAAATCGTTTCAATCTTCAGGGGCATAAAACGGCGGTTTGCATTATCACCTCATTGGGCGTCTCCATCGATCAATTTATCAAAAACGAGGAAGCACTATCAATCGTACAATAGTCAGTCTCCAACACCGCAAGGTCGTATTTTTTTTTTTTTTTTTTTTTTTTCAATTTCTCTCCAGGGACCCTCAACTGCAGTGACTGCAGGTTCGATAACTAATCATTATTCAACATTTACAGATCGTTTGCGTTCACCAGAGAATACATGGCAAATTCCGCCGGTCAGAGACTGAAAGAGTGAGCGAGCGCGCGACGGAATCGCGAACGGCACTCTAACCCGCGAGTGGGACGAAGATAGCGAGCTCCGAATAAATAGAGCCCTGTTTGCCCCGCGAATCAACTATGCACTTCAATGATCAGGGTAAATGATGTTTTTAACGAAGTCTGCCTATCCTTTCTCGCATACGGCTCTCGCTTTCACTCTGACGTAATTATCCAAACCTCGCGCAGCACTCGGTCAAGCCACAAACGAGCTTTCCGCAATTGAATCGACCCCGAGCAGCTTTGACTTGGCCACGAAATCATCCCACACCGCACATTCTCTACCAAGGCTTCACCTGATCTCGAATACAAACGCATTAAAATAATTATGCTCAATTAAATTCAGATCTGCCGATTCGTTGAGGAATATAAAAACATTTCCCTTGTGAAATTATCATTAAAGCTCTGGTTTTTTCCCTCCCAATTTTTTGTCATTCTTTTTCCTTATTTGACGAATCAGTCGGTTTGTCACGTCTGACAATAAGCTGAGGGACGTCTGACCCGTCTGGATTGTCATTTGGCTGGCCAACCCACTGAAAAAAAAATTTCGCGTTCTAGGTAGGTTGATTCGCATGTGCTGCACAGATTCGTTGGTGAGTATCCATTTTCTCGTTTCTACCCTCGTCGATAACCCTGTTCGAGAATCAATGGTTTCCATTCAGCCCGGTCTGGCTAAATTGCTTCCGTATAAATGGAGCAATTCGCGTGGGTTATAGGGACACAGAGGGCGTCGAGAGTGGAGCCCACCATGCTGAACCATGGTATAAGGAAACAGCTTGGTGATGCCTGGCAAGCTGTTTTTCGCTGGAGAACTATCCTGATCTCCGGTACTACTAGTCTCGCCGAATTTCCCCTCGATTCTTTCTTCTACCTTGGCTGCTGGCAATTTTAAAGGGTTCAGTCGAAAAGCTCGTTCGCCCGAACGGTTATGTCACGAAATCGGGTTGCTTTTGCTCGAGTAGTCTTAGAATCAATGCTTAATTCCGGCGAACCTTGCACTTGTCTGTGTCGCATCGAAGATCTGACGCCATTCGATAATAATTGCTTTCAACTTTTTTTTTTTTTCTGCCGATTTTACGAATAAATCTCTTGGCTGATTGTGATCGTTTTGATGAGCTGGCAATTTTCCGAAGGTACTTATACGCACGTTTACTATGACACAGGCAAAACGCTGGCAAAGAAATATCGACAGAAAGAGGAAGAGAATTAGAACTAGAAATTAATACGTTCTTCAGCTAGATGTAAACGTTATAATACACTTTTACCGTAGCGTATAATAGTGTAAGTAGCTGCGGGTCGCGGAAGAAATACTGTTGGACCCCGTACTCGTGCTCTTCTATTAGCTCCCATTAGCTTTCGCCTCCCTGTGAATTATTGTTCCACTTTCGCGTCCTTCCTAGACTCATCTTTTGTTTCTTGCCCGGCTGGGTTGCAGAAAGTATAGCATTTCGATCGAATTACTTAGAGACCCACCCTTGAACAGCAGTATTCAAACAGATTCGCAGAGTTAAAAAAAATAATAATTTAAACGAAGCAACAACCTCGAATGAATCCACGAAAAGAATTGTTCAAACATCGCTAAATAATATGATCGTAATGAAAAAAGATTATTGAACTTTCAGCATCCTAGAATTGCTTCAAATCTTTCTGTTCGGAACCAATGCTTCTATTTATATCGGTAACACTCACGAACACACGAGCTCATCCTGCTCATTCTTAGGTACATGTGGCTCGTGCAAAGTGTTTCGATTTCCACTTCCGCCAGTTCGTTCACCATATCGGAAATGGTACTCGGCCGTCTCGAGGGGTACAGCGCCCATCCAAATCTTCCGAAGCTTCTGCATCGGACTGGCGACCCCCCCAGTGCTAGGCTGCATCCGAAATGAGAGAAAAGCTCTCGAGTCTCAACTGCATGCGAACGAATGGCGTACTCTCGACTTCGCTTCGCGCGCCGGATAAATGGGCCTCATATTCGATGCAAAGCACACTTGGCGAAACTCTATCGCTCGCCCGGAAACGCTACTGGGATAGATACTACATGTATAACGTATACGTATATATACGCGTCAGTTAAGAGTACGAGACGACGGTAGGCAATGGGGAAAAAAAGATTGAAAAAGGGCGACGACGACAAGTGTAGTGTGCGGATTTTATGCTATGCGAAAAAAATAAATTTAAAAAAACCGAAACGGAATGATATCGGGAAATCGCAGGTACGAGACAAGACGAGGTAAAAGTAACTATCTAAAAATCTCGGACTGTCGACGAGCGAAAAACTGGTTTACTGAAATCTAGCAAAGTGGCAGTCCCGGTCATAGAAACGAACATTAAAAAAAAAACGATCGAACTAAATCTTTCACGTCAGAAACACGAATTTTTTATATTTCCTTCGATTCATGGAACGAATTGTCTGGAAGAATGTGTTGGAGTCATGGCTTGCGTGAGCACAATACGCCGTCAGCCGAATATTCCGAATAGCTTTGCGCCATTGATACACGTTTCACTGGAGCGAAGGATGGAGAACATGCATTTGACACGAGCATCTATGCGTTTCAACAGGCGGCGAACGTCGAGACCTCTCGAGTGGCGGGATCAAGTATTGTCCCGTCAGTTAGAAATTCGAGATATTCTCATGACCCGAACCGAACATTCGATACAGGGCGATCGTAGATACAAGTACCCATGATAATATCACTCTCGTAATGGTGATGTAACTACGATGAATCAGAAAGCCGCGCGCGCGCGAGCATTAGACGCCTGTCTGACTATCGCAACTATTTACTCCTGGCTTTCGCTCCGGCAATTGATTCGGAACGGTTGTTATTCGGACGGGACACGGAGTTTATTTCATATTCTAACAGACTCAATCACCCGACGTCCAATGCAAAGCTTATAAGAGGATCTACGAATATCAACTGGTGAAAGTTGTCGTGAGCAATACTAATATCTTCACGTTTTGTCTCCTTCGTTACGGCGAAATCATTCCGCAAAGTCACACCGTAGATCCCCATTCCCCCTTGAGCCTTTGTTACCTTCGATTGAAAATAATTACGGGCTGGATTACGATCGGGTTCGACTGCAAACTCCGACAAAATGCCGCGTATGTGGCCCGGGGAAGGGGAATCGTTGAGTGGAAGAAAAATGGCTGGATTGGCTATTGGCCAGGACCAACGGCACCTGCAGCCAGCAGTAACGATGCCAGAATAACCGTACAGAGAACAACACGCGTGGCGATGCACGGGCTTTTCACGTTCAAGCTCTGTTCCAGCATCCGGCATGATTCCACGCCGATCAAATGCACTCGTTCGTTTCGGTAGCCAGATCACCGTGCTATCGGCCTCGTTGTTGTCCGCGTCTCTGGCGCTCTCATCGCTCACTCTTTGTCTCTCTCACTCGCTCCCTCTCTCTCTCTCTCTCTGTGTGTGTGTGTGTGTGTGTGTGTGTGTGTCTGTCTCTCTTGCTCTTGCTCAGTGGCTATTTTTTCCTATTCGCCAGCAGTGACAGAAACGCACCCAGAGCGCTCTCAATTTCCGGGGCTCAACCGTCGTCGTCCACGCATCAGCGAAAAAAAAATCGTTATTTTCATTCTCCGCGTCACGCAACGTCCTAAATTGCACTAGTTTTGGTACACCGCATCTTTCTTCACCTCCGGCCTTTTCGCAGTTCTATTTTTTCCCCCCGTTATTTTTTTTTTTTTTACGCGACCCCATTTGCGTAATATGATTTTTCTCACTTGCGGTCATGAGATTCAATGTTTCATAAAAAACAAAGTCTAATAAAAAATATGAAATCAACAATTACATTTTTTTCACCATATAACCTTTATATTAGTCTTTCAAATTTACTCGGTTTTCAGCGGGCGCAGGGGTATGTGAGCCCTTAAACTTGTTGGAGATTAGCATCTCGATCTAGCAACGGGCTTTCATGTGTGGAAGACCGTTCGAACGTGTATGAGCAAGGACAAAATTATCCCAGTCCCTGACGACGTTACAATTAATCAAGCAAAAACTGTCAACTGCCACTATCCGGTGTGTACACGTTCCCCGAGCGAGAAACTATCGACCGCGAACAATGTCGCGCAAACCCGTTCTCGCTTAGCCTCCCATTTCCACATACTCGACGTCCTTCTCCTTTGCTCTCCTCTGCCACCCCGCGAATCCGGTATCCACGATGTTGCTACCGCTATCGGTTGTATCGGGCCCAGAGCCGCGTGGTGCGTGCGAACCAGCTTGTCGAGGATATTCGGCCCCGTCACAACGAAAGCCCGCCGGAGTCGTACGAACCGGAGCTCCGATCCCGATGATTCCCATGACGAGATGAGTCTCCCCCGACAAATCCCACTACAATGCGAATTTGTGGGTACGTCTGTCGCGTTTTATCATCGAGCTGTCGTGACAGTGGAGTTTCGCTTGTTCCAATTCGGTTTCACTTGTCGTAGCATTCGAGCCCCGATACGAATAGAAATTATCACTGAGACATCATCCATTCGAATTGCGTTCTAGATGTAACCGGGAAGATCAATGAATTTTCTTTTTTTTCTAGAGCAGGGAATATATATCGAGATTTGGAGAATAATCGCGAATCACAGATATTTCCGCATTTTTTTTTCTCCTGCAACAGCCTGTAGCAGATTTTTCGATTTATTCAATGATTTGTCTACTCAGCGAAACGTTGAAGGAATATTCATCTAAAATCGAAGTTACTTTGAACCAGGCGTTATATAATATAAAATTACATACAACATATTTCACTACCAAATGAATCGAAGTCGTGTCTACTTTTTGCACAATTACCAAAAATCAATATTTTCGTGATGATAATTGACTGATGCATCCCCAAAAATCTGTGAATTTCTGAATTTTTTCACAGTAGCAGCCGATATTAATTTTGACCGCCCGGGGCAAAGAAATCGAAGATTTCACGAAGCAGCATACTCGTTACCGGTCAAGTAGAGGCTCACGAAGGAATTATGCATGATTTTTGGCGATAAAATGTGCTACGGTCGCACGAAGCAGCGGTTCTATTCTCATCCACTTCACTCTACCGGGTAAGCCGAAGAGATTCATTTTTGTGTGAGTGTGTACAGAGCTTGAAAGAAGTCAGTGCGAGTAATCGGTGAATTCGTTGGTTAGTGTAATATCCAGGCCCTTACCATCATGCCCGGTAAGCTGGTTTGGGAGGATTCGCACACCCGCCCGTCTAACTTACACAACTGAACGTGGAAACTCCAGCGCTACAGCCTTCCGCCACCGCTGCGCATATACCTTTTTCCATCTAAATTTAACATTCCGATCACGTTTTCGCGCTCCCCATAGTTGTACCCAGCTTCGAAGTCGAGCGTAAGGAACGTAACCGGTCAGCGCGCATTTCCCATCTCGAAATCACGTTTCCACCTACTGGATTAACGAAAAAACGTGATAGGGCGAGAAAGTAAAGAAAAAATCTGTGCACGACACAAATTAAGCAATATCAGTGTAATACTTATTCGCTTATACTCGAATCTAACTCATATCGGTGAGTTTATTTTGATATCGCTGATATTGAAAAATTGTGGGCACGTAAACAAAAATCTTAAGCCGGAATCAACTGCACTATGCATGCGGGAAATTCGATCAGCGATTGCCGATATCACGTGATGTATTATGTAACATCGACACTGAGCGAGGGGTCAATAATTGTTATCGCATTCGTGCGGCAAAGTTACATGGGAGCACGTACATGATACCTCGCTTATACGCAATACTAAAATAATTGTGATTAATGCACGTGCCACCGAGGCTTAGGATAATTAAAATTAAATATGTTATTATTTTTTGAATTCGTTTCAAAACCAGTCTTCAGTCATCTCTTCTAGTCAAATCGAATAAATAATTCCTTATCTCGATGGTGTGGATGAGAATTGATGGAATTAGAATATGATAAAAATACATTGCCGAAAAATCAATAATGGCGATTATCGCTGTGAACCTGTCAATTCAATCCGTGTCGTATTCCTCATCGTATTTGACGTCCGCGCGATTTCAGTCAAGTATCGATCCGAACTATATTCAGAGAAAATCCCTTTTCCATCAGTTTTTTTTCACAATAAATGGTCAAAGCGTATTATCGATTGCTATATTGCAATCGCCCTGTTCCTCGTGCAGTTTCCGGAAAGGTTTTTTCTCCGATTTTTTCGATGTGCTTTCGCGCGAAGAGATCATTTTTGGCTTGATACAGATAGGAGGATCATGAACGGTGCGAAATGAAGAAAAAAATGTTGTCGCGTTTTCCAGATAGCCCATCAGTATCGTTCCCGCTCATCCGTGCGATATACGAGAGGATAACTTATACGCCGCACGTGCGTCGAATATATTCGAGAGAATGTGGAAAGAGACGATCTTTTGGTCCATTTATCTTCCTTGACTTTGTTCACGTCATGGCGTAGCAATATTAATATATATATCCATCAACGTAACTTATTAATGGAGACGATTAAAAACATACAAAAATAACGGTTCGGTGTAATTAAAAATTTCAATAGTTTCTAAGCTCGTTGCAGTGTCAATAAAAAGATGATCAACTTGAGAGACAACGATCGAACAAGTTCGTATGATCGTAACAACGCCCACGCGTAAAATAAGAAAAATTTGAAAAATGACATTTTCGGATTTTTTATGTTGAATTTCTGTTCTTTAATAAATTATAAGAAATCTTATGGAGAGCCCAACTCGAAATGCATATATTGTCTGTGCAATTTTCTCAGCTTTCTGACAAGAGTATGGAAAAATATTCCCGAAATTTGGGCAATGGCCGAAAAACTACTTTTTTAGTTGCAATCTCGATTTTAATACATTTTTGAGGGTTGAAATGAAAAACTTAAGAAAATGATAGCAAAGGGATAACCATTGTCAATAACGAATTAAGAGATGAAACGGTTATCTCAAGTTTCGTTTATAGCCACACTGCATGATTGTGAGTTATCGTGAAAATGAGTTGAAAGTTTTCGGAGAAAAGGCGGAAACAGGAGACGGAGAAAGGGTGGATTCATTGAGTAGAAACGATGCTCCAGTGTGCCAGTATCCATGGCCATAAAGTTTCCGGCAGTGAAAAGTAGCGATGGGTACGAACTGGCGTGTTGAGAAAATATAAAACAGTACCGAACAGACGTACCGCTCGATTAACTAGCAAGGCATTTCAATAACGAGCAATAATACCTCTATCGAAATTATATCTTTAAAACCGTGTGCACGATTATTTCCGCATATTTAATATCAAACATGAAGTAAATCAATTCTGCATTTTAGATGAATACTTAAATCTTCTATTGCATCATTCAATTGTTTATTCGACTCTGGTATTCGCAGGAAAAATCGCAATGCCGATTTGGTCCGTTTCGAGCATCTCACGTTGCTTCCTCAAATTATATATATCGAATGAAAACATTATTCACTGCAGAATATTTCGAAAATGTGAATCTGAAAATAATTATTATCGTGACTGTGATACTACATGTTCAATCGTTTTTGGAATTATTGGTAACTGTAAATATTGTATTAAAGACAAATCATAAAAATTGTTGAAATGATTTTTTCGACGTTTCTGTTTTTTCGGCCATTGAAAAATATTGTGACAAACAGAAAAACCAGCTAGTTGGGTCAGTCGGTCGATGTATCAAGAAAAATTGTCGTGGCCTTGAGAATGATTATAGCTAGGCCTCAATGAAAACTGATAGACACTCAGAACTTGCAATGCTCGAACAATCGCCTATTCTATCTATTCTCCTCAACAGCTCGAAGCGAGTGCTCCGGAGCTTGACGACCACGCTCCTACTTCTTCTCCGTTACCATAGACGACGAATAAGTTTTCGATGACATAAATTCAATGGGCCTATCCACCTCCCACTCCGCCTTCTGGCCCTTCCGCGCGTAGGACGAATTCTCGCGGAAACGAGTGTAAACTCGGTTTACTCACTACGTTCAATCGAGCATCGAGTTTGAAAAGTTTCTCGCCCTCGTATTATTTCGGACCTAAAAACGAATGATCCTTCCAATCTCTTGTGTTCATTCGTCATACGTGCAGATGATATAAAAAAATTCGAAACGTAATTTTCTAGGAAGAATACGTATTTAAAAAATGCTGCGAATATTCTCGTTACCTTATAAATTTTCAATTAGTATTCAACACTCCGGTTAGTTCTGATTGCCTGAATCGAATTGTTTATTCATTTCAGTTGTCTGACAGTGAAAGAAAGCATTGACCTACATACATCCGCAATTCCAATTGCCGCAAATACAATCGCAAGACACATAATATGATGTGACGAAAATTGAGCGATGCGAGGCAGAATCGATTCGGCTACAAGCTAACGTACATATACGTCCAGCACGGAAAATCTATATTAACGCAAGCGCTTCATCATATGAGTCAATTTATTTCTGTCGACTGACCTGCAGTCAGGCAAAACAAAAAAAAAATTGAACAACCGCCGCAACTTCGAGGACTTCGATCCGATAATTTATTCGACTCGTGCTCGAGCTCGTTAAAAATGGTTAATCCCGAGTAGATCCGATTAACAATTTGATTGGTGCGCGCGCGTCATTGGAGAAAGAGTGTACAAAGACGCCCCCGGGATTGGTGGGATATGTATCAAAACCGATAAAGATATATTGTTGAAACGCGCTGAGATGTTATTCGCTGAGAAAATTAATGGCCTGCGGCGCTATACAGATTACCTCTTCTTTCTATTTTATTTTTTTTTCGTCCTTTACGAATGCGATTTATCTTCGTATCGGGTCGCGCGTTTGAAACGAGAATTTTTTCACGGACGTGATGCACACCGCAACTCCACCGAATAGACTCGAGTTTATATTATACGTGCATCTGCCTCGGTCCCGGATAAATGTGTCACCCGAGACCACAGAGTGTACACAAGGTCAATCCAGCGTGAAAACCCAATCAATCACTAAATAGTTTAAAATGTTAATTCCTCTTTTTGCGTCATGACATTCGACTGCCTTGATCTACACAACGAAACGACGTCAAGATCTCGATTATTCTCATTAAGCTGCATTCGAATGAAGAAGACGAATCACCAAAGTGGTCGTTGCCGTCGCGACCGCCTTCCGTTCATCGTAACCGGGTAGACCGGAGGAATGATGGAAGCCCGTCTCGCCGACACCGTCACACCAGCCGTTCGTCACGGTACCGCGAAATCCGGCTCCCCAGCGCCGCAGCATCCCACCCCCGAGCTCCGGCACGAGGAGGATTCTCGGTGGAAAAGTCAATCCATCAGGAATAATTAAAACCACTCGGTTGACGAACAAACTAATTGCATTTAGCGAACCGGCGATGTCTCTGTTCCTTTTTATCTGCTTTTGTCATATTTTCTCGAATGAAATGTTACACTGCAAACTGTTTATCCGATTATGTATACGAATATCGTTGTATCTACGTTATCAGTGATGACGGATCGTCTGCAATTTTGCTGGTGAGAATTCTGACAAGAATCGCAAACGTTATATTATTTTTTTTTTTGTTTTTTCAATAGTTTTGGAGCGGTCCAAGTAAGATTGATGTATCGGTGTCGCTTGACTAGTGTGTCTTAGGCCAGTGTGTATAGGCCAGAGCAGGCTTATTGTGAATAGTAATGCATGGGATTTGGTCGCGTCTGACCAAATTCTGACCGTTTCCACTGGTGTCGTCAAAGAATCCCGCTTGTACTTCTCATCTCTCTCTCTCTCTCTCCACCGGCTTATCACATCGGGTGGCGTCTATTTCGAAATCGCGTAATACCTTTATCGCTCCGAACATTCGTATACAATCGGTAATCACTGATTTCATCTACCACAGTCGACATTATTGCGGCCGAATCCTACCAAGAGCCGTTTTTCGAATTTAAAAAATCCTGGGACAAAATTTATCGATGCGTAAAGGTGCTGCTCCGAAGTTTCGTTTCGGACTAGTGTAAACAAATCGCTGGGTATTAAAGTAATTGATATGAATTACTTTGACAGCAGCCGCGGCCGAGCGCAAATTTCATCATTTGGACTCCGAATATATTTATATTCCATTAGAATGTATTTATATTTAATCTCGTTGAGTGACGCATTATAAGATATTAAACCAGAGTTCTATTCGTCCCTCGAGCGGACATAAAAACGCATGAGATAATTATATTGAGCGCCCTAACGGGATTATTCTTCTTCGTGGAAATTCTAAATTCGGATTTTATGGTAAATGCTAATTATCATTATTTTTTAGTTTCGATGTGACAATGCCGTGACGGCGTTGGTGTTGCAATTCTACGGTTAGTAAGGGCCGCCGTTCGAGGCGCTTTCGCACGAAGCTTGTACCACTATCCCGCGAGCACGTGGTAATGTGGAGGGGGCGAGCTTGCGAGCTTTCCAAGCAGTCAGTCAGCGGCCGACCGTCCCACGATCCACAAGTTTCGGATTAAGTCACCACCGTCTCCCCTGTGCTTACGGACGACATTAACGCTTTT
This sequence comes from Sussaba pulchella, assembly GCA_963971145.1. Classification (NCBI taxonomy): domain Eukaryota; kingdom Metazoa; phylum Arthropoda; class Insecta; order Hymenoptera; family Ichneumonidae; genus Sussaba; species Sussaba pulchella. Next base: position 13,540,065 of record OZ020169.1, on the reverse strand, counting down.
GCCGACTACACATTACCGATCGTTATCGCAATTCGGGATCGGGAAATTCAACAAGACACGTGTATGGGTGAAGTGACGAGATTAACAAACGGTGAGTGTTATCGTAAAAAAAAAGTATGATTTAGTACAATCCCACGGCTATCGTACAGAAGTTAAATGAGCTACGGATTTGATTAGTCTCAATGATCAATTAACGTCACTATTTTCATAACATTTTTATCTTATCCCAGTCGGGTTGAATATATATATATATATATATATATATATATTTTATATCCTATTTCAATGCAATTGGAATGTTCTCCCTTCGTGAAGGAAAAAATGGTTTTCATTTAAGTTCAATATGAAGAAACGAAAGTGAGTGAGTTTCAATAGAAACCTCGAAGTAAAAAGTTGATGAAAAATGAATCAAATGCCACCTTAAGGGGAGAAGAAACTTCGTTATTTTAAACGTAAATTCGTGAAGCATTTGACCCGGATCCTGTTACTCAACTCCGACCGACAAAGCCCGGTGTAGTGCTGAAGTGCACAAGGAACGCTCTTAAATTTCCAAGATTACTTTTGTGCCCGGCACGCGTTTCACCTCCGCAAGCCCCGCGTCTCTTTTGAAGCGTGCATGCCGCTCAAAGAGCGAAAAAAGAAGTGGCACGAGTACCGGATAATATGAGCGAAACGCGAAGCTCTACGAGATTGCATTGCGGAAAAAATTCGAATGTGATTTATCCGTAAGAACGGGAAAATATACCGATTAATTTTGCGGTTTTTTACAAAACGGTAAAACAATTGTGTGTTTCCGCAAACGAATCGGAATAAAAGGTTGAGTGAACGGGTTATCACTAATCCAGTGGTAATCCCGCGAGTTCGAGCGAATGTGCTGGAGGGTTGTGTCGAATTAATTTTCTTGTTGGATGCATCCGAGGTACAATCGTGGCAGTCGATTTATCCTCCGATAATCGTTGAAATCCGCATTCCAAAGCGAGAACCAAGTCTCGCGAATTTTCCGTTTAAACCTTAATATTTTTCTTTTCATCAAGCGCAACCTTTTCAAAGTTGCGCGTGGGCATATGTATGTACGCGTGATTGGAAAACCAATGAATCAACGAGATAGTAAAATCCTATTCATTGACCGTGAAATTTAATTTGCCGCAATCAGTTTCCGGTAATAAAAACCGTCCCAAACGGATGAACACGGTAATAACGAATGTTTCCCAAACAAAGAAAAACTTTAGTTTTTTCGTTGACGGCACCAATAGAGATTTTTATGATTCAGATTGCTTTTACGGGGAGCGGGAGGGAGGACGGCGAGTCGATGGTGAATGTTGTATCAGCCGAGACAACTGCAAGTCTTTGGATATAAATCTCGCAAGCTCACGATCACGTTACTCATTGAAGTTTTATCGTGGAATATTATGCGTCTGTTAATTATGGTTTCGTCGATGTTTGTGAAGAGACTCGAGGTTACAGGGGGGAGCCGTAATTACTGCACATCCCAGGCATGGTCCCGGTAATTGCGCGCACGCACTTCAACCCACTTGACTCTAAGAGACAGCGACAAGCATCGAAATAAAACGCTCCGGTCGCTCAAGAATCTTGACAAAAGTTTCGCTATAGCATGCCGTATGGCTAAATTAAATTACATTTTTCCGTGACCTTAAGTGAAGACGTCTGAAGAAAAAAACAATACAGGGAAAAATTCGAGATGAAGAGCGTGGGTGAGCGTGAAGTAAGAATTTGCGGAATCCTTGGTTTTTCATTACGAAGAAAAATATGGTTGCGAGCCAAGCTCGTGGTAAGGTCGACATCCGGTTAATTGAACAGAGCCACCAGTGCACTACGTGCAGTCCGAGCTGGATCGAAGCAACTACGTTACGTTGAAGTTTTCTTCGCAGTAAACTGGTTGATTAAAAAGTTTCTTCGTCTCACCTTTTTGTCGTCGCGAGACTTTGTATCTCATTTTTTCGCTCTCGTCACGGACATCCTTCTTTTACAACTCGCTCATCTTCCGACCTCGTTGGCAAGCTTGATTCAAAGGACAAAAGAGAATTTCGAAGCAAATAAAAGTCTCGACGCGTGTTTCCTATTTGTAATGAAATATTTTATCATTTGTCTGTAGCGCTAAACGAACTTAGGTACTTTGTTTTTGATTTATTTATTTTTTACTTACACATACATAGCCATAAACACTTGGGGGGGGGGGGGGGGGGATGATAAACCCCGAATATTTGTAATCAACAACTTTTCACATCGCGCGAATCGAAAAAGTTGAGACACGCCGATAATTAATTAAATATGGGATGCCGAGCTAATTAAAATCGAGCGAGCGGGGCGGGTAAGCAAGCAGAATGAAATCGAGAGAACGCCCGTGCGGAAGGGTCTGACCGAACGCTTGTTCGAACAAATTATATATGTATATGAGAAAGATGTGGGAACTTTTGGCATCCGGTTGCAAATTTCGAAGGATGTTCGGTTCTCTCTACTGTGAAAATTTAACTATAAACACCAACATTTCGGTACAAATCAACGCTGCTGCTTGCGCTTACCATCCATCCTTAGACTTTAATGAAGAACGGAATAACGATGCACTAAGAATTCGCGAAAACAATTTAAATGCCTTTAAATAATTCTTTTGAATTTAACAAAACATAAACGATATATTCTTAATCCCATATAAAATTTAACAATTTATTTTTTTCTCAGCAGTTCCTTTCAACTTACGAAATTTACTTACCACGTGATTCCTCAAAGACTTTGTCTCAAGTAAACACGAACATATCTCACTCGCTCGATGTACGTAACAATGTCAAGAATATTAATACAATAGCGTCCCGGCGCAACAGCAGAGAAATTCGTAAAGTGCACTTAGCAAACTTGCCAAAGTAGAATTTCTAAGCTCCCGAAAATGTTTCTATCGTCATTCGCGATGATGTTAAAGATCCCACGTAGCATGTCAGTCCTCTCGGAAATCCTAAATCTTCGTAAAGTCTGACCCCCGTCGACACGTCTCTTTCCCTCTCAGCCCGAATCACGTTGCAACGTTAAGCCCGACAAAAGGTCGTCAGTCCCTCCACGATCCGATGTCACGTTCGATCTTCTTGAGAGTGGATGTCGAGCTTGGGCCAAGTATTGCTTTAGGAACTACGCGGACCTTTCACAGCTCAAGACCTCTTTCGAGAACGTCATCGCTTCCTCGGCGCAAACACCGTAGCTGTATATATTCGAACCCTCTCGATCAGCCGGATATCACGGGCAAAAAAAAAACTTTCTTCATCGCATTTCGTTTTCGGCTTTGATCAAATACGAAATCTCTTTCGACCCTTCTTTCTCACACACTCGTACCGCAAAGTCGTGGGCCGGCCATTTTATTGAATGTCTTAATGCTGAGATAAGCCTGGATTATAATGATCGTAGAAAACCTTCGGCCATTTAATTATTCCAATTACAATATATTACAATTGAATCAGATAGAGTGAATGAATTAATAAAATAAATAATTTACAAATCTATAATATTTATAAAAGATAAGGTAATGAACAATAAATAAATTATCAACAATTAAATACGGTTATTACAAAAATGTCAGCCATAAGAAATTAGAATCCCATCCTTCTGAAATCTACTCGTCGGCTGTATCGATGATGATTTCGGTTAAACAACGGTACCTGATTCAAACGTCGTTCCTTTGTCAGGAATATACAGACCCATTGAGCCCCAATGTAGCATTGTTTCTCAGCATACTTACTCGCAACAATTTATCACAAGCATACGTTTCCCTTCTTACGCATTGATACGTTAAAAAGTAACGTCATAGTATAGACTTGAAGAGTACGCTCACTCCGTTTCGTCATAAATCAGAAAAGACCTCGACGCAAAAGCATTGCACGTGTCGCTATTATTTCCCCCGACGTAAAAGCATACATCGCCCGCTGCTTTTTCTTTTTCTTTACTTCGTTTTCACTGAGAGCTCTTTTCACGAGCAGTAGGAAAATCGAGCTGGTTCATTGGGCAAAGACGGCGCTCGGGCAGACCCAACGTGTACGGCAGTGAAGCACACGTGCAGTTCTGATTCTCGCTGTCATTGCTCGATCCCTCTCTTCGCTTCGTTTTTATCATTTTGCTCGCGTATCGGCGAAGACGATATTTCTCTTGTTACAGAATCCTACAGTTCTAGATTCGTTTGATCAAAGACCAACGAACTATCGCCACTTGTAACTCGTCCCTGTGCCGCCCTCTCAACCTGTCTCGTTGTATTGAAACATCACAGCGATGTAAAATGACAATTATTCGTCTGTTTACTTCAGTCACTCACACCATCGACGATGCACTTTAATCTGTTTAACGCCAAAGAGAGTTTCGAAAACTTTGCATCGGTGTTGCTTTGTCACCCGTTAACTTTCACGATAACAATCAGTCGAAGAATCTTTCACCCAACGTTTCTGCCCATCAACGAACAAACATTTGTTCACTACGAGATGTTTAACTCGTTCCCCCGAAACAGCGTTGTGAATACGACGTGACTCGCTGATTTTAATGAGTTTGAGAACGGCAAAGGCCGACGGGTGGAGCTGAAATGGAAAATAATATTGTCTTGCCTCCTTTTGAAGTGAATACAGCATTGTGCTATTGCTCGAACAAAATATGCGAAGTGAATCTTGATGTTCCCGATTTCGATGTAACGAGGTTACTATTTCGTGTCTTGTGGAGTGACAAATTCTGAAAATGCAATGTTTTGGCCGCCGATGTTTCGACCGTGCATGATACCGACATTCCATGACAGCGACGTGGTAATGTTCCGAAACGGCATTACATCGACGGGACAAAGTTCCGAACGTCAATGTTTCGCCAGAGCAAGGATCGAAAACGTATATATATGTACAGTTACGAAGTTCGCTCGAGCGCCCGGTCGAACAATACTTTTACTTTGTAGCAAATCGCTGACCTGCCGGTACGCGATCTCTCCTTCTCACCCTACAAGCCTATTTGTTTTTTATACAAGAATTAATTTTATTTTTATTCAAAGGATACAGAGAAAAATCGATTAAAAAAAACATAAATGTGTGTTGCGGTATTTTTCGACGTCGTAACTTTGAACATTCGGAACGTCGAACCGCACCGAGTCTGCCGATCTCTGTGCGAGTTCCTCGAGCGAACGGAAAATTCGGTGAAATGTGCAGTTTTCTTGGATCTTACTTTACGTTTTATCCAATGCGTTTTTCACATACTCCCATTCCTCCAATCTTCACTCTTACCCCAATTGGATCGTGGGACACACAACATCGTACTTTGGCTTGAGTAGGGTGTGTGTTACAGCCGGACACGTACACACGCACACACACACACACACACACGGCCCACACACACAAACGAAAACCCAAGAAGCGCAATGGCCCGAGCGTCGACGAATGAGAAACTCCGGGCAAACGGAATTCGGACTCCAACCACGCCGGACTTTTCTCAGCTTCCGCTCGATCTTATTTTCTATCTCTTTTCAATTCTCGATGCGAAAAATCGCGACTAGTTGCAGCAGCAGATCAATTCGTGTATACGTATAGAAAATACGTTCACGGTTTCTCCGTACATTCGTTTCTTATAACCTCGCAGCGTTGCCCCGTCTCTTACGGTCAGAGGACACGTGGATTACGTCACAACAGAGACTCGTAAAAGTCTATCGGAAGCTCCGACATACTTCCGGGAGCTGGCTAAAGAATCCGGCTTTGGATTCTTCAATTGGAAGCCTCTGGAATTCCATTGCATCCCGCTGAGAATTTCCACCCTTCCGCTAACGCCCGCACCGTCCCGAGCATCGTTCGAATCTGTTCCACGTACATTTGTTTCACGATATATCGACGTTATCGACGGGATTCGAATCGGGACAAATGAGTCTTTCCTTTTTTTTTTCCAATTTAATTTCCCGTGGAAATCTGATAGTAGACTTGGGGGCGATGCAATACAACCTTTTTTTTTACTTGTTTCGTATTCCAATAACGATATTCGGACGTGAAGTTTTTTTTACATATTCTTGATACTGTAGTTTCACACAGAGATCCTCGAGTTTAACTTTTCTGGAACGACCATCAACCGACCGTTTTGATTTATGATCGTTTTTTGGGCAGGTATCCTGCCTACCGCAAAAAACGACCGGCAGGAGCAGCAGGATAACTTCACCATTCCGTGATATTTTTTGTTGAAAATTATACGGAAGCTCTTCCAATAAATGCATTGAACCCTTGAATAAAGAAATCGTCAATATCTTTATTCATTTAGACAAAAAAAGCTTCTCAATTTATTGGGATTCATTCTGATTTAGTTTAACCAGCGCTGCAGGTGGCCATGATTACATTCAACCACAAAAAATGCCTGGAATATCTCCATGACGTAAAACCTAAAACAGGCATTGATTATACTCGATATAAATATTTTTCGAACATGGCACGAAAAATTCATAATCATCATTTAGATCAACATTTAAAAAAACATCAGACGTAGATATCTCGTGGAACATAGCGACGGTTTAATGCGAGATGAAAAGCACGACGTGGCTTGTTGTGTACGTGGCAATCGTCCGCGTCCTCGTCATCGCAGTCATCAACCTAGCGTCACCGAGGCTGACCCTAGTGCTTTCCTAATGACCGGTGCACTAAGCTCCGCCATAGCTGCAGTTTGCAGAATGCTAATTGTCTCTTTAACAAAAGCTCGCGGACCTTGTCGTCGACGGCGACAGTCCTCGGATGTGAATTGCACTGTGCCTCACCCTCGGTATTCACCTCCGTCTCCATTTCACCCCTCTCGAGCTTTCCATCGTGTCTCCACTCTTCCAGACGTTTTCATCTTCCACAGCCTTACCCGCTCAAACCTCGACCATATAGAAGAGCTTCTCCGTTTCTTTCTTTTTTTTCTCCATTCGAGACGTTGCATCGAGTTAGGGTCGACGTCATTGTCATTTGATCTAAGGATCAGCCGGACCGACGAACCTGATTCTCATTTTGTGCGCATGTGCTCTTTATTTCGACTGTTCGAATGGAGGTTTTTCAGGCTGGTGCGGAATTGTTGAATATCCTCGATTCAATAACGAATATTTTCGTTTCAAATTCTTTTGGAGGCGTGATTTCGGGTCACTTTCCAGACCGAAACTACCTTTGGGGGTGTAAAAATGAAAAATTCACCATTGTCCTTCCGGTCAGTCTTTTTATTCCGACTTAGCCCAACGAACAATCGTGATTTCGCTGTTAAACTAATTCTAAATTAAATTTCATTTATTTTTAATAATTCGATTCAACGCCTATTTCAGTAGAGCTGTATAAATAAGCGACCTTGGCCAGAACGGACGAGAGCGCTAACGTGCACAATCTCAACACTGCACTCTATATCCTCATTACTATTATTATTATATTCCGCAAGGTCGAGTGATTGTGACTTCCACTGGAAAACTCTCGTGAAGCACCTCGACCTGAATAGGTTAGATACGCCGGTTCTGGCCACCATTTTTCTGATTATATATATATTTTTTTCAATGCCCAATGGGGCGTAATTTCAAATTCTTACAATTACGAGGCTCTGATGAATTAAATTCACTGAATTCAATGCATTTTTTAAATGGGAAGGAAACTTCATACCCGGTGCATCCTTAATCTGTCCGACTTTGCTCATAAACGGTGTGCTTATCCATTCACGTCCATTGAATTTTTGTCCACCAATGAATAATTTATGAGTTATGTAATTCTATAAAATGCATACTAAGGATATACTCCTATTGCAAGCGTAATAAAGATAACGCTACCCCAATCAATCGCTTGGGTCCTTTCACTGACTTTTAATATATATAATATATTCAATGTATTTAAAAAAAAACATAAACAAATACATTAAAAAATTAGGAACTTTAGCTGGAAATAATCCGTAGATGGATGACAATCGAAAGTGAGCTCTAATCTTAAAAAAATGAAATATCGACTGCGGTAAAAAAACGTCAACATGGAAAATCCACACTCACCGCGCCTTCTAAACGCAATGCTAAAAAAAACCGCACACGGTGCTGTCGTACACGCAACACGCGTATAGACGAGGTGCGAAGAGATCTAAACTTCGTTATCTCGCTGGAACCATCAATTTTTCTCTCTTCATTCAAGAATTATACGCACTGTTACAACCTACCCCTGTTACTTTTGGCCCCAGTCTCCCCCACCTCGTAAACATTCTGCAGTTTAAGAAGTTTACGAATCACACCCACGTGGATGCGTTCGCGGTTAAATTAATCCAAGCTCGAGTTTCTGTAACGCGAATAAAGTCGTTCGATGGTGAAATTTGTTTTTGAATGGGTTTCAACGGCGGGAAAGAAATTTTACGAGTGAAAAGTTGGAGTGGTACATGGCTCGCGTACATAATACGATTGAAGCGCGGGAAAAAGTTCGGTAGTAAAGCCGTCAGCTCCAATAGGATTGTATAATCATATTGGTTATCGTGCGAGTCCGTAATATAGTTTTAACTTGAGCCTCCCAACGACGGCGTCAACAAAATGTTGGTTATATCGACGCTGAAGAAGTTTATTATTATTATTATTTTTTTTACGTCTTCGAATACTCCGGATGACGTAACTGAGACGAAAAATGTTCATCTCGAAGCTTTCCGAGTTACCGTGGCTTCTGTTCTGTCGCGTACCAAAGTAAAATCTTCTCCATCGTATAGCCTGACTCGAACTTTTTGCGTCAGTTCAAATTTTACATTCTACATCCCCACGAAAAGTTTTGTAGACGATGATATATATTATTCACGGAGCCAAGGAGGAACAAACACACTTTTCACACCATGGCCCGGGTGTTACGTGCGTCATCTTTAATCCGGGAAAGTCGAGAAGAAGAATTATCGTGCATTGCATGCTGCCGCTGGCGTGTGCTCTGGTTTCGGTCCTTACGACGAAGAAAAAATATACTCGGCGTTTAGCAAATTATATCCATTGCATCGCGGTTGATGTCAAGACAGTGGGTGAGCTGTTGATACTAATTCCGTTTGGGAAAGTCGACCATCCGAAAGAGTTACTACTTGTCGGAGAAACATATTCCCTTTCCACGGTCGTACCGGACTTTATCGCGGGAAAATTTTTCCACTCATCTGGAAAATGCTGAGTGTCACATCCGGACGATTATCCCGTGAATGAGTACAACTTGCGCGAGGCTACGGGTAAATTAAATTAGGTTCTTTAAGCCCGGTGGGACTGCGATTTACGAAGACTTCAAGCGACCGCACGTGATACCGTTACGTATACTCGCTATTTCCTTCCACGCTCCGTTAAACCCCAAATTAAAACCGAACAATTTCCTTGATGTCTTCTTTCCTAAGTAGCAAAAATGTTGACGAAATAAAACATTATTTCATTACAATTTTTTTATTTATATTCCACAAACGCTCACATTTAAATAAATGGTAATAGGAATTTTCAAAATCGTACGTATTTAAAAAAATCAAATATCATTTCATCTCCGTTCTTTCATTCGGGATCAGAATTTTTTCGCATTCAAAATAAATCGAAATGAAAATTTCGAAAATTGCACAGGATAAAAACAGCCGAGGCAATGAAAATATCATAATTGAATTGAATAACAATGTCGTCCTATGTCCATGGGCGCAGCAAAATCGTGTTAGTGAGAATAAAAAAAAATTACAAATAATTCCTGTGATTGACAACTACTGTTGACCCAATAAACCATGCCGTAGACATTTTTGGATTGTAGGACTGTGGAAAATAAGGCGCAAGTGGAGCCCATCGAAATTCCGTTTACGGGCAAGCTGTACCGGGTTTCGTGCTTCACGAGCGGACGAAACAAAAAGGGTTTTCGGTGTCTCGTTGAGATCTCACGCCACAGGCGCGGAAAACTCCGAGTCAGTGGCAAAACTTGTGGAAGTTGGAGTGGGTGGCGAGCTCGGAGTTCCCCCGCGAGATGACGGGAGTCTTCAGCGAGCGTCTCGACGCCCCGGACGACGAGCTACTCTCCCCCTCGCCCGCGGCTCTCAGTCTTTAATTCCCCAGAGGCGGGAGCGAAGAACCGGGCGTAGCACGCGGACTTTGCGCAGTCAACGCGAAGTCGGTTAAGAGCCAAAAGGGTTGAGCGTCGATGGAAATCGTTGATTCATTTTCCGTCAGCAATTAACGCAAAGTCATTACTTCACGACGACGTTGAGGGGTGAGGGGAGGGGGGGGGGAGCGGGGGAGAGAGGAAAGTAGTGGTCGAGTGCAGGAAGCGCCGTGAAATTCTGGGTAACGATCGAGTCAGACGAACCGGAAGAGCCAACGGAAAAGATCGAAAACCGAATTTTTATTCATAGAGCGATAGCGGATATACCAGTCGCATCGTTCCTTCACTCGCTATCTCCGTCTATATCGCGTCTGCCATCCACTATCGTCACGCATTGAAGATAACGATATATCGGTGAGAGTCCAGAAATAATGAGCGAATGTTTTTGCCGGAGTTTCAATTACGACTAGGTATTAATTAATGTAATCACAAAAAAATGGTCGATGTAATTTGACGGTAGATCGCAGAAGATACTTTTGATGTTTCGTTCAGAAGTGGTAAAGGATATTCCAATGCTTCACCCTTTTTCCGATCCGACGGACTCCGGTGAAAGGAACGCGAGGGTCACCCACGTAAAACGTAATGAGGTCGTGACGAAGACATGCGCGAAAATCTCCGGATCTAACAGAGAATGAAGGAAATTATTTTTTTTGTCGAATTTTTTTTTCCGTCGCGACCCTTGTACGAAAACCCATTAAAAATCAAGCATAAAAATCACCTTCAGCGATGGTATTCACAGGCTTTGGCGTAATTTTTATGGCTTTATCAACGACGGGCACGTAGAAGATCGCTCGAGTGCGCATGACCGGGACGCAGAATGAGCGAGGTCGCGTCAATCCCTTTTGGCGCTTACCTTACCCCTATACACCGCACGTCGCATGTCGTTGTCGTTTTTACGACGCGATGATGGTTTTTCCTGCGTCAATGCGCTCTCGCGCGTCCTCGTTCACTTGGCGAGCATCTCCGGCTCATCGATTATCGCAGGGATTGAAAAAGCTGTGACGAGTCGTTTTATTTTCATTGGCGCCCTTTTAATCGCGTTCTCATTTTCCACACAAACCCGAACGGAAAATTCTGCAATTATATACATGGACGTTAGAAGAGGAGGGAAAAAAATATCTTCTGACTCTAAGCTTCTCGTCGACGAAAATACGATACTTAAAATATTGATGTAAACGCTAAAGAATTAAAAAACGATGAAATTAAGCGACGAACTTTTATTCACAGTTTTCCCAACGTATTTATTAATCCATGCTCCTCACTGGGCCATAAAACAGCGCGGAAATCAAATATTACCACATTGCTTCAGAAATGCGGGAATCAGGCAAATTGCGTGCTGAAATTAATCCGACAATGTGTCATTATCAGCCGAGGATGACAAAAACTTCTTCACAAGCCTGCATCGGTTCCCAGATTCGTGTAGAAATGGGAAGGATAATACGGCACGTTTTTAAGTCAGACTCTCTGGTTGCTTCTTACAAATCGGAGACGATAAAGATAAGTCAAAACGATTAAAAGTTATCCAGAGTCGTGGAATCTTCGTTTTCTCAAGAACCAAGTTTCCACCAGTGAAGCCTGACCTGAAAAGAAATGAAAATTATTTTACGATCGATTTTCCAATGTCTCATATATACATGAACGCAAAATTTTCCGCTACGACACGATCCCATTCAGTCTCAATCTACCGTGACGCTCAGCATAGAGCAATGGAAGAGACGCAAGGTTCACGGTTTTCCAAAGGAAAATGGAAGCGCTGGAAAAAATAAATTTAAAAAAAATATATATAACCGGGGTAAATACTCTGATAAAAGCCGGCTGAGGTGAGCTTGCATTGCTGCTTGGTTATTGGTTGTACAAGCGTGGTCGCTGGTGAGACGATTATAATGCCTGAACGATTCTGGCGTTATACTTTGGGAGGCAATTATTGGAGGTATTGGTGGAGCCCCTTGGGAATACGAGAAAGGCTCTATGGTACATGTTTATCGTCGTCGAGAGAGTCTTGTTCCAGTGATATAATATATATATATATATATATATATATTTATGTATATAATATATGTATTATATATACCTCATGCATACCTTCGCCATACCCAACACAAGTTCCACTGCTTCCTCATCACTGCAGCGGCAGAAGCAGCTAGAGTGTACGGTCCAATAATCCCATTCGACGCATTCACTCTCCCCAGCGACTCCCACTTCGCGAACGATCCCTATCTTCGATATAACGAGGCTCGATCGTTCGGAATCGAGAAGCATCGGAGCCTGCGTACGGCGTGTACCACGAACCAACGTCATCGATGAAACCCTGCCGACAGCACCACGAGAAACAGTCACGACTTCTCATCTTCACTAGCTCTCGAAACGCCTCAGCACCGAGAATCAATTATCTCAAAGGAATTCAAATGGAGGATGCAGTTACAGCATCGTCAAAGGTAAACGGATCTACAATGTGATCCGTGGATTAAAAACGCGTATATCAAATATCAAAATCGAGAAGGTAGCGCAATGAGATGAAGAAAATGAGGTGCCAGGACGTCGGAGAAATTACAGATGTAAATCCTCGCACGATGACGTATTAACAGGTAAACGTCCCTTGGGGTCCGGTGGACCCCACGACATTTCTGCGTTTGAACTTGTAGAAGACTTCAAAGGTAATGAAAATAATTCGAGTCGTTCTCACCATAATTTAGTCGACTTCATTTTCTCCAACCTTTCCATCTAGATATTTACTTGTAGTTGAATAAGTCGAAAATGAGAACTCATCGGCTGAACAACTCGAATCGGTTCAGAATTTCCGAATCCACCCGAAATTCCGGCGATGATTTGACACGCGCCTCGTAAATCGTTGAAGCATCACCCTACTGCCAACGGTCGAGTGATCCAAACGCAAAAAGCTCCTAATCAGTCTTAAAACATAAGCCGCAGCCCAATTTACATTTCATTCCCTAAGTCGTTATTTCAGTCCCTTGCGTATACCCAATCACCGTCAACGTAAAATATTATATTCTCACACGAGTCGACATGGTCGTCCCAATGTCTTCGTTAAAACTTAAACCAAACCCGTTTCGCTCTGTACACCCCGCCGTATACCGCGTTATTGATTGATCTCCACAACCCCCGCGAGAGACCGTGTTGGATGGCCCCGGGTGGTCTCAGACTATCGATTATCCCGAATCCTTAGATCCCTGTTACACGGAAACATAATCGAGACGCTATTAAAGCGAGTGCCCCTCCCAACATTGCGCGATGTCCGCGCACCAACCTAGACTCCACTCGTGCAGGATAGTCCGTAACCCGTCACCCAAACTGAATTCGGATTGATTCGGAGAGAACCCACATACAGGCTGTTGAGCGAACTGTAGCCCGTTGGGGCAACACAAGGCATTTCCTCACGCTACGACGGCAGAACCCGAATGATGTATCGCTTCGGGGTCAGCCAGGTGCCTGCTGCGATCTATCGTTCTACGTTGTGCACACTTGCAGTCACTGTTCCCGTGTTTCCGTTGCAAGCACCACCAGTTAGCTGTCGTCTCTCTGCCTCCAACAACGATCTCTACCGCGTGCGCTCTCACGAATGCCGTTACTCCTGTGTCGTTGTCGCGCTGACCATCGCTGCTCATTGGTTTCGCCATTTCGTCATTCTGTCAATAACTTGCGGCGGCACACGTGTGCCAGATATCCACATTCATCTTAATTCTGAATCCCATGGAAGACGGATCGACGATGAGTGCGATTGAAAATCACGATGATGCAAGGATCTTAGGGTTGTTTAATTATTTCGCTGGAAACGAGATTTAGAAACATCGTTCGTGAGATAGAACGATCGAGCTAACTGGTTGCTGGAAAAATTGGCTTATCGTTCGGATTCATCGTAACTGCCATTGGGATTTCGTGGAATTTCGATGAAATTCAACGATACGGGATTTTAATGAAATTTAGAATCGTAAAAATATTGCGATGAATAATGTAATAGCCCGAGGTAAAATTTACGATATAATTAACGTACCGTGCGTTGAATCTGAAACGGCTGCACATTCAAACATAACTGCGAAATACGCCGTTCAAAAGATTCGATCTATGAACTACCGACACGGACGCAGCTGCATTCCAACAATTTTCGACGTGTAAAAAGGGATTCACGGGATTGTAGAGGCACGTAAAATCGGGGATTCCACACGGAACCACTCTGCGGTGGCGTGCAAAACTCCCCCTGTCACCGGATGAAGCTTTTGCAGCCACGCTAATTTCGTGCATGTCACGTTCTCTCGTCAAGCTTTTAACTAGCCCGGTACTCGCTGCGTTGAAAAAAAATCAACGCCCGGTACACCGGGCAGAGGCTTAAAAGCTCACGCGGGAAAACCCGAGTGCTCGCTGAATGATTCGAGGGTAATTTTGCCAAGCAGATCAGTTGCTAGTTCAACGTTACTCTGTGCATGTATTATATATCGAATTAAACAACTACTCGACTCTTGACATTGCTTGACGGGAACAAACGTACGTAAATTTGGTATTTAACGACGGGCATGCGGTTTCTCGTGAACTCATTGTATACAGATATTTCTAGTGTCACGTGGATATGCGTATGGTACATTTCATGCCACCTTGAACAAATTTAGTTGAAACACTATTTTTATTTCAAGCGATCTTTTTACGTCATAGTTTGCGTTTCGAGGAAAATCGATTATGTGTTTAATTATATACTGACCATTGTCGGGGCAGCTAGTTATTTATTTATTTATTTATTTGGTGATACTGCGGACACTCGTAATGGAAAATCTATGTTTTAGTCGTTGGAATAATCAATGACCAGCGGTGAAATTCACGTAATCTACAGCGAAAGCACGACACGCAGTATCCACATTTAGCAACATATCGAACGCAGATTTTCATCCTGATCGAGATTTCAGTGGTAATGTGTTTATTATTATGCACGGGGTATATAAACGAATCGACCGTGGATGATGATATCACCGGAAACGAACGGAATGTCCGGGTTCGACGCAACAACCCAGATACAGATATGACCGTTTTTTCTCTCGAAAGCAAAAATTCTCTATTAAAAAATCAAGAGAAATTTAATCCCCAATAACGATAGAAAAACTTAAAACGCAAACTTTTTTCCAATAAATCTTATGTCTACATTCCGAATCTGGGAACTCGAAGATTCCTTGCAGCAGGTAGTTTCGGTCGATATGAAAAGCTTTCCGACGAGAGAAGAAAAATTCGTGAGAATCGGGAAAGGACAAAGAGACAAACGGAACAGACGGATAGGTTCGGAAAAAAGACAGAAGAATTAGAAGTTTACAGAGTGCATGAGAAAAAACGTTCGATCGTTAAGATCGTATGGGCTCACCAACGCGAGAGCGCGAGAACGATGAGAATCATAACGTATATATATCGACAACCAATATTTGCTTTCCCCGCGTAAAAGTTTAAGGTGCCGAGTTACGAAGTAGTCAAGAAATGATCGAACGAGAATAATCCACGGGCTTACTAACTACTCGGTCCACATTCAACAACCGGGTTTGTTTATCTTCCAACGTACAAAGCTCTTTTCTATCCGTCGAACACATTTCTTCTTACTCACCGGCAGTCGATTTTTTAATTTTTTTTATCGTAAGAAAATAGTTTGCACACCACCAGACACTGGAGACAGATACGAGGCACGATCCCGTCGATAAATTCAGTATGTTAGAAAGTCGCACGTTTCAAGGTGCCTGCGGCGAACGAACGAAGCACGGTCGGGAAATCCCGGATACATATAAGCTTCCAGCCGTGATATATTTCCATCGAAGCGCTACATAGAGCGGTTTACCTCACGAGATTTTCAACGTACACCTGACGGATTCCATATCGATTCCATTCTTTCCCTCACGACCGGTCTGTTACTGACGTACAGCTGCCCTATAATTATGAAAAACTCGTTTATCTAAATCGGTATGAAAAATATGTACTGCGAAATATAACCGTTAATTTTATAGCGAGTGAAGTTGCAACTCTGCCAACGGACGAAAATATATCTAAACGGTTAGAAAATAGAACACAAATTCGGATCATAGCGAAGGGTGACCGAGGTCCGGGGTGGTACATAGGGAAGGGTGTTATTGTTGATATGATTTCGAGTAACTTGAAGGAAGGAAACGGAAAAGATGACGACCGACCATATAATTCATATTGAAAACCTGTCGAGCACTCGCGCGATAATTTTCATTTGCTGCAAGAAAACCTTGAATTATGCATGCACATGCGTACTGATATCATACTCAAGATACGTTGTAACAAACGAGAAAATCCGAGAACGAGCGTGCATGTGGGGGTCATGGAAAACGGTTAACCGTGCCAGGTAGATAGTGCAGCGTGGGCAAACGATTTCCGTAAACACAATACCCAACAGGTACGGGAAATGGAAGGATCCGGTGAGAACGCATATGCTCTGAGGGCACGAAAATGAACCTCCGGGACGGTCGACGAAGATGCGACGAAGGAAAAATACAGTTTGCCGGGGGGCGTGAGCAGTTCCCAGCACGATCAGTGTTTTAATATCCGCACGCGTGCGTGGGCGGATGTGTGTGGGAAAACATCTGCATTACGTGAGGGGCAAAGAGAGGGAGGGGGGGGGGAGGATTGGCTAAAGCTCTCTCTACTTCTCTCCTACCTCTACCCGACGGTTGCTCGACCTCAATTCCTACCAGCAGTAACATAACAACGGCTGCATCATCACCACGAACCGCGCATTCAGCCACCTTTTTTACGTACCTCTCGCTCCCTCCCTCCTTCTCTCTATCTCTCCATATCTTTTACTCCTCTCTCTCTCTTTTTTCTCTTTCTCTCTCTCTTTCTCTCTCAACGTCTCTTACAAACCCCTAAACCCTCTCGAAGACCAACTTCGTGTGTGTCCGTATTTTTTCTGGCAACAGGCTTGGGGCGAGAAACGAATGAAGAGGCAGACAAACGGTTCCGAACGGCCCGATATACGGGAACAAACGTGGTACAGAACGGCTGGACCGACCGAGACGGGGATGCGGATATCCTGAATATTATATGCGGTCGGTCATAACAGCGCCGAAGTTGTGCAAATCCCTTCGTGTCATCGCTATGAGACTGACCTGGACAAATTAAACCTCCATCAACAGCCGAACTGGAAAAATTTAACATATCGTTATTATAATAATGATAATAATGATGATAATAATAATATTAATAATAATAGTAATAATGATTATTAATATTATTATTATTAATAATAATAGTAATAATGATTATTAATATTATTATTATTATTATTTATTATTATTATTATTATATTTGCTACAAAGCAGAGGACTGTTATGATCGTCTCAATCTCTATCTCGTCGGATAAAGACAACATAATGCGCTATGAGTTATTTACGGTTGCCTCCTTTCTAATATCCAGATTGATAATAGCGGAACAGTCACTGCACTGATGCTAAGTTTTGCAACGTTTCAGCCCACATAGTAGTCTCGTGTTATTCTGTTGTTTACCAATAACCAACCGCGTTATCATTCGTGACGTAACTAGCCTCAAAGCACAGCTAAAGGGTACCGACAAAGCAGACTTGATCCAATCTAACTTCCAGTTGACAACGTTCCATCTTGGGCGATATTGTCCCGGTATTCGCTCATACGCTCGTTCATCGCTCGAACTAACGCTCGTTGACGTCGACGAACGTCGAGCGACGAGCATTTTCGTTTCATTACATGCGGTTTTGCGAATATAATGCAACGTACGTTAAAGAAGATATGAGGTAACGGCCGTTGAGTGACAGGCGCAACCCAGTGATGTACGTGTACGTACAGCGGTGCTTATCGCTTGTTCGTGAAACACACAAACACACACACACACGGTCACAAGTGAAGAAGAATACGGTTGTGCATGCGACAAACCGCAGTGCAAACATATTATCAGTGAAGTTTTTTTTTAAATTTTGTTTGTATTAAATGATTTCAACCGGAAATTTTGTTGAGCCAGCACGCTGTCGTAGATATGATGATTTAAATTTATTATCAATTACTCGCCTACGCGGGATGCTGGTTTGTTATGAATATTTTGTCGCAGTGACAACGCCCGTCACTGGCAGAGGCATTTTTGAGGTGAACGGCGGGATACGCTTGGTTAGGGATAGAGAGGGGAGGGAGAGGGCGACCTGGATATTCATTCTATTTCGAACAAGTGGAGCGGTACGAAACAATCAGGTCGATTAAAATATCGCACGTACAACAAATAATTTTTGGGTACGTGCGTGAGGAGGCCCTCCACCACTCTCTCCCGCCCCCCACATCTCTCTCCCTCTCGCTCTCTCTCTCTCGTTCTCTCTCTCTCTTTCTCTTCGCATCCACTTCTGCGGTCTCACCGCATTCGTTCGATGGACCGGGGTACTGGAACTCGAGCAGGGGAGCACACGAGTGTTTCTACCCTCTCACCGCGGTAAAGGGTGGAGCGTTGAAGAAAAGCACGGAGAAAAAGTGGAAAGAATGTTGCTGCTTAGAAAAATAGCGAGCAAAGCCGGAACGGCGTTAGCGTGCGAGAATTCTCGTGGCTGATACGAGCCAGAAGGACGGATCGAAGAAAAGAATGAACAGAAGAGAAGAGAATCAGGCTCCCGGTCACGTTCGGTTCACGATAGAGTTGGGAAAAGTATATTTTTCCGGGTACGAGAGGAATATACCCCAACGTGTTCGGCTTTTCTTCGTGATCTCCTTTGTACACACGAGTAAAACGTAACATCGATACCTTCACCCCCAGTCTTTCGAATTCCGGCTTGTTTGACTATTGATTTACGTAACTGGAAAATTTTGCGATAGACGCAAGACAGCCTACAGGATTCGAGTCGTTCATGTCGAACTCGTTCGGGAACTCAAAAGCGTTCGAAGGAACAAAGAGTTACGCGTTTCGCGATGGAGCTCACGGAGTCGTACAAGAATAACGAGTCAATAAAGTTAGAA
The DNA here is from genome assembly GCA_963971145.1 of Sussaba pulchella. Classification (NCBI taxonomy): domain Eukaryota; kingdom Metazoa; phylum Arthropoda; class Insecta; order Hymenoptera; family Ichneumonidae; genus Sussaba; species Sussaba pulchella. The sequence goes on along the minus strand of OZ020169.1, from coordinate 13,521,034 downwards.
CCATTCGAGAACTGGATAATGGAGTCTGATGGTCGAGAGATTGAGTCGGGTTGAAAACAATGTTCATTGCGCGCGAATATTCGTCGCTTTCTTCAGGGCGAAGTTTCCTTTCCTTTATTTCGAATGTTAAGAGACAATCGATGGAAGTGGATGATGGTACGAGACACGTGTCGGTCCATCGACGGTCAATTAAGAGCAATTGAAAAGCAATTGAAGAATTAGGGATAAAAAATAGTATAAGCATCGAATAATTATTGAATATCCCGCAGAAGAATGTCAAATCGTCAGGATTGAAATTTTAGCAACGTAAGAAATTGAACTCAGGGAAAATCGGATAATGAGATGAATCATTTGTGGGTCTACCGACAGCCAATCGAGAAGGGTAAAAAAGCTTCGAATTTTGCGCAAAGAAATGTCAGATCGCCAAGATCAAAATGTCAGCAACGTATTCAATTGAACTTTGTGTCTGACAAATTCTTCATGTAATGATAATCCTGTGACTCCGATATACGTCAGCAAGATAGGCCACTTTGCTAATGACGCTGGAATGCAGTGACAGTAACAGGCGTCAGCTAAGATGTGACACTGTGATTGTCACCCAGGCCCTGCGGGAGGTTTCAATCCCTTCTAACAATGAGGACGGTTCCCAACAATCGCGCTCTCAAAACGTAGAAATGCTAGTCTAAGCTGATGCTCGCTACGTGAGCTTGCGCTTCGGAATTCAAGTACCTCATGGGCGGCAACGCGATAAATTTATCGTGCAAATGTGCGACATCGCAAGCCCATGCTTTTCACATACAGGTCATGCAGCACGTAGAAAATTGTACATCGTCGATGGTATTGGAAAAATCGTATTAGGAAAAGTTTTTGGTTAGCGTGTAAATGAAAATTCATTGAAGTTTCGAGGTTGGAATTAGAATCGATTCAACGATTTCTATTGAGGCTGGTTGCAATCCACGCAGAGGAAAAAGCGTTACGTGCCGTATATAAAAGTTCTCGTTTTTTCTTTCAGTCGTACACCCAACAGCATAACATTGCAGCACCGTTGAGACCTGTTGTTGCCTTCGGGATTTGTTGGCATTGCCGCTTTATAGCATTTGTTTCTCTTTCACAATTTTCGTGCCGTGTATACCTGCCAGGAATCCCGTTCGGATCGGAACTAACGGCTCATTGTTTTATTGCGAATGGGTTCAATATTCCGGCGGACCAGCGAAAAAAAAAGCGGAAACGAGAGAAAAGAAGAGCGAGTGACAAAGGAAGAGAGAGCGGTGAAAGAGAATACGGTCACACATCCCGCGAAATTCTTTAATTACGCTTCTCGTTTCTCATCGTCGATGCTGCTATGTGTGCTGTCACCTATCGCGATGATCGGAGGGCTTTATGAATTCCGGCCCGCATTCATACGTTTCTATTGCGCCTCCTATGTATGCAAAAAAAACATCATATAGCTTTGAAGTATCGACCTTTTGAAAATTCATTTTCAACGTTCGATATCTCACATGTTTAAACTTCCAATGGAACAGAACCTACCGCATCGTATCATTTTTGCCACCAAATCCATATTTATCAGCTCAAGAAATATTTCATGACCCTCAATGGCTTTTCGAAATCCGATAATTCGAAAATTCTTGCGAAGCGTTGACATTGCAAGAATAATTTATGGAATTATCGGAAGTCGATGATTTCCGTCTATACGATATTTCAATGACTCGGCACGTGACTCCGGATATCTGTTTGCCGCATTAGCGTACAACGGCGTAGCGTCGACGAACCGATGAATTGGTCATCTAAATTACCATAGACTCAAACACCCCGTTAGGCGTCGTTCCGGCCCATCCTGCTTCTCTCGGTCGCCAGTCCTGGGATCAATGATCAAGGTCATTATTAGGATGCTGTCACAGAGAGTCCGCTCGTCCGGCTGGCATTGAATTTAATTCCGCGGTTGATTGCTCGCCGATGGACCGATGGATGATAGTCGGGTCTCGGCCGACGTACAATCCAGCAGCAGTGTGATCATTCCAAGTCGAGTTTCACGTGCGTCATGATGGATTGCGGATCCTCGGCTGTAGACTGGAAAAGCTAGAACCTATGGAGCCTGTGGTTACATGCGTTACACACTCCAGATGTATCGTCTACTGCACGAGTGTAGACTCGATAATGAGTCGCAGCTGCTTGATACGTGTCGGAATGAAGGATTCGACGACACGATCACCTTGGCTAAGTTTGAAAAAAGACCAACCTCGTGGACAATAAGATCCCATGATCGTGACCCATATAATCCCGGAATAATTTTTCATCAACAAATCCATGGATCGTGAAACAATTGATTTCTCACTGAATTTACGATCATCGCGGAAAATACATTACTCACCGATGAACCGATTAATCGTTTTACGATTGGTTGAATCGAAGAATTTATTATTGAGGAAAATAATGACGATAGTTAGACCCTCATTGTACGCTTCTTTTTATCCGCTGCTCTATCATTCGTCGTGGACAGACAGCAGAAATAAAAGAGAAATAAAAAATAAGAAGAAAAAAAACCTCGACGTCGAACCATCCCCGGGAGACATCCCGCTGAGTGGATCTGTGTTTCAGCCCGTCCATTTAATTTCTTCGATCCAATCTGCGGCCACGTCGCTTCACCGCATCGTCCGATGTTCCGTCTTCTTCTTCCTGTTCCATGTCGCGTTCTTCCACATCCCTTTCTGCGTCCTCAGCTCCTTTTTATTGGACGAAACAAGCCGTTCCTCGCATCATTAATTTATATTGGCCGGAGAAGCTTGTGAATAAGAACCGACGAGAGATGTCTGGGCCTACGCTTGGCTGGAATCACTACCTGGATGGTACGGGGATTACCACAGCGTACAGTTGAAGCTCCATAAAGTTATTTGAGGGATTGGAAAAGAGCGAGGAAGCGAACGTTTGCGGGACTCGACGACCGACCGAGTTGTGGTGAATCGACGAGGATGAAGATTCATGAAGCAGACGATAGGCAACGAAGAAATAACGAAAGTGGACAGCGGACAGCGAAATGGTGCAATTACAGTGAGGTGGGTTCAACGAAAATATATTTGCAGTGCAGCTTCGATGTCGGTCCAACGCTTTCCATTATTCTAGTTTTTTTGACGATTATTTGAATATATTGAACGTGGCATCAGATCAGACCCATATATATATATATATTTTTTTTTTTGTAAAAATAGGGTTCACACGCGATATTTTTATATGGTATTGGGTTTTTCTAGAATAACTAGGCGTTCCGCTGATATATTCACGGAATAATAAAAAATTACATGGATTAGAAACGAGACACTTAACTTCGAATCTGCGCGTAGTAACAATGACGCTAGGAAAGTCAAATTAGGCCTCAACATTTTTTTCCGAATCGATTGAGACGTGGCTACGATTGAATTTCAAAAATTATCCAAAAGGCACCTCAATGTATATACATCATATTCAGTGGTAAGTGATCGTCCTGGGACCATAAATGCTGGTCAACCGAGAGTGACTGGTGTCACCGAAGATACGGGCACTTTCCCGATCCGCGGCTTCACCACGAAGAACGTTAGACGTCTTATCTGAGGAATCCCTGGGGCGCTTTACATACTCGAATATCTAGTGAATAAGCGCAGGGCATCGGAGGGTAGCCCGGAGGGACGATGTCGAGCCAGTTTGGCACCGGATCCGCCGCGAAGTTGAAGGAAGCACCTCGGAGTGACCCCGAGCTTTGCTAAGCACTGCCGACTCAATTTCTCACAAGATATAAAAAAAGGAAACGAAAATTTACAACGGTAATGTTTCAATCATTCAAGAACTTCGCTGACATATCTATAAATGCAAATCAAAACTTTCCCAAAATCATTTCAAACGTACGTGTTAGTTCATTCGACCTTCCCACATTCCATGATATTCCATCAATGCCATTCAATTATTTACAAAGACGTGCCATCGTCGTAGACTGCTTTTATCATTCAACAACAAAGTTTTCTTCAATTTCACACAATTACGAGTGCACATTGTCGACGGTGACGAAGAATTTCATTATGAATGAGCGTTTGACTAATGAGACTTTCGTGCTATATTCCCAAGTGCAGCGGGAATAGCGTTTCCGCAATGGCGAAGACTCGCGCTCGAGGGAGCGTCGGGTTCGGAGAGGGTAAGGATGATCCGAGCTTCATGACTGCCGCACCTAGACGGCGCGGCAGTGAGGTTTCGGGTTTGCTGGCAACCGTAACTGTTTCCTAAGGGCGAGTGAGGAGAGTACTGGTATAATGTACGACCTAACGTACCATTCCCACTGGTCGCCCGTTACGCTGCGCAACCCCCCTCTCACTGTGTCTCTTCGTCCCAACAGCTTCCCATCTCCTACTCTTCATCCCTCGGAACATTTCTATATTCAACCTTGGGCGACTATACTCCCCCGCACCCCGTATTTCCACGGCGATAGCCGGCTAACGTTTTCACCGCGGTTCGTGCGCGTACCCGTCTGTGTGTGTATATGTATGGTTGTGCGTATTTATGTGTGTTTGTGTACGAGCGCCGTCTAACCCACAGGACTCAGTTTGCTGCAACTCCTTCACAGATTTCTCGCTTCCGACCTCCCGGTCTGCCTTCCTCTGCATTTGCTTCCCTCAACTGTTCTCGCCCGGAGCTGCGTTACACACCCCAGTTACGGACTCTGCAGTAATTATGGAAGGACTGAACTTATTCAACGGAGAATGTTTACTCGACCGCAAGTTGCCAACCCCCGATAGCGTCGACCGAGCGCCGGTCACTACCAGAGGATTGTCTCTGTGCCGAGGACGTTGCGCTGTGTTGTTTCTCGGCGCTTGTTCACTCGGGTCTCGCGGTTGAATTTCACCACCGAAATCTTCGTTCTATGATCCTCGACGATTACATTTGCTCGGGTAAATATGAACACCTCTGTTTTGCTTGGGATCTATCTGCTTTCTCGTGAATCGAGATTTCGTAACGGTGACGTTATACAGTTTGACGTATGATACGAGTCACGAGATTCACGTCGTATGTCAAACAATGCTAATGATGTGGGAGTTTTTTAACATTGTCGAGGACGTCTGTGAATTTTCCAGGTGCGGAAAACTTATTTTCTCTGCTTGGATTCATTCTAGAGCGGTTAACATATTTGTTTAAGCAGCCCGATAATTATTGAATAAGCGATCATCGAGAAAAGTGAGAAAATCGATCGTGGCTACATGAAACGGTTTTATTGCCAAATCTAACTCTGACTCGCAATGACTTGTCAGCCATAAGATGCGAATAAACCCGAATCGCTAGAATGTCAACTCGACTCAGGAGTGACCTATTTCAGAATTATTGAATAACCGATTAGTCGTCGTTTAAAAAAAATCGTAAAAGTATTCTACCTTCAAGAATAAAATTTTGTGCTCGTGATCTAACTTCCTCGGTTTGAGATTAATTCGACGATGCGACTATTACTTCCGCGAGAATTCCGCGATGTCTCGTCTAGCATCCGTGAAACGTCGTCTACCCAGTCATTCGAGGATACTCACGGACTGTCGTTCATTAGTATTTCACTCTCGACCGAGTAGTATACAACGACCACGTTTATCCGTTGCTTCGCAAAACGAGGAACAATTAAGTCCATTATATCAAACGAGCACGAAAACGTTTAGTTTTTGCACTGCCAGCATAGGAGTGCCGATAAATGGGCGAATATACGGGAGAGCATGCAATTTTACGCGTGTTTCAGAAACACCGTTGCACTTCGCAAACTTCGCTGCATTCGTTGGAGCAACGAGCGTTAACGCGAGTTTTCATCTTTAACCGTCGTAGATATATCTGACGTACCCGTTTGACCCTCGAGATTCGTTTCGTCTCTCGTTAATTGATTTCACGCGCAACCTGTCATCGCTCGAATCCAATTACTTTCACACGCCTGACGTAGGAAAGAAAACAGAAACGGATTTTGAAAAAAAAAAATTACCGGGGCAATGAAATTGTATATTTGCGCTGACGTACAGTGAAAAGGCTTTTTCGGAGCAACAGACGAAAGACGTTTCTGCAATATTACGTTCCCCCTGTTTTTGCTTCGATTTACAATTACTGTTTGATTAAGATCATACTGTATACCTGAACGTGATTTATTTGTCTTTTTCGTCACGATTGTCATCTTTACGCAGCTCATACTCGAACCATTATATCCGATGAATTTCAAAGCCACGATGATGTTTCGAAACGGTACCGATTAATTCCAATTCCCAATACTCCCGTTGAGTTCGTATCGGAAATTTAATTTTCCTCTTCTTATTTGACTCGCTCATCGAAATCCATTGATAAGAAATTTCGAATTGAATATTCCGTAAACCCATTTTATTCCTCCGTTGTTTCTCTTTTTTTCCTCGTGGCTCTCGCAATTTCGGTCGAGCGCATATTCAATTCGCTTGTTTCCTGCAGCTCGAGCATTTTCGAGTCGATCCTCTATATTCGGAGTCGTAGCACACCAGCAGGGGCAACAGCAGCAGCAGCATCCATTGCCCGTTTAATATATTCCCACTGGCATGTGCAACGTACATAACCCGTGGGCACAGCGGAGCCGGAGCACGCTCTCGAGTTACCTGAGGTACGGGGGTGTGGTTTGGTGCACGCCGCAGATAAAAAAAATGATAAAAATAAAAATAAATTTTTTTTTTTAAGAACGGTGTCCATTTATTTTGAGCGGAGAATTTAGTAATGCGGAACGTCCCTCCACGTGTCCATTGGCCAAACGCTTTGCGTCTGGCGCACATACTTCTTTTTTAGTTTCGCGCAGTGTTTCGTTTCCGGCTTTCGTTCGCACACACACGAGCGAAGGCATCGACAGTACGGGCAACGGTGAGAGTGAGATCAGAAGTGACCCGTAAAGTATGGTCCTGGCCTAACGATTGTTGATTGCCGGACGAGTATGCTCCGTCTCGCTTCACGAACTCGTTTATTCGACGACCGCGAATACACGATTTTTCGTTTTTTCCGCAAGTATCAACGACGCATGCATGGCACGAAATTTCCGCTACTTGAAAAAAGTCCTTTTCGCCGTTTCTGTATTAATTAACGTTTCCGGTACGTCGCACGGATGGTGGATGGAACCTCGCGAAGAGTCGGCCGTCACGTTGCATCTTCATAAATTAAATTTACCGAGTGAAAATGATACAATATTGTACAAAAAAAAAAACGTTCTACTTGTTTTTAATTAACGTAATTAAACGTTAACGTTGATTAAAAACGAGTAGAATGTTTTTTTATGTGTCGGAAAAGAAAGGTTCAAACGTACGATAGGTGATTTATGTACCAAGTAGCATATAAAAAAAGCTTAGGATCGGTAAAATAACACAAGCGGCCTAGTTATGTAAAAGAAATGTAACAATCGTGGATTATCACTCAGTATTACTATGTAAGTATAATAATATATATATAATATTAATCTGATATATTATCAATAATTATAAACGATTATATAATAATAATAATTATTAGAACTACAAATTTCGAATAAATAAGATAATCCCCTAGCTGCAACGTATAATCATCACAGAGCGAGCGAATTAATCCGTAAAGCTCATCAACAACAATAAATGGCATAAGCCTCTACTCGCATAATCGTGATTGCTCAATGTGCAGTTCGGAAAATCCGAATCCCTGATAATTTTGACCAACGATTAAGCGCATTTCCGCGTATAGTACGGCCTGCAATGCTGTCAAAACGCGCTGCATCGTCATTAACCGCTGGCGGTGATATATTGGGTCATAACGCTTCGAAGTTGTTCCGCCGTCGACGTCTCGCTGTGACTGTTCACCAGCAGACTGTCTAGCAGATGACTCGGCTGTTGGTCACACGCAACTAGAACAGAGCGCGTGGCATTGTCGCTTGAATTCCCGCCCCGACTTCTCCGTCGCGTCTTGTTGAGCCAGTTCGCCAGACTCACGAGTCCGTACGGTTTCGTCTTGTACGGTTGAAGCTCGATAGTGAGACGACGGGGGTTGAGACGATGGGTTTTGGAAGGACCGCCGGGCGCGAGAAGATGAAGAAGCGAATGGGGTGGACGAAACAGGACGAAATGGAATAGGGGAAGGTTAGCGAGGAACGGTGATAGCGACACCAGGGTGACTGAGTCGGTAAGCAGGAGCATCCGGCGAGTCGTCTCCGGTATCGCCGGAGTTAGCTGCTCTCAACCAGCTCCGAATCCAACCGTCGGGCTAACAGCGACGTCGACGACGAAGACGACGACAACGACTCCGAACAAGAACGAACTTGGCTCTGGCTTCCGCTTCCGCTACCGGTTTGTCGACGAAATTTACCGAGAACTATTCCCCGTCGCTCTTCACCCCTATTTGCCACGGTCTCGTTCGCTCCGGGCGAGCCCGCGATGGACAGCGACGCGGTACCCAGACGCGGCGATGCAACCTCCTTTGTCGACTAATTTACTCGGTACTCCCGAGTAACTCCGGTACGTAGCTTCACGGGTGTCTTCGTTCGTCGTTCGAACACGGTTAATCCGCCGACAAGCGGGTTACCCGACCATTGTTTGAAATTCTTTCGGTGCTATTTTTCTGGATCAACCGAACTCGAGGGAATAATAGAAATTAGTGATCGTGAAAAGAAATAATGAATATTCGAATGAGCGATAAAACTAAGTTAATTATAACAACTTGAGTAACTGCTGACGACAGGACAACTGGAGATTGTGTCGTTGGTTCGCGAGTAGAGCGTACATTTCACCGCGTTTTATGCTAATTAATTCAAGCACTCGTACGTCCCGGAGATCTGTTGTTAACCACTCGTCTTTCGTGCACGTGAGCCTTTTCTCATCGCACACACGGCTCTATATCCTCGTTGCGCTTTTGCCTTTAAGCTGAAACTGCAACCTGACGCTTTCGCGAACCCTTCTGTTTCGCAACTGTTCTTGGAGACGTGAAAAATTTGCAAACTACTCTTGAAGGCGGACTCGTTACGACGTTACTCACGAGTCGGCTGGAAAGATATTCTGGAAAACTATGTCAACGACACTCGATTCTCAGCCTCTCGTACACGATCGATGTTTCCAGCTCCTGGCCTTGGAATTAACTTTTTTACCAATTTTTAATAGACCTACGGTGTGATCTGTATTGCATGGACTGAACCACGGATCGGGATGAAAATCGTGACAGAAAAATCCCGGCAGAACTTATTATGCATTAGGTATGCGTTTTTGACGTGACCAGCATCCACAAGTCGCACATTCCAAAGAAAAATTATAATGTTAAATTTTTCGCATCGTAAATTCAATAATCCCGATTCGAATCTGCTGATCGATTTTGCACATACACAAACTCGCGGTAATTATGCTACCTCCCGTTCCATAGAATGAGATAAAATAAAGTACCTACTGCATCGGCTAGAAAATAAAATACGGGTTTTAAAACTTCAGAAAATGAACGTAATGTAGAAGCATGTGAGCTTAACGCCAGTATAATACAAGGGCATCACGATAGAATCGCGCAAAAGCTCGAGTTTCGTTTTACATTTCTTTACGCCGATAGAATAATTAATGAAATAACGCGAAGAAATATGCGATGTCTCTTCAAAGCTTTTTTTTCATTAAAAGATGTATCGCTTGAAACGATGCCCGAGTAACAAGAGTCTGCGATGCTTCAACTAGACGTCAACCGGTGGAAACCACGTTTTATCGCAGACCGTAATGCTGGCGGATGCACCGAAGAGATATGCGCGGCCTGGCCTTGTCGTCGTCTTTTGCGTCCGCTCCGTCCGCTCCGTCTGCGGTGTATTGTGTCCAAGTAATAAAGTTAAAGGATTTGCATTGCAAAAACCTAGGACGTGGGGTTTTGGTGCAACACGGAGGATGCGCCACGATCGCAGCGACGTCCACTGGCGCTTCTTACGCCCGCACCTTTCCATGAGAAACAAGCAAGTTTTTCTTACTCGGTCGATGCTCAAACTGTAGCGCGTCACGAGCATGCAAGTTTCAGGGTGCGAAGCTGAATACCAAGTCGATTTGATGAATTAACCTTACATCGAGCTTCGAGTCCTGCTACCAAAGCCCTTATTGCTACTGATAACGTCAATATAATATCCGCGCAATTAGAAATTTCCCTGCTATTCTATCTCGACATACGCAGAGTCGTCGATCCATTGGGATTAATTTTTAAAATGATTATCAAAATCTTGTGGTGACAATTGAAAATCTTTTAAGCTCAGGAAAAACGTTCCAACTTTATCCAGAATTTTTTTATACAAACAATTTACTGTGACCGTACGTAAAATTATAATACGTTCGTGGGTGATACTGCAGTATTCTACAAAAATTAGGTGAGGGTTCAGATAATTTGCGTAAATAGTGTCGAGTAAATCGCTTCAAGATACGAGAGCGCATGTCAATCTGGGTTACATAAACATATCGTACATAAACCGTTATCGTGGGTTGCGGTTATACGCATGTGATACACGTGTGACCCTACTTCGTGCCACGTAGTTATACGCTTCTCTATAATATGGGACGTTGAAGAGCATTGCGACTGCCGTGTTCCGTATGGAATCCGTCGGAGTGGAATAGGACGGCGAGAATGTCAGAGCGCCCTCCGCAGAAAACTTTGAATACTTTGCAGTCACGAGGATGCCTTTCAGCGGGGCGAAACTCCGTCGGCGGCAGCGGCAGAAGCTTCGCAAAAGCTGGCTACCCCCGTGTTCACCGCCATTCCCCGGAAATCTCGGAGAAACACCCCGGGTAGCCGATATTTACAGCCGTGAAAAACTTTCTCGCTGGTGCATCAACGCGTCTTTCGTTTGCCTCCTCTATCTCCGGTCCATGAGCATTGCTCGTCCGTGAAATATGTATGTACACCAACAGCCGTGAAATTACGGAATTTGCGGACAGAGTTTGCGGTGAAAACCAATGTTGCGCAAACACGAGCTAGGCGGGGCCCTCTCCGTTTCCCGCTTTCATGCTGGAAAACCACATATATTAAACCTCGTCCATCAAAGTCAATATTCAGACGATTGTAAATGTTTTTCTTTGCGGGTTGTTTTAGTCCGGTGACTGAAGTTTGTCACGCGTTGAACGGTAGAAAAGTTAACGTTACGAGTTTTCGTGAAAATATATATCAAAATATCGTTATTAGGACGATACAAGACGAGGCGGTCGTTATTGTGATATGTGGAAGTTGATCGATGAAACAATAAACGAGTAAAATAAAAACGACAATATTATTGTCAGTATTTAAGAGCAGCTTGATCGAAAATGCTCCTGAAACGGTATCAACAAGCCCCAATCTCCCAGGCACTGTGAGTTGATGTCTTTCGATAACGACAAGTAAATTGCTCAATCAAGATGAATATTTAAGGCTGTGAATAAAAGGTAACGCGACGCAGAGATTCGACAGGGATCGACATCGCTCGAACCCTAAGTGTTCTCTAATCTTATTCGGCAAAACCCTCATTTCCCCCGAGTAATCGTGCCTCACCCGTGTCCAGTGTAGCCAAGCTTCGCGATAGAAGTTTCCGGACCAACGTCGAGTTAGCCCGATCGTGGTATAACACGGTGCCAGATTTGCGCACGGCTTGCCGCTCCCTCTTGTTACCATTGGGTAGCACATGTTTGGTTCCTGTACTATGTAAATTGACGATTAGGACCATGACACACACTTGTACCCGCCCCGCAAGGAAGATTTACGAGGAGACGCGCATCGCTGATCCTTTGAGATATCGATGACGGGGATCCCACGGAATGTGCTACAAGTTTTGACCCGGATGGGGTGGGAACGTTGTCGTCGCGGTTTGTCGAACTTTTCCTGCTTACTAACACTCCGACAGTTCTCTGTATCTGTCTACTCTGTGTCTGTCTGGTTAAACTTCCAGCTCTGGCTTAATCACTCTCCCAACATTGCCAGCACCGACACCACGAAACCATGCAGCCAAAAACTGATACACGCCAAAACTTCGTCAGTAATCTCCGAGACACGTGAATTTCTCGGAATCAATGCATAGTAAATATCCGTTTTTCACATTCACGGAAAACATTCGATATCCATGGAAATCACAATGTACGGATAGCAGCGTCGTATTTTATCCTCGCAGGTTTATTTCTTTCTCACAGCTCGTCTCGTTCGTACAACTGTCTCGTCGAATACCCAAAGCTCTCCCCAGCTCTGACCTGCTGTAATTTTATCCACCCTACGTCCGCACTCGATCTACCGGAGAACAGAGCTGAATCTCCCTTCCAAATCCTAGACAGAAATGAAAAAATTTACAAAAACGAAACCATAAAAGCTTGACGTCTTGATCCAAAGGATTATTCGTACAAATAAAAAACCGCACGATTCACTTCACGTCCCGTTTCGGAAATGTTGCAGCAACGAAATTGCACGAACGTGTGCAACGTTCATTCGTTGAGTAATCCAGTTAAGCCGCGCCAATTGGAAACGCAGTTAGTTAATGAAGTGTAGGATGGCAATTACGTGGGATCAGGATCGGGGAAGCGATGTTGCGAAGTGCTCAGCAAGCAACTGTATATGCGTTACAAACCGAGCCAGCCGCCAACCCCCATTGCACATTTACCCCCGTTCGTCGGCGATTGCATAACTACGTACTTTGCAGGAAATACCCGGGTATCTTCTGACCAAACATCCCGACCAACCGGATTTCTAATTCCCTCGCTGCACGAGCCGCGGAAGACGCTCCAGGGGGGAGGGGGAGAGAAAAGGCAAATTGGTTGATACAGCAGGGACTGGAAAACGGACCGTGCGCGAGATCCTAACTACAATATTTGAATGGAGTGCTCAACCGTGGATTTAAACAAGATTAATTTATCTTCTCCCTCGAACTGGCTACCTCGACAATTTATCGGGAACGTGTTCTCGCTCACTCTCACCCTCTTTCCGTCGCTATCTCGTTCTCCCTCCTTCTTGCTGTTTCTCGCCCTCTATATCCATGTCTTTGTGTGGTTGTAACACGGTTTACGGGGAAATCGTATAACCATGACGGCCGGGTCCTTTGAGACTGAGCACGATAATCAATTCTCATCGGTAACTAATTGAACGACTCAGTTATGCGCTCTGAGTTTTCGAGCATCCCTGCAATTTCAATCTCCATAAGCCGCGGGTAATTAAGGTATAAAGAAGAGCACCGCGATAAAGTCGATCATTCAAAACGAAATTATCGGGTGGGAATAAATACTCGCGAGCTTTTTACATATTAGTCGATAAATTATGCGAACAATCAGTTTTGAAAAATAGAAATAAAAGTAATAAAAAGTCAATATTAAATTACGGGAATAATAATTGTATTGACCAATAAAATAGTGAACTATTCATAGGTTATTTCGCGTCGAGTCGTATAGTCGTTAATGGTTATAAATAAATTCCTTAAAGTTCGACCCATGAACGACTGAAGTAAAACCATTTCGAAACGTCGACAGGCATGACCGTTTTCCTGCACTTCGATTATCTCAACGTGATTGAATATCGTAAATCGCTACCTCGTCCGCAAACTCGACGAGCGCAAGTTCACGGTTAATTATTTCAACGGCAATTAGTCAGTAACTGAGAATTCTCGGGTCGACCAATCCGGGGGCTCAATGAACCCGACGATTCCTCCTCTCGTCCCTCATCCCTCCTATCCAAACCAAGGGAACGACGAAATTGCCGGTTGTTGTCTTGCGATCTCGTTATTTCCGTGATCATTCGTTATCGATTCGAACGAAACAAATCGCACGTTTCTTACCTAATCTGCACAACCGTCCGATCAAGCGCAGATATAAAAAATTCGCCGTCACGCCGTTGATTCTAAGCGAAACGAGATTATTGTAAACTTTACCATAAAAATTACGGGAATGAATTTTGCGTTCCATGGCATTAATTTATAACCTCAAACAACGACGCTCGAATTTCCAATGGAAAGTATGGCTTGATTGTCTCGTTAATTTTTCCCGAACTCTTCGGCAAAATCGTACTTTATCCGACATAATCGATAACGCACAGGCCTGCGAATATGCCAATTCCGAACTAATTTCGCTTTTTTCTTGCTTCAACCCTCGCCCTGCAATTTCCCTCGCTCATTGCCATCCTTTATCGACCCTATTTCCCAATCGTTTATATACGCGTCGGAATTTTAGCGTGCCACGAGACGATACCGTGATTCGATTAATCGTAACTTGTCACCGGGTGGTCCGGCGAGAGGCTTTACTCGTGTCGGAATCGAATTTCGACTGTTCGCCAAACAATGACCGCGAGTAGACCAAAAGTCGTCGTAAATTTGTCACCCGACGCGCCGGACCCATCGAACCGATTATATACCGCAAAGTCCGGGGTGCGGATAACGATCGCCGAACGAATTTATCGTTCGTTCGTCGGTGCATCGAGCGACCTGTGAGAAACATCAACCGTCGACGGTGATGCGCTTTTTAACGATGCCCGGCTTATGATACATCCGGATACGGTGCAAAAAATTTGTTTACCGGAAACATCCGTACTGTCGCAAATGGAAATTTTTCGTCGTTCGTGTTCGTGACGGAAAAGCTATGGAGATACAAACGGAGTAATACGTCAACCGCGAATGTAAATGAATGAAAACGTGGAATAAGAACGAGGTTTTGTCACGAACGAATGTAGAACGTGCACGTCAGCTTTTTGTCGTCAAGCTTCGCTGTGCCGTGATCGAATGCGCGCGGAGTCGCTTGTGTATCCGTGACACGTTTGATTCCGCTGCATCTCTCGATGCCCCGCAGGTTTCCGGAGACCAAGAATTTCCCGACAGCAATGGGGTGAAGCGACGACCCGAGCTACAATGCCGTCTCGTATGACAATGTTATTCGAACGTCACGTTGAGACGTACGTTTGCGATTGTATTTACGCACAATGCGGATAACATTTCTGTGGTGTACGAGGGACGCGTCGCTAAACCTGAGGTCTACGGCCCAGTTGCCGATCAAGGCTGGGCGTAGATCCAGTTTCGAGTAAGGAGAAATATACATATAGTAGGGGCGACTGGGGCCAGAAGTAAAAGGGGTAGGTTGTAGCGGTGCGTATATCTCCTAAATGAAAACAGGAAAATGAATGGTTCCAGCGTGATATTAAAGTTTAGGTCTCTGCGCACCTCGTCTTAAATTTTCGCAATAACGTACGCTTTCTTAAGCCTCGAATCGTCGATATTGTAGAGCTTTAACCCAAAATAAAACCGTACCATTTTAAAGGCACTTCAACTTACACATAATCAACGGCGAATACTCAATGAAAACTCGCTGTTGCGTCTAAATAAACAACGCAATTCCGAAAAGCTTTAAAACAATTGCAAACGCTACGAGAGCTTTGAAACTGCGAAGCTCGAATGCACTCGAATGTGCTTTCGCCGGTGCACAACCCGTAGCTGCTGTTCCGGGGGACGACCAGTGTTTTTTCGTCACTCATTCGTCGACCTTTTCAGGAACACAAGAGCTTTCGTCAGAGTACCCTCGTCTTGAGTGCGGCAGCTCCATTTCACACTCAACCTACTCCCCCCCCCCTCTTCCGGTTTCCCGAATTTGTCATTGCGGTAACTGGACGGATACGTGATTCAACAAAATTATCGACACTTCACTGCCCAAATGACAAAACAATTCCGGTGAATGCTGGGTGGAACATTTCTTTACGCTCACTTGACTCGCTTGTCGCTACTGAACATGTGGAAAAACCAGTCGGAAATGCTAGTTGTTTGCTTTGGAAGGTTGAGGTTTTTTTTTCATCTATTTGTGGTTCGTTCATTGTTTTTTCTGGGAAACCCTGGGAGAGTGGACAAAGGTAAAGGCGAATGAAAACATGTACCGACGATATTTACCTCACCCACGGCTCTTTATTCATCGCGCCGTGAGATCCACGGTCTGCTCGCAGGTGCTTCGAAGCGTGCGCTGCGGATAATAAACCATTGATTTATTTAAAAATATACCAGCTGCGCGACGCCACCCCGTGCTCCCACCTCCGGCGTCTTTAACGGCCTAATGGACCGCGAAGCTTTTATAATGCACCGCGATTCGTGGGGTGTTCCTCTCGGATGATCGTTGCAACTCGGCGCACGTGACAAATACTACTGTATTTCGAAAGCTTCATCGAGATAATGGCGAAAGCTTGTTTCCCTCGGAATTGCGTAACGTTTTTCGAATTTATCGAGTACTCGGAATGTACTCAAGTAATGGTTATGAAAAATATTGTAGTTAAATGCATTAAATGTTGTAACTTGTATTGAAAATTTATCGATGTTCAAAACTGTGGAATATTTTCATTCGTACAGATCATTCTTCACATCCGATATTCAATTATGCGTAATGATTTCATCGTTATTGAATATCTAATTGACGTGGAGAGAAATATGAAACATATGATGAAACAATGGACGCTGCGAAATAAATGAGCGGATGATAAATCAATTCACGAGGTGCTCGATCTCGTGAAACGTTTCTTTTATTCTCTCACAACGTACCGAATAATCACAATTTCTTTTAATGGAGAGCTAACGGGAAGTGATGACTCGAAATTATAGGTTTTGTGGAATCGTTATTGGGCCAGGTTCTTTATTGAGCTCATCTATTCGTAGAAGCGAAATAACGTAGTATAATTCGTAACGTGTTTTTAATATTTATTACCCATGACGTTTTCCTTATTTTCCACTTTTCCTATGGGTACCACTATCCACCATGCTTATCTCGGGTGGGGGAGAAATTTCCAAGTTTTTCCACGGAGCTCGGTATATCTTATTTCCCGAGGGTTCCGGTGCTGGATGATCGGAAGTACGCGAAGAAGTTACTTCGGTAACTGGAGCACGCGGAGTAATTAACGAGCCACCGTCGACACACTTATCAATTCATTAAAACTTTATTTACGATCGTGTACATCATTCTCTTTTCAGCTTTTTCTCGTTCACTGACTGTTAGCTTATTTTTCCAGGTTGTTTTCCGAATCTCCTTCTCACGCTACTTTTCTGAAGATTTTTAAAAGTGGATTTATCAACTTTATAATTTACGTCTTTGTTTATCGATTTTATATTTCAGTTCGAATGGAATAATCGGCGTAGCAACGACGTTCCGGTAACGGAAGTTGGATTTGGTGAAAGACGAGAAAGTTAATCGAAACCATCGAGAAGGTTGAATCAAATAAATCTTCGGGGGATGCGAATGCCGCAAGAGAATGTCGTCGGGAGCGGCTTGGGGATCGAGGCTGTTCCTCATGCTCGCGACGACGACCTTTGTCATCGCCAATTATCAGCGTCCACGCGATAACTCAAGCCTCAAGAATTACGAGCAGATCGGTGGCGATCACAGAACCGTTGTCAATGCTTCATGGGCACAGGGTAAGTTTTATTCATCATTCGAATCAATATTTTTTACTTATATAATTTTTAATTGAGTCATTTGCCTTCGTACCATCATCAATTGACCGGAGTTCGGATTTTATGATATGTTCCGAAAAATCAACTTTGTCGTTCTATCTACCCCAATCAATAACTTCAATCAATCGAACCCCAATTCTATACAAGTATGTGATATCATTGATATATGATGTAGATAAATTTGGCGGAGATCGGCCAAACGAATAGAATTTTAGAGCAATTATAAATTCATAAACTCCAACCGTTGAAAATTGATTTTTCGAATTCTATGACATAAAAAAATAATTCTAATCCGTAAAAATGAAATAAACTTTTCATGTGTATTTATACTTCGCGCGCACGTCTTCGGCTCCTTGATAGCTATGAGAATTCGAGATAGATTGGCTTCGCAATTAGACGCGAGTGCACTCAACGACTCAGTCTTCTCCCCCCTCCGAAGTTTCTCAGGCTGCTCTGATTTCACAAAAGCGCTTGGAATGGTCGTATAATAGCGAAACTGGGACGCGAAATATAGGCCTGGAAATCCAAGAACGCCCATTGCGAACGGAGTAGGACGAGCGATGCGGATGTAGATGAGGGTATGGGAAGCCCAGCAACCGTGGTTGAGGAATATACTCGAATCTCGGGTTTGACTCCGGTGACCCTGTTCGTTACGACCGGTTGCAACTTACGCCGCTGGCAACAGGTGCATTTGTATAGGCCGTAAGATCTCACGACCAAGATGTATTTCGTTCGAATCTGGAAACAGCAATTTCCATCACGGCGATATTGGAAAAAGGCGATGCGGATGTGCGGGAAGCTGTACCGTTGCCAACGGAAATAATGTCATAAATTCTGTCAAATTTTCCGGAATAAAATAACCATTGGAGAATATCATAAATTGCAAATAATATTTTCCAATATTTTCCAATATCATTCTGCGACGAGTGACGATTAGTGTCACGAGAGAAAAAAAAACGAATTTTCGTAAAAAAGCTTTGAATCGTGGAAACTAGCTTTATTGGGTGACAGATTGGGAAAAATTCGCGATTTGACAGACCAACGCAGCATCCATCGTAACCGCGGAAACTGCGGGTTTTTTTTTTCCGGAACGCCTGGGAATTGAGGCTGCCCGAGAAATGAAAAAATAGACGACTGAGTTTCCGGTACGTGCATCGTAGTGACGATAGCGAGTCATACCAGCGAGCTCGTGGATTGGGGCACAACTGTTCCACGGGATCTCGTTCGACGCTTTGTGAGAGGGTGACGGTAAAATCTAAATTGACAGTTACGTGGAAACAATTTCGTAACCGTCAGCGACAACCTTTATTACTCTCACAAACTACTTGGTCTCCCGTTATTATAAAGCTCGACGGTTGTTCCACATCGAATTGCAAAAGATTTGATCCAATTGTTGACGCTTCGAGGATTCGACCGAAGTTTCAGAGCTCATCATAAAATTATGGTAGCTCTAATCTTTATATGCATACATTTTCCACAATTCTGTATTATTGACATTTTCAGTTCTAATAGTAGCCCTTCTATAGCCGCAAAACCGTTGTCGTATCCTGAATTCTACGACCGCTCTCATTGTTTCATGACGAACGTGCAATTACTTTGAACTCATGCATATAACTTGTCGCTTGGAGCTTTGTCGCTCCGAAAAGTTTAATCGAACGAAGTACAAACGTTTCAAGTACGGTGACTTGTACACCACTGCGAACCATGGAACCGAAGCATTGTATTCATTGGCTGCAACGGGGGGGGGGGGCGATCCAAAGCTGTTTATCGTTAGCGCACTGTTAACGAAACGCATTGGCAAACTATTTGGCGAACTTTTCCTTCGCTTTTCACCATTCCGGGTTGTTGTTTGGTGTTGAAGTTGCCCGAAGCGAACACGAGAACAAACATCGGAATGGAACTCCATTATCTCAACCGTTCTGCGAGTACAGCGGCTCTTGTCGAGCCGCTGTTGCAACTGCGAGTTTGATATTGTTCATCAAATTCGCCAGGAGGTTGTGTTTGTACCAAATTCCTGGAACGAAATAAATCATGATGTTGAATGTGTGTTATGATGTTACGCGTAGAACGCAATCCGCTTGTTTTAAGAATTTTCATCCCACTTGTGACGGTGTTACATGGATCGCCAGCCTTTTTTAATTCAAACTTCATTTATATTAGGAATCGAGATTCGAATGGGAAAATTTAGTAAATTCGTCGCTCCATCATATTCGATGAAGGTGGTTGGCATGAATCTCGACTGACTCAGTGGCAATAGAATCGCTCAGGAAATTTTTGTAGCAAGAAGTGCTTAAAATTATATTCTTTTCATATTGATATTATTTAATATCGATATATATTATTGTTATTATTATTATTATTATTATTATTATTATTATTATTATTTAGGTTTATTATTATTATTATTATTTAGGTTTATTATTATTATTATTATTTAGGTTATTATTATTATTATAATCATTATTATTATTCTTATTTATTTATCAATATAATTCATGAAAATTAAGGTTAAATTTCGGCTTGTAACGTCGCTGGATCATGTTGCTGGATTTTTGTTGAGTACAAACAGTAATAATTCGTTCATGTCAGGGACCGACAGTTTGTAGTCTCGGAACGGTTTACCATTAAATTTCGCATGTGAAAACAGGATAATCCTTGGGACTGGCTCAGCGCCGCGCCGCGGCGCACGAATCGACTTTGCGAATTCCAGAGCACGCCTCGTTTCGCAAGAAGAGATTTTGGATCACGCGATATCCCATTGTATACCCAATCATTCCAAATTGAAAAGATCTCGCTGTCGTTGGACTCGGTAACATACACGCAGCCGCTTAATGCGGTATTTCGGACGTGAATCGACAAACGAAAAAAAGGCACAGGATAATACGTTGGTGGGTGGAGGAGTTACGGATTTCCATGGCAATATGGTCCCAGTACCCGCGTCACCGAAACGATAGTCAGAAGTTCGCTGCGACTGGGATGTATATCGCGTTCAATGGCGAGAGACGTACGCAAGCGAAGAATCCGGATATGTGTGTACGAACTGATAATAAAAGAAAAGCAAGGATATGACTACGGAAAAGACGCGAATGCGGAAGAAGACTGCGTAAGAAATGTCTATGAATGGAGCCACCGAATAGGGCCACTCTTGTGTATTCCTGTTTCGCTAGTTTCCATGACTAGACTGAGACTAAGATCTATTTTGAAGATTATTATAATTTTATTGTATAATCATTATTATATGATGTCTCTTTATATACATGTATGTCTTATATATCTGTACATATAATTCCAATAATATATAGATCATTTTTTTATTTTATGTATATATTTTTTTAATTAGATTTAGATTACAGGGTACAATAAGAGGGAAAAAACATTCTCACGCGTAAAATAAATATGCAAAAATACATATTTCAAAATTGACAAACTTGCAATGTTTCCTATAAAATCCATAATTTGAATATAAATAGTAATCAGTGCACTCGCGATATTTATGCAATAACCTGTTATTTATTCAATTTTCGAGAATTCGAGGTACGATTTCAGTAATATTAATTAGCAGTCATGTACTGTGTTGCAAACCTTTGATCCTTTGAGTGTGCGTATCTGAGCGTTTGACGTTCTAATTAATGCGAGTTTCTCTATAATCATGGACTACATCGTTTTCATAGAATTCAGCGGGGCGTTACGCGATCGTTGGTATTGTATGATTACTTAATACCTACCTATTCATCCAGCTGCCTAGAAAATGTTGACACGCTACTGCGAATACCGCACCCCTCCTTCACCGTCCTTACGCATTCACACTTTTTCGCAATAGCGGCACAAATTCACAAATAATCCTGTGCCAGAACTTTATTGCACACAGAGCAAGTCAAGCCAATGGAATTTCGTGTCCATACGTATGGGTTGTTTTACATCGATTTAACATGTAACAGAGAAATGAAAACATATTTTTAAAAACACACAACCGTCCGAAAGTATCAGGAGACTAGGCAGGCGCGCTAGCAAAACACACTTTAGCCTTTAAACGTCAACAACTTCACGACAAAGAGAGCCGCAAACTTCGCCAAAAAATTGTTGGAAAGCTTATAAAATATCAAATTTATTAATATTCATTTGATAATATTTTTGTTGCTGAGCATCGAGATGGGATGTAGAAAACATTGATAGAAAAACTCAAACTTAATTTGTTAATTGTCAATTGCTAATTGTTAATTTGAGCCCAATAAGTATTGAAGGTCTTTACTAATTGTTAATTTGAGCCCAATAAGTATTGAAGGTCTTTAGGGTTCCTTGAGGTATCCACGAAAACTGTACAGGCGTGCGTCAATCGAGCCCGAGCCGTCGAGCACAAGATCGACGGAATCGCCAGCTCGTTCTCTCGTGAAGTCGGCACCGCGTGAATCAGGCGTGAAGCGACCGCTTGTGCTGGGTGTACTTCTAAAAGCTCTCCTTTCAAGCTTGACCCACCGCAACCCCGCCTTCACAAAAAAACAAGCTGGTTGATGCACACCTGCACAATTTTCGTGATAACTCAATAACTCGCGACGATTTTCAATTCACGGGTCAAATTACTTTTAGGGCTCAAATAAAAGGTAAAGTTCCGGAAATTAAACTCTAGAAACCAAACTCCTGAGAAATGTTTCCAAGCTTCGACGATGAGTCGAAGTCGAGATTGAAAATTTCGAAAAAGTTTGAATTTTTCTATCTATTTTTTTCGTCTAATGGAAATATTATCGAATAAATATCAATAAATTCGAAATTTGATAAGCCACCCATTCTTCAAAAAACTTTGCGGCCCTCTTTTTCGCGAAGTGGTCGACTTTCCGACACCCAATCTGAAGTCTTTCCTTAGCCCACGTACTTAGTCTCCTGATACTTTCGGACCGTAGTGTGTACATAAAAAATAAAAATATCGGTTGAACTTCGCATCGTATGGAAACCAAACGGTTCATTACTACTACCGCAATTCGCTCGGGCTGGAATCAACCGACCCATATATAATGTATAATATACGTACATGTATATATAGATGTCGTTCATGACTCCGACCGTTATACCGTTCTAGCTTTTTGAACCACCGAGTTCATAGCGCTCTACACACTTCACGCACTCCATAGAGGAGTCTATAGCACTCCGCATACAATATACGCCATCGATTAAGCCAGAGCTTAATTGCCATGAAGTATTCGCACACAGCCTGCGGGGATGATCCATCCGCGGCATGATAAAGCAGCAGCATGCATGAACATTTTTCTTCGCTCTGTTCAACCCCCGCCACACGTACTACGTTTTCCCGTAGTCATAACGGTCGGAGGTTTTGAATTTTTCCCTTCGAACCCGTCACACGATCCTCCGCTCGTCAACGTTCCAGATTGCACGTACAACGAGCTCGGAAATTCAACCCGGAGCAATCTACTTCCCACACACCGACGTTGTATCGTCACGTCGCCACAACGTCTAGCCGACATGACTCAGTTCTGATAAAAGTACCTTTGTTGCTTCTGCTCGCCAATTGGTCATACGTAGATTCATTGAAAATTAGATCCAGATAAATCAATCGCAACGCGTGGAACGTAAATTTGCATTTATTCTATTATCGTCACTTCCGATCAGCCAACCGATTGAATTGAGATTTTTCTATAAATCAACGACCATAACCGTGTTTCACCGGTCTCGAAAATAGTCGTCCCAACGGGAAAAAGATGTACGCTCGATCGTAAAGAATCACAAATAAACGTATAAAAATACAACTAGAGAGTGAAGGTCGTGATACGTATATGCGGTGCACTGCAATAACGATGTTAGACAGAGTAAAGGTTGTTTTTCTATAGCTCGACATCGTCAAACGCCGAAGATCTCGTACATTGTAGTATAAAGCCTCTCGTTTCTTCTAGCCGAGTCGCTCCTATCATACGCGATGCATATCCGCTCATCCTCTCTATTTGCCCCCCTCCTCTCAAGCTTTCTCGCTCTCTCTTTCTCTCTCTCTCTCTCTCTCTCTTGCACTTTCTGGCCACGGCTTTCCAATGTGCCACGAATACTTCGTTTTTTCTTGTATTTTTTATTACACTCCGTTCCCCTTCGCCTCAACTGTATAAAGCCGTCGACGAGGACGACGTAGCCGCATAGTACTATGGTGCTCGAGAGTACGAGCTCGCGCTCCACGGGGCTTAATTACGTACTCACAGGGTCGTACAGTACTTTGCTGGTGCACGGTATATCGCCCCTTATGCACCCGTATATCGTATAATACCCGCCGCTCAAAAGCAGAGAAAGACCAGGTTGAAAAAGGTTGTTGCGAAAAAATTAAAAAGTTCAGAAAAAAAAAGTAACATAAAGAAGACTGGAAAATACGTCGTTTTTCCGATAACCACGTACGTCGCTTTTTATGAAAACTTTTGCCATCCTGATCTTGCGACAAGGCACATGCGAACGTTCAAGGTTGCATTTTTTTTCGAAATTTTTCCAACCCGTCCGGTCTTTCGATGCGTCCAAAGCATCGGACAGTTGAACCATGAAGAGTATCAGCAACGTTCGTAAAATAGCGAGAAGATAGAAAATTGTCTGCAGAGGCTTGAAAAGCTTTAAGCATAGCGGACGGCGCGGAGTTGCATTAGAAAGACCGCAAGCGAGGACGCGCCATTGAGTTTAATGTCCTCTCTCGGCACCAACCCGACTCGACTCGTGCATTCTCTGTTGTGCTTTCTCCGCACCTTGGAACAATTTTGCCCCGTACCGTAGACGCAAACCGCCCCTCAGTCTCGCAAACCGTAGCACAGGAACGTTCGCTCGCGCAGTAGTCTTATTTATTTAATTACTAATTACGACGAGCCTCGCGTTAATTGACTTATATCTCACGGAAGGTAAGACCCTCGGGCTCGTTCGGGCTAACATTGGGCCCGTACTTGCGGCGAAGAAGAGCAGTCGCTCACGTGGCAGTTGCCGAGAATAGCCCTCTTGCCGGTCTTTCCTGTCGGCTCTGGATATATACATAGATATTGGTATATAACACCGTGAGGCTTTGGAACGGTCGGAGGATAAGAATAGTGGAGGGCTCACATGCCCCTGGGCGCGCTGAAAATCGAGCTAATTTCAAAAATTATTATGGTGGTTACATGGTGAAAAAAAAATTAAATTGTTGATGTCACATTCTTTATTCCCTTTTTAATTTCGGCGAGAATTTTTTCTCTAAAAAATAAAGAGATCACAGTGTTCTAAAGTTTAAAATGCAAAGAATTTAATTTTCTTCCACCACATAACGTTTGTGATAATTCTTGAAATTTACTCGGTTTCCAGCTCACCCAGTGAGCCCTCAAGAAGTTTTCATACTTTTTCGGCGGGGCTTTGGGCGCGAGTACCGTCATGTGGCCAAAATCTCGAGTCCGGTGTGGTTTTGATTGTCTGACGACGGTTAAACGGCTGGGATTTGTCTTAGGAGAATTGATTCTTTTTATTTTCACCGGGAGACATATTTGTGCCGATAAAGCTTTACCGAATCATTTCGTTTTTATCAGAACCTACCGGCTCCTGAATATCCTCGTAACACGCGGGCCTTGATATATTTTTTCCCGCAATCGTGTAACATCCCACGTATCCTCTATCGACCATGAGTGCCACGTAATACTCGACAAATCACTCTGGCTAATTTTCCAGTACTGGTCATAATGTGTCCGTAGCGATTCCGCTGTTTTCATCGACGAATTAAACTCGTTTTCTGACGTAACTCCGAGTCAACCACGGTCTTTTGGTATCAGCCGGAGAAACTACGCCGAAACGTACTAGAAAATTGCTCGCCTGCCACAGCCCCGTTATTTCTTCCAGCAATAAACAAATTCTGACAGGAATTTTATTATCCCTGCTTTGTTCGAGCAAGCACGCGAATGAAGGTCACGACATTTTTTCGGTTATCAATTTGACCCAAGCCGGAAAATCGAAAATAAATAAAAATGAGGCCACGTCACGTTTTGACCGATGAAAGCCCGGGTTAAGTGGCCCCGAATCAGGATTCGGCTGGATGAGATTGAATCCCGCACGACCTGGTAACCGCTCGATTAATTACAGGCCACGGCAAATTGAAAGGGTCGGAGTTGCCAAATTGGGGTGCGTTTCGATACCTCACGTATTCCACTTGTTTCCCAATGTTTCGCCCTCCGGGTGGGCTACGAAAATACTTACAACTGCGGACGGTGACGTTAATGGTCTTTTTCCCAATTTATTCGGGAGTCGCTTATGACTTAGGCCACCTCACCCTAAATGGCTTCAGAAAAATCGTGGCCCTTTTTTTCTTGTTCTTCCGTCTTCAGCAAACTCAGCCAAGCTAATATGTAACCTCGAGTCACGGCAGAACTATATGTGCGTTGTTAAAACCATGTCCTCCAAGATTTTAGTTGCTCGCCCGTGAATTTTGTACCGAATGTCTTCGACGTATCTCAATATCTTCTCTTTATTTCTCCGGTTGTGTTCGATGCATCCTCCAGGGTTACCTGGAGAAACAACCTCGGGAAGCGACGTTCCGACGCGGAGAACGCGAGTTCTTCGTTTGGGACGACAGGCGCAGCATCCGAGCGGCGTAACTTCGGCAGGCTTTATCGCGTTTCGCCTCATCGAACCGTAAAGCCGTTGGGAAAAGCACGTACGCGCGGGGAAAACGAGCCGGCACCAACGCTTCTATCTCTTCGAAATTCGCGAACACTCGTGCATTAGGGAATTATACTCGCGGCTCTAACTATCCATACGTATGTATTCTCGTTTGCAAGCCAGTCGGCTACTACTGGACTACTCGACGTTCCATGCCGGTACTTCCGGCCCCGGTGAAGTATCTACTGTATCATGTATACTTGATGTTAATTGAACAACTGGATTTGGAACAAGACAGAAGGCTGTAGCGATAACGACCCCTGGGTCGTTAAGCGAATTTAAATCTCGGACTTTCACTGTTGCAGTAGTTCATTAATGAGTCACGGAAGAAGGACAAAGGGGTCAAAATCTGCGTCCGGATACATAAAATTGATGTTGGTGTAAATAACATGCCGGATAAATTAGACGTACGCTACCATTTTTTCTGATAGAACCATTTTTTATGAAAGTATTGACATTATAGAATCATTTGAAACGTTGTAGCTTAACAAAAGAAAAGTCCAAGTGGAAATTCCAAATATATTTCAATCGGTTTATTTTATATGAAAATAGGGATGAACAGTGATGGGGTGGTTGTGGAGATGGTGCGTCTGATGCCGGTCGTGGAGAAAATCTCTCGGCTGCTGTAGCTGCTCAAGTCCCGGTGCCGCACTTGCCACACTAAGACAGGCAGTTAAGCAGTCGTATTAAATAGCCTCGTGGAAGCTGTTGGGACCCGGAGTATCCATTAACCCCAACTAGCTGCCACTCCACTTCATATCTTCTCACCGTTACACGATGTTGACTCGCATTCTCGTAATTCCGACTATTCGTTCACCCTGAATTGCTCTTGCGAGAAACTTACTTCAACCGAATTCCAGTGTCGCCGTTGTTCGAATCCCGGAGTGCACTTGAAACTACTGTCGCGAATGATGAGTGTTATAATTTAGCAGTTAAGTACTGCTACCTACTTTGCAAAATTCCTTTCACGTTTATGGATCGATATCAAGGCTGCGACCAGTTACAACTATGTTTGTTTATGTTGTATTTAACTATGTTCCAAGATAAATCCTGACAGACTATTTTATTCAAAGTCCGTGCGGGGTGACGACGTTCAAACGCAAAACAAACGTGCAAACCATGTGACAACTATACGCCGTTCAACGGCGGAAGAGAGGTTTTCTCATAATGCCAAGTACAAATGCGCGTATAAACGTCACGTGCATTTGGTGAGACTGTTTATTCGGCCTGGCTGTACTACTAGATGTCCACTCAGTCCGATGAAATATATCCCACGGGAGGCTACCGTACGCCACCGATACGCTGCGCTTGCCACGAATTTATCTCGACCGATGCACCGGCTATGCATTTCTGGATTGCGTAGCGCACGTACCTCATCGTCTCACCTGATACGGAAACTAAGTTTATGGTATTGAATTAATACGCGTGTCTCAGACAGCGATTCGCTTCGAAACGCAGTACATTAATTTTGAATTAGCGTACCTGTATTATCAATTTTATCTTCGATCTATCACAAAATCAATTTATCATCAATATTTATGAGCAATTGATGAATGAGAGTAAATCGAAGCACGATTCAGGGCAAGGAAAAATAATTGTTAACATTAATTATTTCATCATATCGTTATCATTATTTTATCATTATCTGTAGCTACACCTGTATTATGGAAACGAAAGTACCTTATCGCAGTTGTATCCTGCAACTCGGCTCTAAATGACTATAACTACGTACTACATACTCGTTCTTGAAGAAGAATAGACCCACGAAGCATTTCCGAGGTGTATTTCTCCGAATGAGGCCACCACGTGCGTGTTTCTGGCAACCCTTATTACTTCGTTTGGAGAGCTCGCCAAATTCACGAGAATCCTTTGAGTCAAGCATTAAGCACATAAACGGTGTTACCGAAACGTTTCGCGAATCCGATTAGACGAATAATTCAGTACCACGCATCGACAAAGTAGTCCATGGCTCTGATGTTGTTAGTCGTACGCGCGTTCATCGATTGAACATCACAAATCGATTCGCTGAGTGGAAAAATCGTTTTACTCTTTCCAAAAGTTGTGAAAACATCGGATTTGCCGGACGGATTGAATCCGACTTCGTAGCTTTTCCGGAGCTTTTCGTCATAGGTCATTTTTAATTTGGTACAACGCAACAAAAATTTGAGAAAATATACGAATAAAGAAGCAACATTGAAATCTATTATGTAGGCATACTACAATATTTCGCAAACTGTCGATAGTTGTATTCAATTGCTTTGCCGCTAGCCGAGTAAATATTTTCGAGAAGCCTGAATAAATATTATTTGCTCATTTCGCAGCTAGATAAACAGTTTAATTTGGCTTACCTGCCGGAGGTAGATACGGTAGATGTATATAATAATAAGAAGCCGGTTTCGGAGCTCACTATCGTCCAAAAGCTATAGCATTTACCTTATCTTTAGGTGTATGCCAAGCTTCTTGGGCTGGAGCTTTGTAGGCACGATCTGATTCTCCTCGCTACCTCTTCGCCTTTACTCATTTCAATACATCAAACCACGCCGATTCCACTTCAGTCATATTCTCAACTACACGTACAACACGTGACCTATTTTTGATCTCATGTATGAAGCATCCGTTTCGACATGCATGTTTCTTCGGGTATCAAGCCTGCGTTTCATCCTGCAGCATAGCAAAGCTGCAAAAAAATAATCCTATTTCACGATCACAACTCTCGTAGTTCCGGACTCACGGTTGTCATATAGCGCCATTCTGTGCAATCACTTAAAACCTGAATACTCCGCATTTCCAACCAATTTCCAGTAAGCACACTCATTATTGCACGGGAAATTAGTGTTCGACTGCGGTTTCGCAAGCTCGCAGATTCATGATGCGATGTCTGTAGAGAATCTGGTTTGCAAGCTCGACTCTCATGATGCATTTTGCTTTTGCTTCACGCTTGGAGAACCCCGAGAACCGTTTGGAAAGCCTGAAAAGAAGACGATGTCGTGATAAAACGGTATACCCTTAATTGGGAGCGAAAAAGCCGAATTATACGGAAAAGGTACGATATAGTTTAGCCCTTGTCGTGAACTCGGTCGTACCGAAACGTTATGTGTTAGCGTCGTCTCGTTTCGCTACCAGTCGCCGTATATAAACGTTTCGCCGTGAAAACCCAAGGACGCAACCAGCGTCGACAACCAACCGTGATTTTACGAGGTAATACGTAACTGGATGGCCCACGATGAATCTAGATCACGCGCATCTCTCACGGTCGCTATCTTGCGAAGCTTTCTGGCGACGGTGACGACAACGACGACGACGACGACGAAGTCTCGCGGTGCTTTTCCATCTATAGCACGATGGCGACGACAACGATGAACGTTGCTAGGGCACTTCGCCACTGGGCTTACATCTCTCGGCTTTAACCTACCCTACCCCGTTCCGTTTTGCTATTGCCTGCAGAAGCTCGCTTCGTGAAAAGCTCGAACCCCACAGAGCTTTTCTCGAAGAACGACCGGAGTACCATTCCCCGAGTCTCCGTGCATATATAGGTGGCGAGAGAAAAGTGCCTCGAGATCTTTGGCTGCAGAAATGTAACTGAGAACAACTGAGATAGGCGGTTAGTCGTAAAATAAAGAAAACGTTCGATTGTGTAAATTTGAGAACTAGACGTCGAAATTATTATTATTGTCGTTATCCGAGTGACGTGGATTGTCATTGATTTTGTCGTGTTTTTTAATTAGATAATTTCTGACGTAAGGAGTAGTTGGTCATTGAACCATATCTGAGTAAACACATTTTCTTGTGACCTTCGTGACCACGTCGAGTCAAAACTACGTGAGGTCTGTGAGATTTGCTAGGTGTGCACGTGTGAGCTCGGTACTGGAATGTTTATTTTTCGACGGGGGTAAGCGTGAAGCATCCAAGGTTCGCGAGATCAAGCTCGGAAATATGTGTATTGCACCGTTGGAAATAATGACCTCGAGTCGAGTCGCGGATCGTCGACCATATATGAACTTCCGGTAAGATCGGTTACATAGTCTCGATGGCCTGTGACACATCTCGTCCGCTCTCGCACTCCGATATAAGTGCGCTGGCAAAGTTGATTCCAGCATGACGTGTACTCGACAAGCTTTACATCTATACGTCCTTGCATATATATTGTATGCCGCACGGCACAATGTAGCTGCGAGTGCACTCTGATAAGAGGATCCTAGACGAAAACTCGAGGTTCTGGCGTCACACGCGATATTCCGTACTGCCGCGTTTGCATGCAAGTCAAGCGTTATGCATACATACGCAGATTTAATATCAGAAAGGCTGTGCGAGTGTCTGCTTGAATCCGAGTCTCGCGGAAAGTGCATTCGTAGTATCGTCAGATGTGATGCTTACGAGAAAATCATACGTGAACCGCGCTTCAACGAACTGCGGATAAGATAGGAACAATTTCCGGGGGGTTTTTTTTTTTTTTGCATTCTTGGGTGTCGCGAATCATATCGAAAAATAAGAAAGAGGAAATAAATAACGGTATAAGGAATTTTTCTTTGATCCGTGATTCGTCTCAATGGATCTTCCACTTCCTATTGAAAAATAGCTATTGGAGGTAGTAGTGGGAGCGCTTTGAATAATAGCGTCTATTTTCATAAATTTTGACTTTGCAAAGAAATATACTTGTCGCGACGCCACTGGGTCTCTCGATATGCATTGAAATATATCGGTTACAGACACGATTATGCTATATTCTTAATCGCACAAAGTTGTGAATACGTTTACCAGGATGCGGTACACGTAGATAGCGCATTGGAATAGTAAGTTTGAAGCACGCGGTATATGTACATGCGGACTCGACTCTCGGAACGAGTGTCGCGTCTGAAACGTGCTAGAGTCGAAGTGTAAGAAAGTTCTTATCGATAGGAAATATCCCCAGGGTAGGCGTCAGGCGAGACACGTTGCAAGCACGCCAAGTGCGGTACGTAGAAAAGCGCAAAGGGGGTCACAGTCGGGAGACGAGAGGGGGGGGTGGTACGTTGTTGCGATAAAACGTGAATTCCTCTCCTTTCTTACCCTTTCACCCCCTTCGGCGTAATCCGCGGTATCTCTTTAACCGGGTGCTACGGTGAAAGCGTGAGCGGGGCCTTTGGAATTTCTTTGGGAAACAAACTGCCTTTCGAGCTTTCGCGAAAAATCGAGATACGGTGGCGACGGGTTTTCCACGACGGGTCTGGCTTCTGTTGGACACACGAGCACAAAACTGCTTCTCGTCGTAGGTGCGGACACGGAACGGTCGCGTCAAGGTGTGTGGAGGGAATAGGTACGGTGAAAAAAGTTTTCAAGCTTGCGCGACAAGCTGCAAGGGCGGTGGAAGAAGGACGGGGTTGGTTAGCCGAGGAAAAAGGTTCCTTCGCTGCACACAATGGTCATTGTTGTAGCTTCCGTGGTCAGAGCGGAGTCGAGGAGCCTACAGGCTGAGGAGCGCAGGTGCTTTGCTTCCATGGTGTGCTTCGTATTAGACGCGCATGGAAGAAACACAAGATCCACTTGTATGGCGCACTTGCGTAACGTTGTAACAAGCCCAAGCGTGGACGTGGTTGGCCGGCTCAAGATGAAATGGTGTACAATCCTTGGCAAAAGTTTTTGAGCCTCTCAGTACAATCAGTTTCTTTTTATTTTTTGCTTGGGTTATGTGGCTTATTTGTACGGAGCCATGTAGGTCGAATGATTGTTCCGTGGTCGACTTTTTATTGAACTCTATAGTCGTAATCCCGAGTCTTCATTATTATTTAATGATTCTAAATCATCCGTAATATCGGCCTTGTTACATTTAAGCTTTGTTCTTTTTGAAATTTGTGATTTGGGACGTTAAAAATAATCGTCGTCGCACATTTTTATCCCCATCGAACTTTGAAAATTTTATATTTTATGTATAATCATTGATGGAATAAAATGATCATCCAAATCCCTGAACATAAATCGCATTGATGCATCGAATTGTACCATCATGAGCAGGACTATATCTCTACTGTACTATATATCTTTCTGAAAGCCGGTTGGCCGAGACTAGTGCTTCGTCGTAAGCGCAAACTGGAAAATAACATCGTCCAAGTTCTAGCAGAAAATATATTCTCTCGATATGAAATTATGCGAATGACTGGGATTCAGGGGTTTTTCTCACGACGCAGACTTGCACATTACCCAGCCGACTCATGCATAATGCATCGAGGACAGGTAGATGAGATCGAGGCTCTTCGCGTCTATTACTCTCTAAATTGGTCGAAAATATCCATATTTATAGGCTGACATATATTTTCCGCTCGTGTACGAGTTAATGCCGAGTCTTGCGATGAATGAAAAATCTGTGTGATCGTTGAAATCGAATTGCCGATAATCTACATCTACACATGTCCGAGGGCTTCTATAGCCTTCTCGCTGGTGCAAGCTCGCGGTCGAATAAACCACCAGGGAAATAATCGAAATGTATTTCCGCTACTATCAAAGTCTTCGGGGAAACCAATCAATTTGTGATATTAGATGAATATCTTACTGACCCCGACTTCCAAATTACGATCTCCGTTAATGACTAACCTTGATCAGATATTTGCCCGTAGTTTTCAAATATTCATTCAACACAAATGCAAAGAAATAACAGAGGACTGGATAAGTCTCTAGTTTTCTAAATTAGACAATTTACCGACCCTTCAACCGCGGCGAAATGCTGACGTAGACCACGCTAGCTCAAACTTTTCTTCACCGTCTTCATTGTCTCCTTGGAAAACTTCGCTACCTTGATTTTTCAATTTTTCTTTTCTACTCATTCCAATCTTCCGAAGTCTAGCGAAAAAATTTCAAGGCGGAGAAGTCGTTGTTATTCCTCAGACTTATTTCTCAGAATGAAATCCTATATAACTTCGTGATGAAACAATGTCTTTCGTCCATCACGAGCGTGACGCTGAAAAAAAATGTAAAAATGAACGGATTGACAAAAAATTTGTTCCAGTGCCATGACCGTGATATATCGTTACCGAATGCAGCTCGACAATCTCACTTTGCAAGCTCATAGCTTCGCTTTCTACATGATCACTTTGAAATAAATGTGCATAGGCTTATTCTCGGAAAATGAGCTTCCGTTTGCACGTTATACTCGGTCGTTCGCCGCCTTAACGCCAAGTTTTGCTTCACGAATGAACGTGTGTACGGGAAACGACAATGGAAAACGTACGTGCGAGTGAAAACCGGAAGTTTCCGGGTTATTCGAAACTTTTGTCGTTACGTAAAACTCGCTAGCACGTACTATGAAGTTGCTGTGTAATTAGCGCGTTGCCGCGGATCTCTTCGCAACCTCACCGCGATACGCTCATCTTCGTTCTTCGGTCTTCTTCGTCCGTAACTCGTACTCCAGAATCCAGTGAGAAACGTTGCAACGCGAACGAGCTCGTTAAACACGATATGACGCTTGTGTGACGGTGATCTTGGTACGTTAAAATGTGGCTTGGATATCCGGCCATAAAGTTTCCTAATTTCCTCGGAGAGATCTCTTCTGCACTGCCACGCTTATACATCCCAGCAGCTATCAAGCATTTTATTCAGTCTCATCGTTATACAAAGAGACGTATGTCACTGTCGGCCATCCTGCGAATGATATTTTACATGGGACAAGGTGGAACACGTTGGAACGAATTCAGTACCGTTATATCATGTGACCATTTGCCGTCTAGGTGTCTGATTTGTTAAAGCTTAAAGTTTACCGAAGTCAAAGCTATGAACCTGATCATTTATAACGATCAGAACTGATTGAAAAACGTATTAAACGTTTACGATAACGGATGTCATTGTTACGTCTTCAAGAAATTTCGTGTAAAATCTGTCGATGGAGCGTAAACGTGATGCAGCGCGGCGCGGTAGCAGTGACAATCTGCCTACTATATTTATAAGAAGTGACCATCGCACGGTGGGAGAGTGGTTAACTTCTGAGCGCCGCGAGCTTACAATACACGTTTCAGTTGTGAGCGTTTTTTTCGCCATAACGTTTCTACGTTATTGCGAAATCGCAGAGAAACTTGAAAGAAAAAAAATCTCTTGGGCTAAATGCGAATGGCTTGGTGATACTGACTGAGAGTGGGAGTATTAGTGCTGGATGTGTGACAGAAAAACAGATTTTCAAGAATTTACTAACGAGACTCAAGCATACGTTTCTTGATTAGCTAGGGCTCGATAATATTACAAGAGAAATCGATTTGAAAAAAAAATTCTTCTGAATCTTCATACTGTTCATTACATATTTTTAACCAACGTACCAAAAAGTAGATCACAATATTGAAAAATAAGAAAAATTATGATCGTTTGAGTACGGTTGTGGATATAAAAAAATTATTCTATGTTCACAACTGTGCTCATATTTTTTTCATTTTCCAACATTGCGATCTACAATTTGGTACTTAGGTAGTAAACAGTATGAAGAATCGAAAAAAAAAATTCAAGTCGATTTGTAGGTGACTCAGCCTTTTGAATCCGTCAACTCGGGGACACCGTGGCACGCGTCGACGCTCACTAACCGAAATTTGTTCGCACGCAAAGAGGGGCGGTGAGTGGAATGCTGTATACCCCCTAACAGAGCACGCTACGTTGCAACTCGTGCGAACTTGTCGTCAAAGTAATCGGAATCACGGGCGAGGGTCATTAAACTAATGAACCGACATTCCTGTGGCACCAACCCTTTGCGCTGCCAATTGGAACGATGAAGCGAGCGAAAGCAAGCATACAGTATCACCACAGCGTCGTAAATGCCTCAGGAAACCATGAAAGTACGTAAGGTAAGTCGGTGTCATTGGTGCACGTTACAAGAGAGTCACGTTCGCATTGTTAAATTTCACAGTTGCTTCCTCCTTCGCTTCTTCGTTCTTCTTCGCAGCCACGTAGATCCGTAGCGATAAGCCGACGTGCTGAGGACTGTCGGGTTTGACAACGAGAGAGAAAACGAAAGAAAAAAACGTAGAGCGAGGGGGGTCTGAGCTTTAATCCGGCAATTAAGCACTCGACGAGCGACGAACGAGCTTTGATCAAGTATTCGTCCGGGGGCCGTCTCTGCTTCGCTTATTCGCGAAGCCTCGTCGCTTCTGCTTTAAGCTGAAGCGTCACATGATCAAGCCCTTTGCACCCGCTATCCGAATTCATCGAGTTTGCACCCTCTCGACCTGTTTCCGTATCCACTTTTGACCCTCCCCCTCTCCCCTCATCGAGCAAACGAACGCCAACATCTGAACCTTCTTTGATGCATAAAATATATCTCAAGATTCAACCTGTCACCGAGCTCCGAGTGGCTCTTTCACTCGTTAATCCCGGACGTCCTCTCGACCATCGCTTCCACCGGCGATTCAGCTACTCAAAGAAGACAGATTGACGGAAACGATGAAGGAATATGAAAACATTATTATGGGGAAAAATATGTCCGCTCGAAAAATTCTGTACCTCTCACCATAAGAAGATGATAAAAAATAATTATATTAGCGGAGAATCCCCGATTCGGTCGGAGAATGCTTGCCA
This sequence comes from Sussaba pulchella, assembly GCA_963971145.1. Lineage (NCBI taxonomy): Eukaryota > Metazoa > Arthropoda > Insecta > Hymenoptera > Ichneumonidae > Sussaba > Sussaba pulchella. The sequence goes on along the minus strand of OZ020169.1, from coordinate 13,485,507 downwards.
ATAACGAATTCATGCGAAATTTTTGTATGCAGCGCAAAGCACGTTCCATCAACGGTATTAATGATGTCGGGTGAGTTCGTTTTTCATCTACAATTCAGCTGCCTACGATTCGGTCGAAACAAATCGCAAGTTTTGACTTGCAGCTTGTTTTTTCTTCGAGAGTAGAATTTTGAAAAATCTTGAATTTGCTAATTTTTTTTTCAGCAATGGCTAAAATTTAAATGTTGCTTGCGTCTGGGTTTGCATGAGAATTGGAAATTACAAAGAAAATTAACATTTAAATGCTCGAATCGTGACGGAGAATCAATAACGAACTCGGTTCTACTTCTCCGATGAAAACGTTCGAGAACGTTCGACGGGTAAAAGTTTTTTTTTTACCGAACTTGCCTATCCATCAGAAACAGCGGAGACCGAGAGAGTCCGAAGAAAGAGAGTAATCGAAGAAAACCGCAGGTGTGGCGGGTCGAGAGAGGCGTCCGAAATCTTGAAAAATTAGTTTTATCACGACTCTCGGGATTCGCCGAGATCCGAAAAGAGCGCGCCGCGAATCGAGCAGAAACGAGACGGAGGGGTTGAGAAATTTTTGCCAAATTAGTTTGGAAGTATCAGTAACGAAAACTCGTTCATCCATTTCCTCTCGGAGAGTTTGCTACGTAAAGCTATATATATATATGATCGAAGGGTTGAGGATTCTTTAGTCATCGACCTCGAGCATTCGACTCCCAAGCCACCGTTACCGTTTCCAGCGGCAGCTGCAGCAGCAGCGGGGTAGAGTTTCGGAAGCATCGATGTAACTCATGGATCAGCTTCATATCCAGGCTCCAGAACATTTCAGAAACATTGTACAAATCCCGTGCATTTCTGGTCCAATGATCTAATGATTAATCGAAGATTCGACGGCGCCTACAATCAGTTTATATTCAATTACATTTAAGCTAGAACTCCAAATTTCTGGCAACTTGCAGGTTTATTTCTTCTGCACCAATTTGTATTAATGCTCAAGTAAAAAAAATAATGTTTCATTATTTACCTGTATTCCTTATTTACTAACGAAAAAAAAATCATTTCCGGGATTCCCTCATGGGTATGCTCATATCCGTCATCCTGTACATATACGTACAATGTCGATGAGGCTATCCAATGGAATTCGACTAAAGAAACCTCAAGTGTCGAAGGCTCGGGCAAGCAAGCCTGTGAGTGACCCTTAGCAGCATTGAGGGTAAAGAGAGTTTCGATACAAACGGCACTTGCACGGTACTCATAATTCTCATGTCAAGAGACATGTAGTCTGGGGACGAAAAATAAGAAAACGGAAATATAAGTGAGTTAGCGTAACGATTCATTCTCAAAGTTCTCGAGACTTGAAAGTGTACTCCGAAGCACAAGTCACGGCTACAACCAGCACTGGAACGCCTGTCCAATTATCAATCGATCGACCACAACGGTTGTTGTCGACATACTTGGAGCTTTATTCATTAGCACGACTTCAAGAATAGTCTTTTATAACGTAGCTGAACATAATAAATCCCTTTCAATGATATCGTAATTGATGCTTATTATCGATTACCGTGCAATTCGATTATGATAATAAAGATGAACAATCAGAAGTAATATTAATTCCGTAGTGTTCGCGGAAAAAATAACCATTTTTATATAGTCTTCATTCAAATTATGTTTCGGGGGCCATGAAGATTGTTCAAATGTACTTCTCCCTCTTTCTCTCACTCTTTTTGTCTCCCCGTTACGTTATTCGTTGAGTTCCAGAACGCGTTAAGGCTGCCCGCAAGACGGATGAACCTGACTCAATGCTATGTCGCATGCTATAAAATAATCCAAGGAAACAAATGGTCCTGGCAGGATGTATATTCATCATATCATGGAAAAACGGAAATGGGAAGTATAGAAAAGATAGAAAGTAAAAGCGGAGCACGACACTACCATCCGTTAATGCGTAGCGGAACGGGAATAGAGCGAACTGATGTAGCAAACGCACATTACGGTCGGACATACTTTGCGGCTGCCCAAATCGTGGTCGTACTACTGCGATAGCGGTGAGCGACTCAATTCCGACGAGCTTACCTTGACGGGGGCTCAGTACGGTATAAAAAATATCACTACGACAACGGCAGTACTCGCGTGATATGTATTACGGCGTTTGACGGTCGTGAAAATTCACGAGACGTCTGGAAAGTGCAGGAAAATGGTTAAAAATATCTTGAATATCACGATAAGTGCTCCATAATTCGTGTTGCCTTCTCAATAAAAAAGCTGCACTGATTAAATGATAAATAGATTTTCCAGTCTGTAGCACGTGAAATCAAAATTTTTTTGAGAAAAAACAAATTTTTCAGCCCTCAGTGCTCCTTCGTAAAAAAAAATCCAGAGTTTTGTGAAAAGCCTCAGGAATCTATAGCGAATCACAAGACCACCCGTCAATATCATCCGCGGCGATATTTTCATCAATTTCGTCCCGAACGAACGAAAACATTTTCTCTTTTTATTTTGACAACCCGTCGGCTTTGACAGAGGGAGAAAAAATGGTAACTGCCCGATGATGAATATCGTTTCTAACAAACCCATCACTCGCACGCCGTGACTCCGGTTTGTGACTTGACTAGAAGTATCGATTGGCAATGATGTACGTTGCATAGCGCGGCGTGTGAATGGAAATGCCCCGATAGTGCTCGGGAATAGAACGAAAGAGGACAAATGCGAGCAACGTTGTAAATTCACTGAACTGGTAACCCGGATTTGTGTCGATGGCGTTGTATATTCGCCGATCAGGAGACCGTCCTCTCGATGCTCATCCACGACTACGACTTTCCGATCTATCGTTCACGCTCCAACCAACGTTTTTATCCGCACTATCCGGCAAAGTTAACTAAAAAAAAAAAAAAAATGATAAAGAAAAAAAAACTTATTTTTCGAATAAAAAATACAACTGCCATTCGAGTTAGAAAACAGTACAGCGGAGTAAAAAGAAAACCGGAGAGTGTCAAGCGGTCACAAAGAGCACAGGGGTTTGCGTCGGGCGGTTTGCCACCGTAGCCAACAATCTATCTATCTGGCGAACGAACGGATGCGAGTGTATTGAGAAATTTACTGCCGCGATTCCGCCACAGCGGGTTCGTAGTATCGCACACGGTGTCGATAAACAAACTGCATACAAAAGACTAGCTGGCCGTTATGGGCGAGACGCTTCGCCGAATCGGTGTGGCTTTGAAATACAAGCGGTTGAGGTAATTAACGGTTAAGCGAACGGTGGTGATTATACGGAAATTGGACAGCAGCTCCGATACGTTCGGACCTGAAATATGTTGTTGAGGACACTTTTTAAGGTTCTTGGGGGTTAGGTTGACGATTAGATTAGGGTTGGTTTAGTTTATTTATTATTTTATGGTTTTACAATGTTGAAAAAAAAACTAACCTAAAGTAACCTAACGCGTAAAGACCGAAACATGCTAAAATCTATGAGAAATATGTGTATAAAATTACTTGGGCGAGTGTCCTCTGCAACGGATTTCAGTCCCAAAGGATTCGAAGTTTTAGGATTGTTCGCAATCAGACAGATCGTAAATCGGCGAGCTAGCATCGCTATGCAGCGTCGAAATCACTTTGTTCGGATATTCGGGAGTAACGACTTCGTCTAGCCGGTGAAATAGGCCACGACCGTCATTCGCCAGGCACCGGAACCTGGGTAGCTGTCGCGATAACACAAATATACGAGTACGTCGTATAGAATTTCTACTAAAAAGATATATTTTACGTACAGACAATCTTGATTTTTAAGTATACGAATCAAATATATTTCTCCGGTTACGATACGTAATATCGTCGGGTAAAACATAATGTATGTTAATCAGAGAAAAAAACGAAAAATGTTTCGATAAAAAATAGATTATACATCATTTATTGAATTATCTGAAAAATGTTGACCTGCGAAACGAATCAGATTACGAACGATTCACAAATTAAAACAAATGAGAATTATTTCAAATCAAATGATGCATTATGCATCATGCAAAATGGTAGTGTATCACCCAACGTGGATTAATAACGTTGGAAGAATGCGATTCCACGTCGACGAAAGACAAAAACTGTCCGAAGGTGAAAAGAGCAAAAAATGAAGCTCGCTTTTGATTCGCGATCGTTATAACGAAGCGAGATATTCGCAGGAAAATTTGTATCCGCATGTGAAGCCCGACAGCCGAATGAGGAATAGTAGAAGCTCGAAGCTTGAAGGGCAATAGGTTTTGCAGATTCCTCCATTAGCGCTAATGAAACGCGCATATTTTCCAGAACTTTCACCTAGCGATTCTACTGAACGGTAATATTTCGATGAGTCCTTTACCCCGATCGACATGGAAAAACGTTCGAAGCATTGGTTCGGAAAAAAAAAAGATTGAAAAACTAGCCGTTTGTTATCAGCAACTAGGAGGCAACAAAGTTTATTCATCACGTGACAGGATAGCCGCTTTCGACTCGCGCTCGATGAAAAGCTCACTCTTGAATGCAACGTAGTAGAGATAGAGAAGATCCGGCACGTCAACGAAGACTGGGCCTTCGAGACTCGTCCTTTCAACTGTGATGGGTACAGAACCTCCCAGCCGGGCTATAAATCGCGACACCAATGTAAATTGACAGCGACGTATCCACCTTCACCTTTGAAGTAATAACGAGAGCAAGATATGCTATTCTCTAGAAAAAAATTGTACTACCGAATAATCACGCCACATTATTTCATGCTGAGCATTTTTTTCAACAATTCAAATTCAAACCATTATTTTTTTCAATCTCGTAAAAAAATGAATTTTCGTAGATTTTAAAAGCTCACTTAATTCACGTAAACTCGGGGCATATTACGCATAATTCGAACGTTCGAAGGGTTATGAACGGTGGATATTATTTTACCCACTCCCATCTTCGTCGAACTTTTAAAATTGGATAAAACAAGCTTCAACGTTCGCACGATGGAAAATTTTGCGTCGTCATTACGTATGGCGACGTATGAAACACGCTCGAGCAGTCACGTGGGATCGTGCTATTCAGCGAGATTAATTTTCGCGCGTTATTACGAAGTTAGTGGATAATTTAAAATGGAGAAACGTGTGGCTAATGCTCGGGTTCGACGCGAAGTGCAGCGTGAAATGTTGTAATAGACGTTTTGCTTGTTCGCCTACGCATATAAGTGAAATGAGTTTGCAGGTAGAGTCGAGAGTGAGACTCCGGTTGATGGTGAAAAACAGCGAATGCACCGGCCCTTATCCGCATTCTGCAACCGCATGCACCACCATCAGCAGCAGCGGCGGTATCAACAGCACAACGACAGCAGCGTGGCCGAGAGGCATCCGAGAAGCCTGCTCGCTCTCTCACTGAATACGCACAGCTACCCGCCGTTGCCGCTCATATTTATGCGGCAGTACGCGCGCGCGCAACCCCCCCCCCCCCCCCCCCCGAATCTCACCCTCGCACGTTCGTATTTTACTGTCAGATAAACCACCGGAAATGTTCCTCTCCTCAAGCGGCTTTCCGGCGTCACGCCAACCGCCGCTTCGACACCGACGGGCGTTTGGAAAGCTACGACCGACCC
>OZ020169.1:13361348-13479717 GCA_963971145.1 Sussaba pulchella | reverse complement strand
AAAAAAAACTCCGGTGGCACGTGCTAACATCCAATAATCATCATTCATATTGATTAATTTCAACCCATTTGTCAAGCATCGAGCAACATCGTGTCGTTCAATCCTGCGTTCCCGACCGATTCCAACACATTCAAAATTTTTTAATTTTTCAATAAACGCATTACGGCACACCGATAACAATAATGGATGCGATTTATGATTCTCTTTATCCGTTATTCTCGCGGTTACATCGATTTTCCATTTGGATCGCGAAGTTTGTGTTCTCGCGTCCGCAAGCTTCGTTCGTAAATCCAAAGCTCGGCAGCGATGATTTATCAGAATTTTTCGAGAAGCCTGAACCGGGCCTTTTTATCGGTGGCAAGTTTAGCGGAACCCAACCAATAAATCGTCGCACGAAGGTACATCGACGATGTGAGAGAGAAAACCATTGTGCCCATATAGTACAGTATAGAACGTATGGCTTATGTCTCTGCTGGTTTTGCGGCCAAGAACCCGAGAAATATTGGGACTTGACTCTTATCGACGGGAATTAAGCAACATTTTTTTCTCGTTTTTTTTCTAAATAAATAAAGATCAAATTATATGAATCTGTCATGTATCCGATGAAGAAAAAACTCGAAGCTAAATTTTTTGTTGAAAAATTAAAAACATTATTACAAATGGAGAAATGAAAAGACGAAATAATGAGGCCGAGAAGTCGAGGAGATATGAGATCCTTAGAGACGTCTGCGGACATTTTAATTCTCCGGTTTTCTGGTTTGCCTTTTGCTTCATTGCACTATGGATTTTTTGTAAATTCCACAGACACCGTTGAGACCATTGAATGGGTTTTCTCCGTACGCGGATTGTAAGTTTAGTGCACGGATTTTAACGTTCTCCGCCCACGCGTCGGAAATCATCTTTATTTTCACGGTACTTTAAAATTTATATCGTTCGATAGAGATGGGAAAAAGGTAGATGGCACGATGGCGTTCATGGGAGCCATTCTCGGCGATTTTATCGGTTATTGTATAGGTTGTATAACCGATTTACTATGTTCTCGGAAGGTGTTGCCATGGGTAACTTTGGTGTGCTGATATATCCATATGGTCGAACGACTATCAACCCGCAAGACAACATATAATGCTGGGTCCATTATGAAGCCGAATATCGTAAAATAAGACGTAAGAATTGCTTTTTGCGTGCATAGCTCGATTGCAAAAAGAATTTATACCAACAAACATACGATGAGATATTTAAACAAAAGAAAAAAAGCTTTTTTCACGCGAATTATAGTAAACTCATTCACGAATTATTACCAAATCTATCTCGGAGAAATGTACTTTAAGATTCACATCTTTCATTCTTCTGAAATCATTGCACTGATTTTTTATATAGATTCTACAATAAAGTCGAATAGAATCTTTGACCTACAAGTGTAAAACATTATTTGGAAGTCTCAGATTTTAGCTCAATTTTAAACCGACCACCAGCCATCGCCTTATTTGCTGATAGGACCGCACGATCGTTACGAGAAATGACACGCGGTTTCATACGTGATTATAAAAAGTTATGCGACACTGGAGCCCCGGTTGGGTTTCCCACGCTTCTAAAATGCACCTGGAAACCTGGCGGCAAAGTGGATCCGGTGACCTCGTTCGCTTAATTGAAAGCCGAGACAGCTTCTGCACTTCAGTTTCCTCACTCTTTTTCATCGAGTAGTGCCGGGCTGTAAAATATCAATCATTCACGTGTTGCGTGTTGCAAATCAGCGACTATGCTCGCGACTGCGACGAGCGACACTCGAAAGCTCGTAATCCAAGCTAAGTGGTAACAAATCGCGAGAATGAATGGCAGAAAAATATTTTTGTTGCAGAAATAACGTTGAACGCAAAACTTAGCTGAGTAGCAAAATGTAAATAAATTGTCTAAGAACATAAATTAATGAATGATTATTCAAATAATTTATTCGATTGATTATTGATTGTTGAATAAATAATTGTGTGCGAATTATCGAACAATTTTTATCGAGCACCCAAATGTTTCGTTGCGGTTTTCTTATATATTTTTTTGTCAATTCGGTAGACTCTGTTCATTTTTTCACGGCGATTCACAGCCGCGAATGGGATTCGGTGGAGGGAAAGTCATGCGATTGCTGCGTTACAAGCTCGGAGAAGAAAGCGAGCGAGGGAAAGTCGCGGGCACCAGGGTTGCCGAAGACATTTAAGTTCTCTGCTCCGTTAACCTCGTGCGGTCTGGCAAAATCGAATCAGCAACGGATGGGTAATTTCTTCCGGGGGACAAAGCATCGGCAAAAGGCGGGCTGAAATCCCTCTACAACTCGTGGAAATCGTAATGGCGCTTCCTTCTGTGGTTCTACCATGCTCTCGCGAAAAAAGAGAACGATTTAAGTGCGATCGTTTCGACTACACGATACGGCTGATCGTAAGCTGAGCTCTACTGCTTACGCGCCAAGAAGGACGTCGCTGACGCACCGTGTATCGTCCAAATGACCGGTCAATCAATGTTAGTGACCGGAACGTAGGTCAATTCTATCGTGCCATGCTGTGTAAGCCCAAAAAAAATTTTCATACCGTCTCGGGTTCTAAGTATAATGTCGAACGAATTTTTTTCTCGTCCGTGAATAATTTCGTGCTTTTCCGAGTATTATTGCCAATAGATGAAAATATTTGTCAACATCTCGATGGTTCAATAATAGCAAGAAAGAGTGATGAACACGTCGATCTTTATCGTCTTTCACGAGCCCTCGAAGAAAAAAAAACGAGTGACGGTAGTGAAGTTTTCTCGTTGAACACACAGACGAAGAGGAAAAACGTAGATCGATGTGTACCGAACGTCAGAGAGACGATGCTCATAGCCACACACACAGCAGAGCCCGAAGGTTGCAGGAGCAATAGCCACTTTCTGCTCGACTACCTCGCCCGGGGCTCCCATACCACGAAATTGATTCTTCGTGACGCTGCGGTGCGGAAAACGAGCTTCGGAAATTCGCAGCAGAGACCTTGTGCGACCACGTGACTATATACAACTGTCCCATGCGAAAGAGTGCACCATTTTGCGCCACGGATACCATCTTGCCCGATATTCCTGCGAGCAACCCTAAGATTGCGAATTATACCGGGAGTCCGTTGACACTTCACGCGGGGTATTGACTCTTATAAATTGGTTTTACCGGATATGAAAGTCTTCACTCCATGTCTGGCTCACCAGTTTTTTTTTTTTTTTTTTTTTTTTTTTGCAATCAGAAGGCAAACGTTTGACGTGGCTGGAAAACGGAAATCGACACGGACGTCGCGTGTTCCGAGCTGTTTTTCTTGGTTCTCGTACTTTTGCGAAGCTGAAGAGCGTGTGCACGAAATGGGAGAAAAAAAGGGATGGGTCAGTGGAAAGCTACTTAATTTTCCAGTCGGTATCGACCATCGATAGCGTGTCTCCGGAGTTTTACTGGGGTTTATTGGAAATAACGTTTCGCGTTTTCGTGCCACGGAAATTGGATTAAACAATGAGAAAAAGCACGGAAGCGTGCTCGAAACCCTTTGGGGGATGGATTAGTCCACTCGAGAGGGATCGCTTGATTGATTAACCGCAGACGGGTAAGCGGCGGAAGCGAGGTAACTCCGAATACGTATGAAGGTTCTGAGGCATGTACAGTTTCCGGTTTGACACCGAAGATCAGCGACCACGGGGCAAATGGCCAATAAAACTTATTGAGCAAAAAGCGACTGATCCATGTCAATGATTGTTACTGGACTGATCCCCGGAAGGGGCATTCTGCGCGGGGTACAGACTGAAATGGTCCTTGCCCCGAAGCGATAATCAGGGAAATCACACGAATCTTCGGACTGATTGATTTCCAGTCCGGATGGAGGTTGCGTCAATTTCTCATCATTTACCCGAAAGAGAAAGAGAGATAATTCGGGAAAAATTCAATTAGACCCCAAGGCAACAGCAAAATATAAAATTAGGATGAAGAGGAAGCGAAATCAAGATCTCACACATTCTTTCATGACCCTTTAATCGGAACGAGAGGGCACGCGGGAAAGAATTCGACCAATGGCGACGACCGAAACAACGGAAAAGAAATTCTTCCCCGTTTTTTGTTCTCCAGCTTAGTTTAGACCCCCTTCATTTTTTGCTAGCCTTTTTTCGCCTCTACCGTCTGCCTGCTAAGTGTAGTTGTGGCTTTTCGCTCACCCTTTGTCACTTCATTCCTTGCAGTCTACTGACTTGAATTCCACTACCGGCTCTTGAATTAACTCGTTGCCCCGAAAAAACGCCAGCACTCGAGGATCCTCGAATGATCTTGGTTCTCGGAGGTACCTCAAGGCCTCGGTCACTTGGCAAAAGCCACGCAGTCAAAACTTTTTCATCGTCAACGGCGTACGAACAATGCCATTGACTGTGACTGCGTTGGTATTGTTCGGTCGAACGAAGTGTCCCATCGAGAATCTACCGACACTCGTCAAAAACTTTAAGCCGCCACGGTACTGAAGAATTTTCACGTTTTACGAACGGATAACGGATGCCGAGTTGTTTGATCGACGGAATTTACGGCCAAGAAGTTCGAGAGGATAAAGTTTAAGGGACTGGAAATACGTTGAGAATCGAGATAGTTATGCTCAGCTGGTACAGGTTTCGGTGATTTTCCGAGATTTTCGGTAAATTTCCCGGCTCGGGTATATCCACTGGGTTCTACGATCTACCACCATCATCACCACCACGTGACCTTGAATTCCAATGTGCTTCCACCAACTCGAAGGACTTAAAACCTCGACGGGCTAATCTCGAGGCCGCCCTCGACCTTTTTCCTCGTTTTCCAAGAAATTGAGGCTTTCGACATTTTTACTCTCGCACTTGACTTTGCGACTTGGAACTAACTCGACAAGACTACGCAAGGTCGAATATTTGGGAAGGGTGAAAAGGAACAGGACTCTAGGAAGATTTTTCCCCAATAGTTAAATTTGAATATAAGCAAGATGCGCGTGATATGTAGCTTAGAACAATCGCTGAAACATTTTGAAATGTATTACTTTTATAAAAATTATATAAGAGCCGTTCCATCAAATAACCGAGAAATTTTTGGATTTTTTCAGATTTTTCATTGTATTATTTTGGCTCATGAATAATAATAATACTAAAACACTTGAACCTCATTAGTTCAGTTAATAATCCAATTCGATATTATTATCGATCCCGAAGTGATTGATGGAACATTTGTGACAAATGTGCGGCTGTCGGCCAAAAACTTTTTTACGAAAATCAACGGTGCCAACACCAGTGAGTTCAACGGACCGAGGTGCCGTCGCAAGTGTATATACGTAGTGCCTGTGTTACAGTAGACAAAGGCCTTACATAAATCCCATTAGAGCACCTGGGTAAAGTGGAAAAAGCTCGGATAGCCGTCCGATACCGTGGCACACACTCACCGTTCGCAAAAGAATCCCCGAGAAAATTGTGCTCTTGTATGAAAAAGCGATTGAAGCTTTATCCTCGAGACAGCGAGACGCGTATCAAATTGTGCCTCGAAGGCTCATTACACGTTCTATACCCGCCTCGTACTTGTGTGCACCTCCCGACATCCCCCGTTCGAAAATACATTTTCCTCGAATCTTTTTGTTCGTCAGAGTTGTGTGTGTGTTTTTTTTTCTTCCTGGTGGAATTAATTAAGGTTTTGTGTCGGGATGCATCAGACGACGTTAAAATCAATGCATGAGTGCTCATGCACGTACGAATGCCGCACGGGCATTGGTACACAAACGAATAAACCCGAAAACCCAGGCCGGGCAATAATATAAAAGCATTTCGAAATTTCCGAGTTAAAATGATCGGAAAATGCGAGGAACTAGAAGTGGATGAAAACTCCGATGAATTTCCAAATAGAACACGCAAACGAGGTAATTTCTCGAGGTATGTGTATGCTCGACGTTGTTGTACGAGGCCGGGAAAGCCGTTGCCAGATGGGGCGCTGATTTGCCGTATTTGACGCCACGCGGTTGTTGAGCAATAAAATCCTACTGCTACGCTCGTCAAACAAGTTGGAGCCACGTGGCCCAACTATCAAGCCCCGCAAGCTTCTTCCGCTCCAGTGAACGCAATGAATTTTGCTCCGAGTACTCGACCCACGCCTAAGCCCCTCCACCTCACCGTTCTCGGTACTCTGCCGTCCTCGAACGGTTGAAGCTCGATCGAGTTGATCCAAAATTCTTGTGTCAAAAAAAAAACCCGGGTGAGAAGTTAGATGAATCGACACAAGATCGTTTCGACGCAAAGGGAATGCTGACGACGGCAATATAAAATTCAGAGATTTCAAAAGATATATTCGGTTAGGGGCTTTGTCCCGACCGTGAAAACCCGAAAACGTATATATATTGGTATTAGGTTGTCCCCCAATGCGGTCACGTTGGAATTTCATAGATGCTACTTTCTAATACGGATCATAGTGTATAAAAAAAAATCAGGGTAAAATTGGAGACCCGTACGACACCGTGAAGGGGTGCCTCAAAGCGATCGCAATTTACCATTTCAATTACTTATTACTTCCCAAATAACATTACTTTACTGTATCGCCATATCACTTTGACACACGCGATAACCACATGTTCCGTCAGTGAGGTGTAGGAGTTTCAGACCAAGAAAAAACCGTCACAACAGAAATATATCGAAAACTGTAGTGTTATTCAAAAGGGGAAATTTCGACCGCTTAGAGACGCCCCTTAACAGTCTCGTAAGGGTCTCCAATTTATCCCAGATTTTTTTATATACCTTGAATCGGACTACAGGTGGGAAGTTTTAAAATTCCAAAATGACCAAAATTAAGCGACACCTTAATAGGTATAGTGTCGTTGCTCTTTCGACCACGTGAAGCTAGCTACGCGGATGAAGAAGCTACGCCATCATACCTACATATACGGTTTTGGTATTTTCATCGGGATTTTGACCGACGTAGATCTCAACCCGATGTATTCAACGAGTTAACAATGCTTTCGGCGTTATGCAGAAGGTGCAGGGTCGCGATACCAAGGAGTGCGTTGCAAGAAAAAGATGTTGTCCGTCTTTGTAACATCGAAGTGAAGCGGTCCCAGGAAAAATAATCGCATCTTTTAAAAGTAGAACGGAGAGTTTGTCGACAGCGTAGTCTCTCCCGAGGATTCCGAAGGCGTTTATGAGACCATCATCCCCGGGTCTCACACCCTCCTTCACTCGCGACTCACTCACTGTGGTGTTGATAGATTTTCCTCGGTCGAGTTACACCCTCGGGGGATTAATAACCCACGGGACGGGGTCTTGATTATCTCAACTCGATTAAACTCCTCCCCGTTTCATTATCGTATTACGATTTTCCATCATAACTCGCATTCTTCCTTCCGTGGGGATTTTACGCACAGTATTAGTGACACTCGGTGTTGAGGAGGAAAAGAAAAAAGAGATAAATGAAAAAATATGTCGTTGAGCGTTCCAATAATTCACGTTTGTTCCTTATGTTGGCATATCAGAGCAGTACAACGTTCAGCTGCCTCCCCTCCGTAAACCACACTTGAGGCACCATCATGTTACGCACTGGGGACCTTATTTCGAAAATGCCGAGGGCCAATGGATCAACGGATCGCAGCACGTCGGGCTTCATCTCGGTGCGACTGCGATGCTCGATTGTAGAGTTGCGATGCTCGACAAGCGAACGGTAATTATTGACTTTTAACAACATTGTTTTTGCTAAATGAAGTTGTGACCTGTTTTTCATTTTAATTTTCATCAACTCTGACCTTATCTCCCATCGCCATCTACATTATACTTTTGGGTGATATATTATTTCCCAGCCATGGTAATCGACATTCAATGCATCAACAATTATTTTTATCGAGCCTATTCAACGTTTCAGGTAATGTGGATGAGAAAAAGCGCGGACAGAGCGTTTCTTTTGACGCTTGGTAAGGATCTTCACATTTCGGATCCACGATACAGCGTTAATTTTCAGTATCCGAACAACTGGAGACTAATGATTACGGCAGTCCGAAAAGAGGATCGCGGACAGTACGTGTGCGAGGTCAACACGTATCCGCCGACGATGCTCGTCACCAACGTTACTGTACTCGGTAATATGCATACGTACAATATTGTTTCAGAAAATGAAATTCTTTTTTGTTTTCTATACTAATGAAAATTCACTTAAGATTTGCTATTAAACTTAAATTTTGGGGTAAGTATGAGATGCGTTTTCTCGAAATGAAGTATCAAAAAAATTAAAACTTAAAACTTCGAAAATTTTTGGTTATCAACAATGCCATTATCTGGCTTTCGTTGTCACTCATAATCGTCATCATATAAAATAAAATACTAGGTACTGGCATTTTAGTAATTGCTGCGGAGCCTTTTCGGATCTGTGTGCTCCGTGAAAATAGCCGAATGCATCCGGAAAGCCGAGGTTCCGGCACGAAGAGAGCTTTTGATCAGACGTTGAAAAAGCTCAGCGGCCTCCTTCGTTTTTCTACTGGGCTTTGAGCCTCCGAATCGGAAGCCTCTTGGTGCACAGGGTCTAACCACCCCCCCCCCCCCTCCCCCGCCCCAGTATAGTATGCTCTAGATAAAGTATCCACTATACGTCGCCTCGTTTATTCCTCGAAAAATCCTGACCACCACCGAGCTTTCGACGACGTGCTGCAGCTTCGAGAAAAGCAGCAACGAAAAACTTCCCGACGAAAAGTTATATTCTTGGCGCTGTTACTTCCCCAGACATGGAAAGTTGAGCGGAGCTTTTGCTCAGGGAATATCACTTCTCGTTTGCTCCTCTAGCCAAGACTCGAAAACTTGGTTGAATGAGTTTTTTTTACCCAAGATACTGTGCGATACTTGAATATCCAGATTCGTCCGAATCCCAACATTCTCCCTGAACACCTCGAAGTACTTCATTGGAAGTAATTCAAAAAATATTTTTCATTAAAATTACCGATGCTTGCAAAGCTGCCTCCGGAAGAACGTATGAAAGCTTACGCCATTTGTATTGCGCAAGATTACATCGGAATATCAAAAGTCATGGCACGGACGTAGGATTGCGGGCTCGGGTTTGATTACCCCCTGACAGAGATCTCTCACGTTGACCGCAGCTATCATCGCACAGCTGTAAACTCGTACTCAGCTTATGCAAGTTTCGATATTATTTTGGGTGCAAATCGGAGACATAGACCGAGATCAAGATGAAAAGTGAACAAGTTTGAAGGAATGTAAAGCGAGATGAAAAGAGAACGGGAGCGAAAAAAACAAAGGTGAATGCCTTCGGATGTATCCATTCAGGATGAAAGGTACAGAACTAGTGGGATTCTTCCAAGCTTGATGACAGAGATGCGAGAGTCACGAAAAAAGTGGGCCACAGCTTGCAGAGCACACAAACGAAAAAAAAAAAAAAAACAAACAAACAGGAAAAAATCCAAGAAGAAACGATAAAGGATGGGGAGTGAAAATTGTCCACTCGTTTGTGACCCTTCCCGGCCACGTGCCAGTTTTACGCCCAAGAACGGCAACGGCGAGGCCGATATGACGATGAGAACGAGGAAGAAGTTAGACGAGAAAAACGACGCCGGGCTTCATCGTCGCCGAGTTTGACGGTCGGAGCCAGAGAGTAGCCCTTTGTTCGTCGTTTCAATTCATCCCTTCTTCATCCCTTCCCTCGCCGTTTTCTTTTTAACCTCTTTCCCTTTTTCTTCATTCACCCCTTCACGGTTTTTCCATCTTTCCCATTACGATATTTAATTTTTTGCCAAAGTAATTACAATCTCGTTTGTCGCTCGTGATATTCGTCCTTCGTCCATATCCGTGAATGTTATTAATAGTTTTCGTTTTAAAAAATAGTTGAGCCATCCTGTCAACGTCGTAACGGTTTGATAGCCCGTGTCGCAAGTGCTGTGTTGTCGTACGAGCACCTGGGACGAGTACTTGTTCTCGTTAAAGCTCGATACGCCATCAAAAGCCTGCTGTTAAAAGCGCCAAGGCTTTGTGCCTGCTAACTCGCCATCTCTCTCTCTCTCTCTCTCTCTCTCTCTCTTTCTATTGCTTTTCCGCTCCCTCTCGCTTTCTGTCTCTATCTCGTCTTTGTCTCTTCGTCACCCGGAGAACGCGAGCATCGTCTTTGAATTATGATTGATCGTACATGCGATTCCATCATGCGAATCTCGTTTCATTCCACGAACACCGTTTCAGAGAGATTCTTCTCTGTAAAAAGGGATTTCGTACAGTCGTTGAACGTGAATCCGTTAAGAAGTTTTCGAGAGAGTGCACACTCGTCGCTTCCTCGAGTGCGATTCTATATCCCCGCCTCACGGTAAGATCGACGTGGGCGACTACGTCTAAGCGTGAAAGCGTCTTTGAAAGGGTAGTCGGATGAAGGTGGAAGGCGACGAGCGCAGCGAGAATGACTCGATTAAAATTCCATCCTCGTGAAGATTCAATTACAATGAGAGGCTCGCTTGCATTTTTCCACGAGTTTGCGCCACGTGCCTCCGTACTTCGCCAACATTCCCCCTTTCTTATCCCACGTATAAAGTTGTCTCGCGCACGTAATGAGTTCTTATCTCCGCGGCTTATTTGTAAGCGGCTCGCCCGGTTCGACTTCGCGGGGTTGAGGCCGTCGGGAGGAAGCGAGATGCCAAACGTTGCGTGTTTCGACGTCGCTCCTCCCGCTTCCGCCGGCGAAACAAGCATTTTGCTTCTGCCGTTGGTGAACTCGGCTGCCTGTTTGCCCGTCTGTTTCCCTGCAAAAAGTCTAAGCTCCGTGGAGTGGCCACGACTCACGCCGCGGTGGTGGTAGCGACGTACGCGCAGTTTCGATTAAACTTTTCCAAGCTCCGGCATTCTCGGTTACCGCCAACGCCTCGACTAATTAGGGATTCATGTGGCGAGCTTGCACGAAAAAAGCCCGGGTGTGTAACGGAAATAGGGCGCCCCATTAAGGGATTTTGCTCGACAGTCACCAGCCGCAGTGGCTTCCGGGCACGAAATACGAGAAAACAATGGACCGAGAGTAATCTGCTGAAGCACTTTTTTGGAATATCCGAGTGGTTGTCGAGAAAAAAAAAGAAAAAAAAAATTGTTCATGGTAAAATTATTTTTCTCTGTCGCTTAAAATTTGTTTTTAAAAATGTTTTCTCCGTCTGTAATCGATTGCACAGCCTTATCTTTACGTACATTGAATCGTCGCGAATGAAAACACGTTATTATCCCGTTGACAGCGACGGAAAGTCATTCACGCACCAGCAGTAGATTTGGTCGTACAGGTCAGCCGGAAATCTATCGACAGAAACAACGTTGCAATAGACAAAAAAACATCCGTGAACGATTCGCGAAACCTAACGAGTCATTCGGTCATACATCGTTTGGAAAGTACCTTCGCGAATTCACGTGAAACCATCGAGCTCTATCGTCGACAAGCGTATAATCACCGCTGGTACATGTAACAACGAATGTTATTCGGATCCGCCGCATTGTTAATCAGTCGAAGCCGGGGCTTGCGCAACCCGGATTACGTCGTGTTCATGGTTATTCGTTGTGGAATGCGGACAAAAGGGCGTTCGATGTTTCACCAATTAATACGGACGAGGGAATGGTTCGGTATCGTCCGATTCGAGTCGATGAACATATCGAGAAACCAAACAATCTCGCTGAGAGACTACGTGAGAATCTGGCAAATCGATGGCTCCTATACAGTGTTATATCGTGAATTGTCGGTTGCCGACCGGAGTGAGAGACGTCGGGGGTTACCATCGTGCGCCTGAAACACGAGAATATACGTATATTCGCCGTGCGGACGAGGTACGCGCGTGCAACTCTGATGATTAACGCGTGCGGAGCTTGCGACGTCTGCGTGATAAATTCGGATCAACGGATTTGAGCGTTCACCTGCAGATACAAAGCCCGGCTGGCTCGGTTTATCGTCGCAGGTACAGCCTCGAGTTTATATTAGAAAGGGGAAGGGGTTGGCGGGGGTAGCAGAAGCGGCCACGTTCCCGCGTGGGATGGCGATGATCAAAACACTTTAATTCGTAGGGACTATTTTTATCTAAACTAAATTTTAGACTAAATTTTATCTGCATTATATCGGTCGGAAAATCTCAAAGCAAATAAGAATTGATTGAATTGCGAGTTTACCGGCAATATTGAATTGTAATCCGTGTACAAAAATCGTACGCCAAAAAATGTTAAGAAAAGTCGAACAAAAATTTGAAAACATTACATTTTATGATAAATTTTTTTACGAAATATTGATATTTCAGCGCCGGACATTAGAATCGTGGATGAGGCGAGTCACGAGCTGCGGGATCGCTACTACAAAACCGGAAGTGGCATAGAGCTTGCCTGCATAGTAAGGCCCGCACGGCCTGAATTGCGAGTCCCACATCCATCGTGGATGAAAGCCGGTGAGACGCTGCCTACTCACGTCAGCGTTTATCACATTAACGGGTGAGTATTAATCCGGATAAAAACGAGTCACTGTTGAACAAATAAATATCCATGCTCCTTTCTAAATAAGATCTTGCCTCGATAAGGGTAGTCAGAATGTCAGCGTTGACTAAAAGAGCCAAAAAACTTCTCAAGATAAAAGTAGGTCCTTCATTCAATTGATGATTACCTACAATCAATCATAAAAGTTTTCAAACGTAGTTTCAGCTGCTCAATAAATTTTTTTTTTAATTCATTTATTTTTTATTTTATTTTGTATGCACGACATGCATACATCCGGGAATTACAAAAATGAAGGGTAATTGGACCTGTAAAAAACGATACAAGATAAAAAATATATATTCTAAAAAAAATTTTTTTTTGATAAACAAAAAATTTTACTAAAAATAATGAATAATGAAAACAATAATGCATCACTTACAACCTTGTACACAACACAGTAATGTTAATCTAGAATTAATGCCATCAAAACCATTCCATTCCCCAACTCATGCTTCTTAACGTCTCTTGGAGAGGGGCGAGAGGCATTCGTTTCCACTCGATACGCAGTTAACTCGTGAAATAGTTCAGGTTGTCGAAGTTTACACTCGTTGATGCGCCTTGATCACTGTACTCGAAAAGCCAAATCGCGGATGCTCACTTGGCGGTGCAAACATCGGTCAACGGCGGAGAATTCTCTAGCTGTGATGACCGTGTATGCGTTGATGCAGCAAGCAAAGCTGAGGAAACGTGTAGTAAGTCAAACATCGTGCAACCACAAAACCGTTGACTCTCTTGGAGGAAGTAGCGGAGAATATACTAGTTTCCCCACACACACACAGCGCCAGACGTTGAAGCTTTCGTCCGCTCGTACGGTGAATTCCACAGCGGTCGTATTTCCAGTGAAATCACGCGAATCAACGGCTCCTATGGCCACATTGGTTTCATCATCCTCAACTCCTCGGCCGTGTGTTTCATATCTGTTGCACTTCTCTTGATTTCAGGTCGAACGACGAATTGGTGACTGGATTCCACATCGAACGAGCCAAAAAGACTGATAGCGGCGAGTATACGTGCTCGATCGGGCAGTACACCAGCACGATGGTCCACATTCACGTTCTCAATGGTGAAATATAGACCATTTTGATTTATTTTAATTTCACTCATATTCATTGAAAAGGCTTCATAAATTTGCGTAAGCAAAGGAATGAGAAATAATGCGAAATTATAAATGATTGCCGTCTATTTTCGTTCGTTTGATTTTCTTAACAGAAATTGTTTTAATTGAATAAATGATTAACATAGTTACCGAACCAGAGATTGCGACGTTAGATCAGTTCTCAATGATAAAATATGAATGAAAAGGTTATTATCTTTAACGCAGATGTAATACATTTTGATGCAATAAATAAGGAAATTGTTAATAAGCCAGGAATTGTGCGATCGTGGGTCAGTGTTCGTGAAGCGGTACGGTAGTTTCGTTAGTTACCTTCTGGTTTTCTGAAAACACCGCGTTTTTCATTATAACGAGGAACAATGGGCGGCTCGGGAAAGTTCGTAATGATGTTTGCTTACTACAATATTCGTCGTTACAGTGTGTATGCATGTTACTTCGATAGTTTGGTAATCACTTTGTCACGCGAAGCGTAACTACGTCGTCTCGGGTCTCCGACCCGCTCCGTGTTCCCCGATGCGGCAGTAGATCCGGTCTGCATTAGACGGACAGAGCACGTGAATACAGTAAGTATCACTCAGCCGTGGGGAGGGTGTAGCGCTCGCTGGCCAGTCCACCGCAAGCCTAATCAACATGCTAATGAATGCAGCACAGGAATGATTACTGTGTTCTCCGGGCAGTCCGTCGCATGACCAAGACCAGAAACCGGGTACCGGATACCAGAAACAGAGATAACAGTGACCCGCGGTCAGATACAGATCCCCATTCGCAATTACAGCCCGAAAATTTCAACTCATCAGAATTGAACAGTTAACTTTTTCATTAATTGATCCAAATTTCCTCAATTTGTCGAATTCAAATAAAAAGAGCCTTTTTTCCTGCTTGCGGATTTATTCAAATGTTTTGTAATGTGAAACAATTAGTTGGTCAAATTAACGGATATAACTTTCAGTAACATAATTCATTCCCTCTTGAATCCGTGGATTTATATAAATCTACCGCACCCCGATTAATATTCAATCCACGACTAAAAAATCTTGGTTATTGCAATGAAATAATTCTTCTCGTATCAAAAAGTTTTTCACAACAACAAACATATATCAACGAAATTCGAGCAAGGTATAATGCGATAATATTGCAAGTTGCCCCGTCTACAAATGAAATGTTCATCGTTGATTCCATATCGCACCGCATCGTTATTGGAGAGCTTTAGAAACACCCGCAGACGGTCTGTGCGCGAGACAGGAACTTGGGCGCCTCGAGACATTTAATTTTCACGAGTTTTTGAACTCACTTATCGAGTTGTTCGGGTGCCTGCCGACGGCAGGGAGCTTTCAGCCGTAGGAAATTACAACGTACCTCTGAGGAAACGAGGAAGAGGGAGAGAGAGAAACGGGATAACACACGGGACGAGGAAGCGCTGGAGTGAAATCGCGAGAGGAGTTGGTATAATTTGCCACCCTGATTCGCGCGAGTAACGCGCGATGCAACGAAAATAGTGGATAAAGGGATCAAGTAAAGAAGGGGTGGGAAAATGAAAAATAAAGGGCAGAAAAAAGCTCAGTTCGACGCCCCTCGACCCTTCTGGCGCGTCGCTCCCCGTCTCCGCGACAATAACCGTCTTGCATGCACTTTGCGTTTGAATTATAAAAGAAGGAACGAAGAGATGAAGGAAAATAAGATACCCACTTTATTCCACGCCATTTTGCATTTGTTTTTTTTTTTTTTTATCATCCTCATTCCGTGTATTTTTTATTACTTCCGAATGATTGCAGGCGAGAAGCAAGCGGCCGTGCATCACGACCAGTGGAACGCCGGGATAACGAATTACCACGAGGCCCGTGGCAGCTTGTTCGTGGTATTAACCGCGATCCAGCTCTTTCTCCACGCTACATACCCATTGTCCTCGACCACCTACTTGTTGTGAAGAGACCATACACCGGTGCTGGGCGTTGAGGGAGGCAAAGCTTCGTGTAGTCGAGCATTAAAATTCATAGACGCCCGGTGACGCGTTCGCGTTATGCAAATGTCAATGTGATAGAGACAGAGATGGGAAGAAAGAGGTAGAGGAAAGCGAGAAAGAGAAAGGGGGTAAAGGAGAGAGAAGACCCTTGTGTGGATATGATGGGATGGATGGGTAAAAAGGGCTTTCGACCCTAATACGTCGAGGATACTTCGAATCTACTTGTAAGCGATCTTTGGTTAAGCATTAATTCCAACTCGATGTGTGTATATTAAATTAATGAATAACGACAGTATTAATGTGTAAGTATTACACGCGTGATTTATTACGGCCCCCCCCCCCCCTCCCCTCATGTACAAGCGCAAGATGAGTCAACCCGCGGCGCACGTGATATGAACAAGACATCGAGGGTTGCTAATGCTCCAACGTAATATTATAACTGTATAGCAATCTGTAAATACCAATTAACATTGATTATTATCATTAGTATTATTGACTATCATTATATCCAATGCTCGAAGGCTTTGCGGGATCGAATCCGTGCTGCATAACGTGTCCACCACCAGGTGACGAACATTTTGTGTGAAATATTTTACCGATACGCTGATGTTTGAAAAGTGTTGGTTTACGATGACACTCGACACGTACAATAAATATTCGTAAAGCCGAAATCCAACATTGCGTTTTTATTCGACGCGCCTTTAGTTGATAAAAATAGAAATGCATGGAAATTTTAGTTAATACCGACGAATAATATGAATAAAAGGGGATCAGGTTTTCTTCCAAATTGCGACCATTTATTTACAATCATTCGGATGTTACGCTCGGTCGTCCGTTTATGCAGAATTCTCAGGATTTCGTAATAACAAATTCAATTCGTTATCTGGCAATACGGTTTTTCACGGTATAAACGTATCACAAGAATTTTCGACGCGGTGAGTTTTGCCAACGGTCGCGAACGCAGCACTTGGCTTATCTCGCATTGGCATTGGACGCCAATACCGACAGCCAGGGAAGAAACTGAAGCTCCACGGTCGGTCAGAAAGCTCCAGGTTCGCCTCTACGCCGAAATTCCATCATTTGTAGATGCGCCTGTATAATGTGCCCCACAGGTGTCTATTTTATCCGCGTTATTTTTCGGAAATTAATTATCGCCCCACCTATTCTAGATTTCCCCGTGGGACGATGGCGGTTTGTCGAGCTACAATGTATGAAGAGCTGTGGTTATAGTGGGAAATGTTGAGATACGAATAGCGCTTTGGTAAATAACCCAAATAACAATTGGGTTCGGCTTTATATTTTTAAACTTCGCTTCCACTAACTGTAAAATTGTTCCCTGATGTATAAAGATTTTTCAATGCGGTCAAATTCAATACGCTGGTTGGATCTTTCGTTAATAAATTGAAGCTCAAGTCAAGAGTCTGCAGAGCTGGAAGTTTGGTAAAGACACCAACCGTGAGATTGGATATGCGGTTGTGGTCAAGATAAATTCCTTGCAATTTTCTATTATTCTCAAAAGCACGTGGCGCGACAGTCCTAATTCGGTTACTTCCAAGATCGAGGATCGTCAAATTTTCGAAGTGAGAAAAATAATTGTCTTCAATTTCAGTGATTTTATTGTGCGACAGGATCAACTCCACCAAAGTTGATGGCAAATTTGTCAAAAACTTCGGGTCCCCCAAATTATTCGAACTGTAATATACCGTACTCAAACTCGTCAGGTTCTCAAACGTGTTGGTCCCAATCTTGTGAATCCTGGTTGAATTGAGTTGGTATTGAAACTCCTCGTGCTCAAGAGCCTCGCTTTCAACATCTGTCAGCATGTTGTTTGACATATCGAGCGATGCCAATGCTGTCAAGTTAAATACGTTGACCGGAATGGTTTTTAACATATTATTGGCTAATTTAAGATCGCAAAGAACCGGAAGTCCGGTAAAAACTCCTGTCGCGAGACTGGAGATGCGATTGTCGTCGAGATAGACCCTTTCTAAAATCTTATTGTTCTCAAAAGCACGTGGCGCAACAGTCGTAATTTCGTTACTTCTAAGATCGAGAAATGTCAAATTTCTTAGGTGAGATAATGAATCGGTTTCGATTCTAGTGATGTTGTTGTGATACAGGGTCAACTCCATTAACGTTGATGGCAAATTTGCAAAAATCTTCACGTGCACGGTACTCAAATTCGACATATTTTCAAAGTTCTTGCCAATCCTGGTTGAATTTAATCGAGAATGAGACTTCTTGGGCTCGAGAGCTCCGCTTTCAACATCTGTCAACATGTTGTGCGACATATCAAGCGATGTCAATGCGGTCAAATTAAAAACTTTGGCCTTAATCGTTGTCAACATATTATAGGCCAACTTGAGATCGTACAAAGCTGGAAGCCCGGTAAATACTCCTACCGCGATGCTGGATATACGATTTTCGTAGAGATGAAGCCTTTGCAAATTAT
This sequence comes from Sussaba pulchella, assembly GCA_963971145.1. Classification (NCBI taxonomy): domain Eukaryota; kingdom Metazoa; phylum Arthropoda; class Insecta; order Hymenoptera; family Ichneumonidae; genus Sussaba; species Sussaba pulchella. Next base: position 13,461,705 of record OZ020169.1, on the reverse strand, counting down.
TATTATTCTCAAAAGCACGGGGTGCGATAGTTGTAATTTGATTATCGCTAAGATCGAGAAATGTCAGTTTTTCAAGATGAGAAAAACAATTGGCTTCTATTTTAGTGATGTAATTGTAAGACAGTGACAAATGTATCAACGTTGATGACAAATTTTTGACAATCTTAGTGTCTTTCAAGTAATTCGATTCAAGATACAGACCACGCAAACTTGGCACGTTTTCGAACGTATTGTTCGCGAACTTTTTAATTCCGGTTTGATCTAATCGCATTGTGAATCCCTTATTTTTCGTAGCTTCGCTTTTCAATAATTCCGTTATATTGGCCGTTCCACCGCAGCACCATCCTTTCTTGAATTTATTTATTTTTATTCGGGGATCGAAGATTATTGTCCCATCATGATAATAAATCGAGGAGCAATTAACGTCCGTCGACACTTCGGCGAGTTCAAAAATGTTTAGTTTAACCAAGGTGGAATTCACAATGCAAGCTTGCATTTTAATTTTGTCCGATCCGAACGAGTTGAACATACTGCGTAAGTCGGGCACGAATCGCGTCGCCATTGGATAACGAGAAGATTGACGCTTTGCTGGCGAAGGCTTTTTACCGTCAAAGTCGTGATATCTCGTTCTTTTGATTTGGGACGGCTTTTTTGTCGTTATGGTGGTTTGGCTTGTGTCTCTGAAGTAAGAAACGCTGTCTGGGTTTCTGACCTCTGCGCTTGTTGAGATATCCGAAGCTGAATTGGTCAACCAATCGGGAGCTCCATAACGAACGTTGCCGCTGGCCACGGTAAGGAATTGTATCCCTTCGACAGCAATGAACCAGTTTCCCACAATAACCATGGAAATCATGTAAAAGTTCCGAAACACCGTCATCCTCGTGTTTTTCATGTTTTTTACTCCGTAAACTGCGAAACACATAAGACGTTTCAACCAACCGGTGATTGGTAGTGAATGTTGCGTACCAACATCAATGCGAAAACACGAAGGAAACTATACTTTGGGTAGCATAACTAAAAATGAGTATCAAAAGGGGGAGTATTGAGCTGATTCAACTGACCGAACTTCGAAAATTAAAATTCTTGAGTGTCGCGAGACATTTGAACGAGTAAACCGAAATTACCCACGAAAATGAAACAATGGTCGCTCAAAACCATCGATGTTGATGCGACAATAAATAAAGGGTAAAAAAATAAATCAGAAATTTAAAAAAAAGCCTTCTTCGGAATGATCTATGTAAAAATTTATGCGTTGAAACATTACGCCGCTTTTAATTTTCGTAATAATTCATGATTAACTCTGATAGTCACTAGCTATCCGCTATCAAGTCGAATAATTCATCGTAATTCATGTAATCGTACACTATTCAATCTATGGGAGAGAAGAACAAGAATAGAACTTTATTTAAAGTCATTTCTGTTTTTGGGTCATCAATCTGCGTCCGTAAGCCAAATTTTATCTTAATTGTCATATAAATGAGAGAATGGTGAGGCTGTGACCGACGGACGGACGGACAAACAGACGATCAGACGGTCTGACCAAAACTCCAAGGGTTTTCTAATTCATTACGGAACTCTAATAATAAGAACTATGAAAACGTATAAATTATTGATGGGGAAAAGAAATCCCGATACGCAAAATGTGGGTATTGGATTCTGTTGATGCAGACTCGAGTGTTTTGAATGTCAATAAACGTCGACGAAACGTAGATAAAACTACTCTAAGCCGGTAAACTATCTATCTCAGTTTAAGAATAAAAATAAATCAGTAATAATAGTCAAATTCCACAAGTGTGATAGAAATCAAAAAGCATCAGTTTTTTTATGTTCAGATTTACTTACGCACACGGCTCGATTGTTGCAGTGATGGACAAAACCTATCGTAAAGTCGTGGAAACAGAATTGTTGGACAAACGACTCTTCCGTTAACAATTTGCAGCAATATGCTGCCACGACAAAAATGCGAGGCGATTTATATCGTCAGCCGAATCTCTTATTTTTTGGGAGCATCAATAAGAAGGGGAAACCTTGGATGGAGAAGCGTTGCTCAATACGGAAATAGTCTATCAGGACACACGAATTAATTTATTGAGTAAATATTTCGTACGCAATATACATACATGGAGAACGTTCGTTTTGTTCTATTTCACTTGCTTCCTCCACAAGATAAAAGCGGTGTTATCTTTACCTTGTATGCGTATTCAACGCGCCGCAATCATAATTATTACCAAAAATGGCACGTGACGAGGAAAATATAGTGGTAAGGAGCCAAACGTTGATTCTCACTACAGAGATGTATTCTCTCTACGAGAGAAGTTCGCGATAAGACAAAAAGTAGAGCGTAAATTGAGCGTTCGGACAGATTAACTCGCCCGACGCTCGAAAATAAGTAATGTTTAAACTGTACTGTTCAAACATTTTAAAGCACACAAGATTCTTAAGAGAGAGTATGCTAAATTTTATTCTAGTCGTGAGTACCCGAACCTGATAATTATTAACTGCCTTCACGTGGACATTATAAAAAAAAGCATCGAGGGAACTTCAAATTCGAAACAAGTTTCACACCGACATCGAAATTTGTTACCTGCGATTGAAGGAACATTTTTAACAATGATAACGTTTTTTATTAAGTTATTGAAAAATTCATACAGTCAAATATTTCCTCAAGTGTCTCCAACTCATTATAGATGTGACGAACTGTCGTTTTTTCGGTATCTTAATCTTTATTATTCGTGCATTAATTTTCCCATAATGAGGATATAAATTAAGAACAAGAAAAATAGTGCTCTGTACCAGCAACTCAATGGGCATAAGATGATTATTAAATAATAAAAATAAAAACGGATAGTTATATCGAAAGAGATTCCATTTTTTCTATCTTATCACGCGGTTGCACGAGCTTCGAATCAGAATCTGTCGCAGTTTTTTTGAGTCGTGAATCTACTCGACGTCGATTCAAGATTAAATGTGGGAAAACTGGCACGGGGGCAGACTGACACGGGGCAGTCTGTTCGCGAGGACATCTTGAGGAAAGTCAAACTACCACCGTCCTTGTTTCCATATAAAGCGGGTGAACGCAGAAACCTGCATACCGACACCTCAAACTGCTCGTCTAGATGACCATCCATGGATCTCCATGGAACAGCGGCAAATACGGCTTGATCGCAGACTATCCGACTGTTCGATGGTAATGTAGATTCATGCGTCGGGTGATGGAATCATCAATTCATGAGCTGTGGATGATATACCGGATGTCCTCTCGACAAAAGATAAGCAAAGAAGAAAGATTACATGGAACCGCACTTTGCATGTTAAATTTTGGACGGTGCGATTAGTGTTGCTTTTTTCTGTTAGATGGCATCGCTGTCCTATCGGTGTGACTTCCATGTAATCTTTCTTCTTTGTTAAAAGCCTCGTAGTCCAAGCAAATGGGCGAGAGCGAGATGGTCGCGGTTTGCTTGGGAAAAGTTTGGCGTTTTTCCATCTTGACTCGACTCCGAGATAGCGCCATCTGGCCGCATTTCCTTGACCCTCTTGATGACGCTCAGGTGGAGCCCTCGTCGATTCATGTTTTTTTTTTCATTTTTACAATTTTTCGACTCGAATCGCATCAATTACCCAGAGGCGAATCTAGCGATAAGCGGACTAAGCGGCCGCGGGATCGAGGGGTCCCCGAATTTCGCAGCATTTGTTTTTTTTTCACTCGAATTCAATTAATTTACAAATGATTTGAACAACTTCTCAATTTTCAATTGTAAATTATGCTCCTTTTTAATACCACGAACGTTATAGGCGACTATGTTTAAGACTAAACGACGTTCATTACTTAATTGTGATGGGCCAACGGCATCATTATCAAATCCACGAGTATCTGTGAAACACCTACAGCATTTCATTTGATTTTTTAAGGCAATGTCCCGAATGAATCAAATTGCGAAATTTCGTATGGGTATAGTTGCGTAGCTCGCTCGAGAGCCCGATTGGACGATAGTTTTACTTACTCTTGGTGTCGAGCGTCTTATGCTATTGCAGACGCCCGAGTGGTGCCTGTGAGTGTTTTTTCTGGACGGATTAATTCCGAAAACCAACCCCAAGTGAGTCGAAACTTTCACAAACGCCACTCGAGCGTCTGAAATAATATCCAACGATGGCGAAGTGGCGCCTCGTTACCGTGCTCGGTCGAAACATTGCATTTTCGGAATTTTGCACCATCGGAACTCGGAAATTTCGGAACTTCCATCCGCACTCGGGATAAAAAATGGATCACTGGGAGAATAATCATTGGCTCGTCGATAGAATCCACGGAATGAAACAATTTTATGGTGATGGGCTACGCCGACTGAAGGGCAATGGGCAAGAATGAATAAGTTCTGTCGGAGATCATGATGGAACCAGATGGAATAGTCGTAATTGTACCTGCGAGCAACAACCATTCTCGTACCATCTCCGTTGTGGCTTGACCCACACCCACGACCAAACGTTCGCTCTATTATCAATAAAACATATACGATGCGATTGAAATAAAAATTCGATTTTGATCGACAATGTCTGATGCATCTAATGAAGTTAATCGTCGCGTTTAATAGACTAAATATCGTTGATAATGCATCGTGAAAAATTCATTCCATCTTTGTAGAAAATTCGCATGATTTTCCTGCATGATGTTGCAGTTAGGTTAAACCGAAATAGTGACAATGTAGTTATGTACCCCAATAGTCACATTCATGCGTTTCGATAATGTATTACGACGTATGTTTCATGATCGTGGAATCAAGGACACGACCATGAAGCGAACGCTAATTCTCTGCGGTCCGCTGAATTTCACGGTCACTAACCATTCTTCTTGCAATGACTATCGTTGTTCGGATTACACGTAAAAACTATAATCTCGAAGACTCAATTTTTCGACGATCGACTGAATATGATCCAACTTTATCAGATTCACAAGAATAATCTTAAAAAAAAATTACAATTGTCTAGATTGAAAAAAAAAAATGCGTTGGCAGTTATGAAGAATAAACGAAAAAATGTTTCGTATTCATTTTTTATCGAATCACACCAAGAATTACTGAAATTTGTGGTAATGTGAATAACTACTCGCTCATGATTTCAAAATTTCCATAAAACTTCCATTGATGTACGAATGAAAAAAAAAAGAAAAAAGTTACCCAACCAACCTTCTACCACGTTTTTTCGACCACACTGTCGATACATTTTCATCGGATTTCTGGAAACCCATCGAGCCTCCCACCGTGTGGATGAACATTCTCCGCATCGTCCAGCTTGATTTCTAATAGCGGTCGGAAACTTATGCGTCCGACCTTGCATCGAAGTTCGGCCTCTTTGTCCTCCTCATCTATCTCAAACGATTTTCCCATGGAGAGTTTTTATCATTTTACACGCGGCTTCACGGCCGACATCGACCAATGACGCTTTTGAGTGCACAAATACATATATAAATATATATAATAATAAAATATATATGTGTGTGTATTTTCCAATGGACCAGCTACCGGGTGGGATCGACGACACAGGGATAATATATTGGGGCCAGAATGAGATGTCGGAACGTCAGTCGTTATTCGCACGGATGTTGGAAGTGCGCACAAGCACTTTTCCATCGAATTGGTCGTAGGTGTTGCTACGAACATATTTCATTTATCTACAATTGCACGCTGATAACACGCAAACACGTAGCACGAAATTTGCTCGAGTCTTTCTCGCTCACGGCTTTACGAGGAAAAGCGTGGTTCTTGACGGATATTACGTTTTGTGCGTTATTGCGTCGATTGCGACGAAAATGTTTCGTGGCAACGGAAAAGCTAAAACTCACGGTCGTGGACTGCGTAAGGTGAGTGAAAAAAATGGATTTTTTCTACTTAAGTATTTTTTTTTGAATTATTGGACCACCGTGTATTTATGGTGTTCACAGCTCCTGAATTGGTGTTCGGGGTTGATACGTTGAAATAATTCATAAAAAAATATATACATATATAATTGTTGACATGTTTCTCTGTGATACGAAAACCTATATAAAAAAGGTAACAATTGGCGAGAGTGAGCTGAGATTTTTCGATACACACTGATTCGGTATTCGTCTAATTCCTCAGTTGATTCCGGGAACAAACCGGTTTCTTATAAACGACGATTGAAACACGTCGATAAAATTCAACACCTAGACGATGATTGCGATCGCGTTGAATCTTGGCAACCGTTTGATAGCGAATTTGGTAGCATTTTTTTACCAACGAGGGAAATAATAAGTAAACAGAATTGTCGAGAAGGAAAAAACATTTTTCACCCTCGGCGAAAGAATTATTCTTCACCATACATTCAAATATATTCTCTGCTCAAAATTGTTCGACCTTAGATCGAGAAAATGTTCAAATTTAATCGCGCTTTAACAATAAAATCATGGGTTGCACGAATTTGAAATGCGAAAATGATAATTAAAATAAATAGTCGCAATAATTCACGTTATATAATTGTTTTTTTCGATAAATCTACGACCACATTGGCTAAGCAAACGTCATTCGTCGATTAGGTTCGAATCTCATCAACGATCAACGGTATTGGTCAATGCAACACTTTCACCGTCGCTGATCAGATTTTCAAATCATTATTCCAAAATAATTGTCCAAATAACGGTTCAAAAAGTTATTAATAATTACGCGAAATTACTGAGTAGTTTCGAAAAGTTTCTAACAGGGAAAATAATAATTTCTGGGGTGGAAGAACAATTTTGAGTTCCGTTTATACCGGCACGATCAATGTCTCATTCCATATACGAACGCGAGGCGTGCACGATTTGACTCCAAAGTGGGGGTCAACGGCACTGAAACCGACTTTCCTTACACTTTCTCGAAGACTCCCGTAGTCACATTCCCACAAACCGCGGAGATCAGTTGTTAAACAACATTCACGGGAGTCTCAACCATTTCTTTGATCAGTGAATGGTTTTAAAAAAAATCACGTCCAAGCTGTCGTGACGCTGCTACGTTTCAACTCGTTATCTCGATAGTTCTAGCGTGTTTACTAATAAGTGTAACAATCTCATAATCCGATCTTTCTCAGCGTAAAGGAGAAAACGAGTTAATGGCCTCTTCAAGGCCATGATCTAAATTAAGTTTGTGGCAATAGCATGGATTATGAATAAATTACAAAGATAACGACAGTTTAAAACTTTTATTGTTTTTTTAGTCGTAAATTCTATGAATAATTTTTTTTTTTTAGTAATTTTGAGATAGAATAATTGTCGGATTGTATTTTTTTTAAATCGAAAAACCACGATGGGTATATTTGTACGGCCTGATAAGGATGAACCGGAATACACGAAACCGCAGGTGAGACGAAAAATCATTCGACTAAACTGTTTATCAAGTTTGAAATTTTCAACCGACACTTTTATGTCTTGAGGTGAAATTTTTGAAATTACCATACGAATATGAATGAGCGCCTTGCAGAATAATTTTTTCATGAGTAAGAAATATCCATATTTTCCTCGCCTCCGGCTTTCGAACTTGCTTCGGATCGTGAAGCATGCGTCGATGGGCGACCTCGTGAGCCGGAAGACCGGGCTTATCGCATGATAAAAAAATAAATAAAAAATACATAATTGCGGGTAAGCGGAATGCCGCTACAGCACCACTTCGGAGCTATGTTTGACACTTTCGAGTTTACATAAGCAGGGAAAACGTAAACCGTGCTGTCAGTCCAGCGGGATATTGCATGATCGATGAAACGATTCGCGTAATTATGTCACTGGAAATTTTAACCAGCATAACATGGCATATATCTCCTACATCGTTGCAGCAACTATTTATCACATTCGAATGATCATTTTTCATACCATTCCGAATAAAATTAAATAATTCGGAAACATCGTAATTCTACATGAAACACATTGTACATTTCAATTTTGCGATTAAAAATTCTGCAGGCCGCAAAAAATTAATCACGGCATTAATAAATCAGATGCAATTGCTTCTTATATTCCAAGAAGTGCCAAATTTTGGAAAAATTATTTTTTCCAACGACAACCGGCTATTTAAAATTTGAACAGTCAATACCGCTTCTTGCATAAAACTAGAAAAAAACTAAAAAATTTTATATTTAAAAAAAACTGCATTGTTCGATTTTCAAAAGACTGCATTGTTTCGATTAGTTTGTTCTATTACGTCCGATTCGCACTGCATTGTTTCGTTTTCGATTGAATTCCAGGCGGAAATGGCGACCAACGTAACGGCCCAGGCGAAGTTAGTGTCGCGTAACGAGCGCGGCAATGCCCTGGGAATGCACGGAGGCTTCCGTGGCTGCACGATATGGATGACCGGTCTTTCGGGAGCCGGAAAGACTTCGATAGCCTTTCAGATCGAGAATTATCTCATTGCTCGAGGAGTTCCGGCTTACGGTCTCGACGGTGACAACGTGCGAACCGGTCTCAACAAAAACTTGGGTTTCTCCAAAACCGACAGGGAAGAAAACGTAAGAAGAGTCGCCGAAGTTGCGAAGCTATTCGCCGACAGCGGTCACGTGACTCTTTGCAGTTTCGTATCGCCTTTCGAGGATGATCGTCGAATAGCACGGAAAATTCACGAAGACGCTGGACTCGATTTTTTCGAGGTCTTCGTCAACGCATCGTTGAGAATTTGCGAGGCTCGAGACGTCAAGGGACTCTACAAGAAAGCGAGACAGGGAACCATCAAGAGTTTCACCGGAATAGATCAGAGCTACGAATCGCCTCGCCAGCCGGATTTGGTACTGGACACCGAAAATTCAACGCTCGAAGGTTCGACGAATTGTCTCATAAGATTTCTCCATGCTCGCGGAATCATACCCGATCTTCGATTGCCCGGAGACGCCGTCGAGGAACTGTTCGTCGATGGCGACAGTCTCGCGAAAGCCCGAAACGAGGCTGAGACTCTTGAGGTTCTGAAAATCACCGAACTTGACGTTCAATGGCTGCAAGTGCTGTCCGAGGGCTGGGCTGCACCCCTCGCGGGTTTCATGACGGAAGATCAGTACTTGCAGGTGATATAAAACAATTTCCCCAAAAATTTTTTAGTACATTTTGACGAGAAAATTGAATAATAAAATTAAAATAAGAATAAAAATAAAAATAAAAATTGTTTTTCGCAGGCTTTGCACTTCAACTGTCTGTTTGAGAAGGGTTCGACGATAAACCAATCGATTCCGATAGTTCTGGCTGTGAGCACGGCCGACAAGCAACGTCTCGAGGGCCAACGAGCTTTGGCTCTGTCTTACGAAGACAAAAATTTGGCAATTTTGAGAAATCCGGAATTTTATTATCATCGCAAAGAAGAGAGATGCTCGAGACAGTTCGGAACCAACGATCCCGAACATCCTTACGTAAAGATCATACACGATTCTGGCGATTGGCTCGTCGGTGGCGCGATCGAGACGCTCGAGAGAATTCGATGGAACGACGGGCTTGATAATTATCGATTAACGCCCAACGAGATCAGAGCCAAGTGTCGCGAGGTCGAAGCTGATGCTGTCTTCGCTTTTCAATTGAGAAATCCTATTCACAATGGCCATGCTCTTCTCATGCAGGTAAAACCGTAGTAGATTTACGAAACACAATCGCTAATTACGCTACCCACTCAAAGACCAAAAAACTTTCTAAAAATTCCTCACGAGTACACTTAAAATTTTTCTTAAATGACAAAAGTTCGGGCAAACATTTTCTTTTGCGATTTTTTTTCGAGTATCTTTTATTTTTTCAGGATACAAGAAGGCGTTTGATCGAAGAACGAGGATTTAAGAAACCGGTGCTGCTACTGCATCCTTTGGGCGGTTGGACCAAGGACGACGATGTGCCTTTGAATGTGAGAATCGAACAGCATCGTGCGGTTCTGGAAGAGAATGTTTTACATGCAGATACGTTGCTTGCGATATTTCCAAGTCCCATGACGTATGCCGGCCCTACGGAGGTACATCGATTTATTTGTCAAACGATTGAAATCTCGACGAGCGCCTTGCCCAAATTTTCCGACGTTTCTCGGCGAATATATATGTATATATTTTTTTTGTCCGTGGATAATAAATTTTTTGGTTATCAGGTACAATGGCACGCGAAAGCGAGAATGGCGGCAGGAGCGAATTTTTATATAGTCGGTCGTGATCCGGCTGGAATGCCGCATCCGAATAAATCGTCGACACCCGATGGAAACCTCTACGATTCGAGCCACGGTGCCCGAGTGCTTTCGATGGCTCCCGGGCTTAGAGAACTCGAAATCGTCCCCTTCAGAGTCGCCGCTTACGACACCAATGCCAAGCAAATGGCTTTTTTCGATCCCGAACGAAAAAACGATTTTGATTTTATTTCCGGAACGAGAATGCGCGGTAAAATATCACAATTCTTTCTTCGCGGCATTGTGTTTCGAAACAACTGAAATTGGTTATTGTTTTTTTTTTTTTTTTTTTTCGGAGCACGTGTATTTATTGAAATTTGACGTAATTCGTTGCAGGTCTTGCCAGATCTGGTGAAACTCCACCCGAGGGTTTCATGGCTCCCAAAGCCTGGACCGTTCTGTCCAATTACTATCAGCGTTTGACAAACTCCAAGTGAATGAGAAAATGACGAGCTGTTGTTCACACATCTGGCATTTGCACCAAATATTGCGGATAAAAACCGTTAAAACGCATTATAAATATTTTTTTTCTATTGTATCATGTATAAACGAGGTATAATACGCCTCAAAACCGTTCTGTAAAATAAAAGAGAGGATGATTTGTCAATCATTTATTTTTCAACTGAGAGATAGAGTTTTTTTTCTTCATTAAATATAGAGATTTTACATGTACACCGGCGCAATTGTTGGTTCCGTCGATGTACGAAAACAAAAGAGAAATATCCCAACGTAGTTTTAACATTCAATCTTCACGTTGTCATTTTTTTCCTGGATGTAAGCGAGTGGAGTCGACATCTCGTTGGTTTTCCCGTCATTTATTGCAGCAAGGATATCGTGACAAGCCCATAGATTTCTTCTTCGAACTCATAATTGATAAATTAGGTTTTCAACAATGGACAGATTTGGTTTGTCTTTTTTTTTCATTCCATTTTTTTAATTCTTTTCTTGATTTTGGAAGAGGAGACTCGTTGTTTCATTATTCAATAATTGTTGGCCGCTCATGGAAGATCTGAAAAGACGAATTGTTCTGTTTTGATTATCTTTACGCGTTTAATAAATTGATTTCTCGTTTTGAGCTTTCACGTTTATCTGATTTTATTGCAACACGACGAAACTGTCAATTGATTTTTTCTTCGAGTCCATTGTCACTTCCGGTTTTGACGTTACGGTTGAATTGTGCTTACCTTCTTCTTCGGAATCGGATATCACCGTGGCTTGTAGAGAACTTTGCTTCGACAAAGTCCTGCCCAAACCGCGGGGTCTTGGCGGTGGCGATTGCTTGTTCCATATGGCCTCGAGCTGATCGAAGTGTTGAGACTGAGCTAGCGCAGCTTGTTCGGGTCCGAGACCCGGCTGCGAACTAACCAACCCGGCTTTGCTTATTTCTTCCATCGAGGCGCTCACGCTGAAGCGACGCTTCAGTCGATCCTCGACTGCGACCATCGTACCTAATTCGAAAAACGAAAAGTTAACATTTATTTCTCAAGACGATGATTCTCAAAAGCCGACGACTTTCCGATTCGATGTACGGTAAGACCCCGCTTAACGTTGTTTCAGTATTACGCGGCATTATCGGCCTGGGCAGCCGGAGGGGGGGGGGGGGGGAGGGGCATGGTCTCGTAATTCTGTTTCGATTAGCACTGGAACTTATTGGAACGTGTCCCCCGCGTTAAGTGAGGCCTCACCGTACAAAAATACTGTATAAATTAATAATAATAATAATAATAATAATAATAATAATAATAATAATAATAATAATAATAATAATAATAATAATAATAATAATAATAATAATAATAATAATAATAATAATAATAATAATAATAATAGTAATAATAATAATAATAATAATAATAATAATAATAATAATAATAATAATAATAATAATAATAATAATAATAATAATAATAATAATAATAATAATAATAATAATAATAATAATAATAATAATAATAATAATAATAATAATGATAATAATAATAATAATAATAATAATAATAATAATAATAATAATAATAATAATAATAATAATAATAATAATAAATTTGTATGAAATTACATTCGTCAAATTAATTGATTATAAATTAAATTATAATTAAAATTATCATTATTTTTTCATTTGTAATTTTATAATTAAAATTTTTTATCCAATTACTTCGTTTCGTTCTTTCAATTATTAAAATTTTTCAAACATTAAAACACAGAATCGTCTCGTACCCGAAGTGAGATGCCCATATTTCCGTTGCCAAGTGTACGTATCGAGCGACACCTCTTTTTTGAGAAACCTCCTGATGGGCCTTTTGGGTCCGGGTGGTCTGAGATCGATGGGCGCCACGTAAGCCGGCAATTTGACGTACTGAGCCGGTGTATTGTGAAGACAAAGTATGGGCATGCAATTGTGTTCCAAAAGATGCACACCGAGCCTCGAACAATCCGTCGACATCTCGACACCCAAAATTGGAACGTGTAGCATAATCGAATTGATCGCCGTTCCTTTTTTCGTGTCCCAAACGAACAAACTTTTGTCCTCGCTTCCGGATACCGCGAGGGTGCCATCGGCGGAAAGTCTTATGCAAGTTACGTAACCGAGATGTCCGACGAGGGTGTGAAGATCGGCACCGGTGTTTATGTCCCAAACAATGAGATTAGCGTCCCGAGAACCGGAAACAACGATGCTCTTGTCCAAAACCGCGACGGCGACGCAAGTCACGTGATCCGTGTGACCGACCAAAACTTGTGACAATTTGCCACCGGCGAGTTGCCAAACTTTTAGACTCATGTCCCGGGATCCGGTTATAAGCGATTGAGAATCCGGCGTAACGACAAGACACGTTACGTCCTGGCTGTGGCTCACTTGATGTTTCTCCTCGGGTCCTGCTCCCAGACTTATTATTCTCACGTGATTGTCACCGCTTCCGCAAACTGTGTATCTGAATAATCATTCGAGATAACTCGTTCAAATTTGAAGCCCAGCGAAATCTTCCGGGGAAGAAACGTACCCCGGGCCGAATCGTTCGGGTTCTCCGAAGCAGATATTAATAATTTCTACTCTCGTTTTAACGATTTTTAGAACCTTTATAACCCTGATGAAACAAATTGTGATACACACCGTTCTCTTCGTCTTTCAATGTCAGAGAGAATGGTGTGTATTACAATTTATTTGATCTCAGTTAACATCGTTGAAAAAATTCGATTCATCAAACCGATATGATAGACTTTTTCTGGCAAATGGATGACAGGGAAACGTGGGGAAAAATTTGATAAATTATTATGTGGAAACATCGTTGAGATTAGTTTCGTCTTCGTACTTGCCTCATATCTGAAGCAACGGCGAAGCACCTTCCTGGACCGCAGACCGATTGTATGAGAGTTCCACTATCCGCAGCCCAGACTCTTATCGCTCCGGCCCTATCGGAGCTCACTACCCTTCGCCCATCCAGCATCGCCGTGACCGCCGTCACCGGAGCTTGGTGCTTGAATGTCGCTACCACAAGACCAAGAGTCAAACCCCAAACTCTCACGCTTTTGTCTTCGGATCCTGCCGGAACGGAAAAAAAAAAATTGGCCTTTCAATGAAAATTCAAATTTTCCCTGTCCATGCGATGTCGGAATAAAATGTTAATCATGATAACCTGACGCGACAAATAGTCCGGAAGCTGAAAAAGCAACGCAGGTTACGCTGGCTATGTGTCCTTCAAGGGAGAGCATCAATTCGTGGGTATTTAGCTGCCAAAGGTTCGAGTCGACGCCTCCGGTAACGGTAACCGCCATTGCACCGTCTCTCGATATATCCAGACAAGTTATCGGGGCTGTGTGCGGTTGAAGCGATTCTTGCTTCATCGCCGGCTTGAAACTTCCCACCGGAGATTCTTCAGCCCGGAAGCTCCAATAAGTCAAACGATTTCCCCCGGCGGTTATCAAGAAATCGTCCTTTTCCGTGACCTTGATAAATTAAAACCCACCATTCAAGTCCCGCGAACAACGGAACATTAATTTAAACCGAAAAAAAAAAGTCCTTAGTTAATTGAATAATAATTTTGTAAACAAGATTAAAACAATCAATAATCAAAGTATTAATTATGAATTATTATGATTAATTAATAAGTATTACGAGTGAATAATAATTATCAACAAAGCATCACAATTATGTTATATTTAATTATATTTAATTATTATTATTATTGGAAATAAACATAATTTAGGTTGTTTATTATTCGTTATACCACATGTATTTATTATATCTCAATAATTACTTAATTATTATTGTTAATTTTATTTTATTCTATATTAATAAAATTTGCCACTGAGTGGCTTCTTCAGGAATTATTTTCATCAAGACGTACCTTAACCGCTGTTACATCGGCCGACGGATTGGCCGGCAGAGTTTTTATAAGTCTGCCGCTGTGTATGTCGAAAACGGAAACTCGTCCCTCGATTCCTCCGGCAACGGCTCGTCTGCAGTCCTTTGCCAAACAAATGCTCCTAACCGGACCTTGATGACCCCGCAACGTATGAATCTCCGTTCCGGTCGCCAACGAACGCAAATACAATTGATTGTCCTCGCAACAGGCGAGAAGAAATACGGAATCGGCGGAAACGTCGAGCATCATTATCGGCGACGGCAAAGAAATGCTGTTCAAAAGAGTGAAACTTTCCAGGGACCACAGACAAACGGTTCCGTCCGCGGAACCGGAAACCAGAACTTCACCAGCCGCATCGACGCGTACCGCGGTGACCGGTCCGCGATGATGATCGACTTTCATCAAAACTTCACCGGTCAACAAACTCGTCGCTATTATACGAGAATCCTCGCCACCGCTGACGATGACGGAATTGTTCAAGGCCGGGGTCAGCGTCAAAACCGGAGCTATGTGCTCGCATATTTTACGTCGCAGAGTTAATTCTTTCATGTCCCAAACGATTATCGACGTGTCTTCGGATCCTGTTATCAAGTACTGCGACTGCTGAGTCACCGCCACGCAGGATATTGGATTCGAATGGCCTGCGAGGGATCAACGCGGGTGGAATAAACGACGGGAATGAAATATTTTGAAGGCTTCGCCGATCTTTAATTTCTATTTTTTATCCGAGTCGATATGTGAAATGTCGAATGTTTATTCTAAATAAAAAGTTTCGGAAAAAATTTTAGAAAAAATCCAGAGGTTTCGATTTGAAGTATTTTTTTTTTCGAACGTGAAATCACGTGACAACATCCTTAGAAACTTTTTTTGCAATGGGTTTGTATTTTTTTTCATTTAGAACTGCTTGTGCGGAATAATTTCTGTTGTTTACCTTTGAAGGTGTGAACCAGTTGTCCAGACATCACGTGCCAGAGCTGAGCATCGCCCTGGGGTGGAACGACAACGACGTGCTGACCGGATGGGGCTGCCTCGACGAGTCTCACCCCTTGAGGACACCCGAGAGTTCTTATCTGAAGTGGCAGCGGTGGCTGAAGCCAACCGTTCAATGGAACGAGAAGTGGAGCCACGTAGCCGTCGCACCAGGCCATTGCCGCGGTGATCATTCTACTCACCTGCAACAACAAATCGCATTCACAAACTCTGTTATTCTCATTTCGAGCAATTAATTTTTATTATGGTTTTTGAAAGATATTGTTATGTAAAATTTCGGCGAAATGCCAATTTACTGGGACGTTGGATGAAATATTTTTTATTCGATGGACAAAGTCAAGCAAAATACTTGATGACGAAACACAAAATAAATAAATAGATAAATCGATAAATCTATAATTTTTTCAATCGATACATAATTTATTTATAATTTTTTTTCTTATTTCGAATTGTCAAATAAAATGATTAATTCAAATCAAATGATTAATCAATCAATCTAATGAATTGATAAATTAAATTTTTTAATTTGACAAAAGTCCGTAATGAATTTTCAGGTGATAAATAATAAATTGCTTACGAGGTCGCCGCTGTCCTCGACTACCGGTCTGAGCCAGCAGATCAATTGGGCCCCAAGTTGCAGGGGATCTCGGGTGAGCACGTCGCTGGAGTTCCGTATGGCGTAATAAACGAGTTCGAGATCCCTCTCGAGAAGATAGCGTCGGGCGTGCTCGAGCACACACCTTAGATAACTGACGGATACCATTTGTACGGCAGCTAGAAGAAAATCGAAAGCACAGACAGCGAGTCTCTTGAGTTTTTCGACGTCACCGGCTTGAAGGAGATGCAGCCAGGCTTCCTCGACGTGACGAAGGGTATACGTGACGTCCTGCGATTGCAAAGTACTTTGGAAAGGTGTCTCCTTGGCCGGTGGACTGCCGGGATCTTGGGGCGATTTTTCCTCGCTCTCCTCGGAATCTTCGGCGAAGAAAAGATTCGCCAGTTCGGCGTGGCAAGATCTGCAGTCCGACTGATTCGAGAGATAACGCTTTCTGGCTACCTCACGGCTCGTCCAGCGCCAAGAGAACATCAATCTTCCGCTCAATACTCGCACCTGTGGATCATCAACGAATTCGATACATTTAACGATCGATTGAACAGTCGATTCAACGCTTAAAATTATAAAAATTCGATCATAATTCTCGATTAAATGGATTGGACAAAAACCAATTGGAACCAGTTGCAACTTTTGATTCGGTCGGATTCTAGGGGATAAAGCAAATCCGGATTGGCGGTAGATGTAAAAATGTAAATCAACGAATAAAACTTGCCTTCAGCCACGGAGCGAGTTGACGTCGAACCAAGCACCAAGTAGCAAAATTAAAATGTCCATCGGACAATTCCAAAGGTCCATCACCTCCGGTTGGCATGATCAATTCCAGAATCTCCGTTTCCGACAATCCATACTCGGTACAAGCGAGAATACCGCCAATAGTATTCGCCGCTTTAAATCCCACGAGTCGTTCGAGTTCGTCCAGAGCGTTTCCAACGTTTGGCACATTGCTACGAGAATCGGGAAGCTCGATTAGTATATCGGGACTTCTCAGTCGATCTTTCTGAAGCGGCGTAAGTCTGAGAGCTTCCGTGGGAACGGAACTCGTTACGATCAAATGAACCCCGGCTGGCAATTGCAACGGCAACCACGATAACGCGGCAACGATATCACTCTCCAACGGATGAAGACGATGAAGATCGTCGATCATTATCACGAGATTTTCGTTTATCGCACCCTCCTCGATTCTTCGCATTATTTGAGTGAACCAATTGTTTAGATAAAGCGGATCGAAGGACGCGTCGCGAGGTAAATTTCCATCGTTGTTGCCGGTAAGAAATCCAATGTGTTCGGACAAAATTCTCAAAAGTTCGAGACTGTAACCCGATTTCGGGGTCGATGTGCAAAGTCGTACTATACGATAAGACGGTTTTTCCAACCATTTTTCCGCGTCTTCGTAAATTCTCAAAAGCATCGAAGATTTTCCTGACGATCTTGGACCGCGAATAACGATCGGACCGTGCTTCTGATTCTTACCGGCTATCAATAGCTTTTTCGCCCGTTGCACGAATTCATCGTTCTCGTCGGTTGGTTCGTATTCTCGAAATTGGGAAAAATGCGCCATACTTTCGGCGTAAACTTCTTGCACCATTTTTTTGCGACTTTTTATTTCGGGATCCGATTCGACGGATGCGTTGACTAAGGTTTGAATACGGTCGAGCACTCGGTTGCGTAATTTCGTCATGTAAGCGTCGTGATTACTCAAATCCGGATCAATTCCATCGGGCGTGTAATCCGCTGTCAAGCGCACGACATTGCTGCTAACGATGGAAGATTCTACTTTGGTTTTGAGCATCTCGCTGCCTGGCGATGACAACGGCGCGCCGTTCCAGTCTCGGATTATGCTTATTATGTTGTTGCCACCTGGATCTAAACCTGTAATCATTTCAACGGTTGCTCGTTTTATTCTAGATATTTTTTGTTTCCTCGTGAAGGAAGCTTTGCGACGGTACGAAATTTTTTTATCGGGATGTTGATGTTAATTTATAAACGTCAGAGGGAAAAGGAATGAAAGGTAAATTGAAACGTACTTAGGCCGTAGTCCAACTGACGCTCAGCCGTGCTCTTCAACACGCTCGCGACTCCACGATTTTCCGGATTTTCCAATAATGCCGCCTCGGCCGCTGTCTTTAGAATATTTCGTAGCTTCGTACCGTGACTCGACTGCCAATCATCCTGAGCGGTTTCCTCGCTGTCGGGAGATATTCGAGAGATCGATGAACATTGAATTCGCACGGAACAACCAGAAATGTTTTATACATTTCTTATCAATCGAATTTCTTCGGAACATCGTATTTTTCAGTTTTAATAAAATCTCAAATCGATGAAAATAATAATTTTTGTTCGGTCAAATGTAAACGTACGGCTTTACGATACATGGAATTCAAATTAATTTAAGTTGGTTAATATAAAAAAGTCACGAAAATATCGTTGCAGGAAAATATCGATGTCAAAATAATTTTAAACAATCGTTGTTATATTTTAATCCATTTTTCCATGGTTCATAAAGTTAGTTATGTGAGTCCACATTTCGGTTCTTCGAAAAAAACTATTTTGGAATCTGTTACAGTTGCCGTTGCAGCAGCTTAGAAAATAAAAGGAATACAATTTTTTTTCTCAACTCGTTCATTTGGAAATGGCAAAGTCTCGGCGTTACCTGGTAGCTCTTAATGTGTAACAATGCCCATTGTACACGTAGTACTCGTCGAGCAGAGAGTGATGAATCACGAGAGAACGGTAAGTTTCTTGCTCGAGAGTCGTTGGCGCCCAGCCCGGTGTGTAATCCGCTCCGACTAGCAACTGAAAGAGGGTCAAACGTGGGTGTTCACGTCGCCATAGAAAACGGAAGAAGAAACAACTCTTCCACGAGCTTTGAGTCTCATTCTTATTATTGCTCGATCGCGAACACGTCTGTTCGTTTACGCGAATCAACTTTGTTTCAATCTTTTTTTTTTTTTTACTCCCCGTTTTCCTTTTACTTTGAATGGCTCGAACGAATAATGTCAGCGCACTAACGTTAGAAAAGCGAATCGTACGGACAAGTCGTGAAAAAAATAGTATATGTTTCGATATTTTATAACGAGAAAGATATAGAATGAGAAAACCGAATGAGAGTTGTATGGTAAACAATTCTGTGGCCTCATTGCCTTAATTGTGATGAAATAATGGTTGGAAATTAGTCTTACAAGAAGAAAACATCCTCTGGAGTGACGATGAGAGGCATTTATCTCTTCGAGAAATCGATCGGCTAATCGTGGATCGATGTCGGGATTTATGCTGGTACCGTATTGCATATCGACCAGTAAAACCTGCGTTAAACCGTAACAGTTTATACATCGATTGTCCATAAATGGTCCATCATTACACGTCGCGTGCGACACTCACCTCGATCCCCATGTCGTCGTATATCGATTGCAGCGTTGGCCCGACATTTTCCAATAATTGTTTTCGCTCGTGGATAAATTCTGCAATCAGGAAAAAATGTGTGCTACAAATTTTGTAGATATAATGGTAGTTGAATCATATACCGAATAATAATGAAAACAATAGAAACGAATCATTCGAATGCAACGAAATAAGCACGTTGCAAAAATAGGATACGAACCATTTGAGAAATGTATGTATGAGGAGGGACGTCCCGAATCACGGCGTTGGATCGATGATATTTCCTCACTATCTTTTGGATCCTACGACCTCACTCCTTTTTTCTTAGATATTGTAGACCCCCCCCCCCTTTTTTTACCAAAAGCTGCTATTTCGACCAGCGTAAATTGGATGGATTTTTTTTCCCAGATACTTTATCAAAATTGAGGACATTTTTTCATAAAATTGAAGCGGGTCATCGTATTTCTAATATACACGGTGTCCCGTTTGGAAACACTCATCGACCACACCGGGGGATAGAATGGTTTACATCCGGTGATTTTTGACGTTCCTCCCCATATATGTATTCATAAAATTCATTATATTACCATTATTTCATTTAACACAAATGTTCGCTCAAATATTGATAATATTTCGAAAATCGAGACGACCAAAAGAATGAACGATATTCGCGCGAAGAAAAAATAAGAGCACTCACCGTCGCGTTCGCCAGCAATGAATATTTTGATGAGCCGGGGAGCAGGCAGATGGGCGGGAGGTAGTCCGCCCTTAATCACCCCGGCGATAAGCTCAACTTCCAGATTCATCTCGCCTCGCGGTTGTGTGTCGCTCGGGTTTGCAAAACCGTCGAAGAATAGCAAACAAAGACGTCAACCGGCAAAACAAAACAAAAGGATAGAAAAAATGACGTTATAAAAAAAAATGCACGGTAGAACTGGATTATACAGTCCGCTTGGTTTCTTCTTTCGCTTTAATAAACGTTTCTCACTCCCTTTATTCTCGTCAATCCCGTTTTATTCTCGTCCCGCTTTTTCGTATCGGTCGACCCGAGCTCCGGAAAGCGATTCGCAGCAAAAGCTTCGAGGCTCCAACGTCTCACTTTTCGTTCGTTCTACTTTTTTCTCCCGACTGCTCGAGATCCTCACAATCCTCGACGTTTTTCACTTTTACCCCTATACGTCGTGCTTCACTCTTACATAGCGCACGTGAAGCATATATTTCCGCTCAGTGAGCTATGCGAAATGACTCTTTTTTTTCTTTTTTTTGCTTGCAGTCTTTCCACCGTTGTGCACTTTTATTTCGATATTTCGTCAATTCAGTATGTGCTGAAAACGTTGTGAAATTTTTTTCTTTCGTTCAATCGAAGAAGTGGAAATTCACGGAATTTCCATAGATCTAATTCGGTATACGACACGATCGGGATCTTCGCCGATTATTAAAATGGAGGAATGCAATAAACGGAATTTCTTGTCGCTGATATTTTTTTTTTTCAGGTGATAGATGATCTGAATTCTTCGTTTCTGCTGTTCCTGAAGGCAGAGATATCTTCTTGCTTTTTTCCGACGTTCCACCCCAAGCTGAATTTAATCCGATCGATTATCTCACCACCGTGTTTGCTGAGAACATTTTTATTTTTCGCAAAACGAAGATGTCTTATACTCTGGCTTTCAGCTTTTCATTTTGAATGATTATTCCTTCGTTTTTTCTTGAATGGTGAATTTATTTATTTATTTCCGTCACCTTGTTACAATCGCAATCACAAATACGATTTGATGAGCAAAATTTTAATTTTCGTCATCATTTGAATTCTTCGATAATGATAGTTACGTTTTTTTAAATGAATGTGGAAGTTTCTTTTTTTGGTTGCTCAGAAATCGGAAACACAGCTGGAAGAAACGAATGTAAATATCCGAAGGTACGTCGAGGTGATGGAAAATATTTTACGACTTTGTACCACAACGTCGCCAGCAGAACGAAATGAAATTCTTTGTGGCAAAGCCGGTATCGATGGAAAGCAGTCACTTCGAAGGGTTAAAGGGCTTTTGGTGCCGAACTCTTTGGAATAAAAATGTCCTTCACCGAAGCAACAACAGCATCGATCAATGTTTCTCAGCTCTGTCGTTGCTAACGACGAATTGTTGAGTTTTAAAAATTAATTTTTCTATTTAATAAGAATTTTTTAAAGGTGTCGTTCTCCTCTCGTTTTTTCTCTTACAGTTATGATTAATTTGCCATTTTCTAGCATTTCAATTATGACTTTTATTTAAATATTGCTTTGCGTTGAACATGATTGAAACATTTCTCGACTCGATTGATGCAATTGAGTTGGTTCTGTCAATACTGTTATCAGGGAAATATTTTTCCTGTGGGCGAACCACTTTACTCCATCATATTTCTTCGCTTTCTCTTCTTCTTCTTCTCCTTCGTGTCCTCCTTCTTCTTTAATCAAATTCTAAAGATGGCAGCCGTGCCCGGAGTGAAATACTTTCGCAATATCAATCGATGTTCACTGTAAAATAGTATCATCGACTGTAAAATAGACCGAACGACTAAAACACTTACACAGATATGTAAAGTGATTGATTAAAAACCCATAATTCACACGGGATTTTTTTTTCTTCAATCTCAACAAGTCATATTGATATACGTTTTTTGTTTAATTCGTCGGTTCCCGCCAGTCTGTTTCATCGATTAAATATACATTTAAATATTTAAATACATATAAACATACATATTTGTTGATGTATGACCGTAGATCCAATATCTTCGGCACGTAACCCAGTTTCTTCAATATTTTCGTTTCGATAAATGGAATATCCAGTTTTACTTTATCAATTGTATTCTCGTGTTTCAATATAATCTACAATATTTTCGTTTCTTACGATCTAATTAGGTATCTTTGTTCTAGGATTGTCTTCGCTCTTCTCTATTCTCAACTGATTCTACATCAAGAATCGGCTATGTTTATTCTCGGGATAAAATGATCCGTCGTCGTCCCTGACGACGACGCTCTACCGTCTCCTCCGGGTGATGGAAATTGTCGTTGCGGAGATTACTATTCGATCCTCGGAACCCGTCTCGATGCGGAGATCATCGACTTTACGGAGCCTCGGAGCACCTTATTACTTTTTCCGATCGTTATAAGCTTTTCGCTGAAAAACCGTTATTTCCTTCTTCTTCCTTCCATAAGTTACAGCCTCGTCGATCCATCGGTGATATCACTCTGTCATTTGTACTAAGCCGAGGTAAGACCGAGCTCAACGATTCCTTAACAAGCGTCTATCGCATCTGGAACGGTCGAATAAATCTCAACAATTATCGTAACCGCTCCGGCTATGAGATTGTCTCTTGTTGTCGATAAATCGTCGTTGATCTCGTGAAACTTTTTCGTTCTTCAAAAATATTGACAGATGCATTTTTTATTTTTCATGACTCCAATCACGGAATCATTCACGGAAATAAATAATCTCGTTCGCACGGTAGATATACATATATATAGATTTTTTTGAAGTAATATAATATCATTTATATTGTTTTATCATCGGGTGCATTAACAAACACATAGTTTCTTTTTTCTTTGGTATTATAATATTGATTGTACGGTGATGATCGGTTGAGATAGATCGTTCGTAGTCTATGGTGACTGACCCGTTGCTACGGCGAAGCCATTTTATTTCTGTTTAGGACCCTTTTTCTGCCTGAAATCATACAAGAACATGTGGCATCTCGAGTCAAACCGTGATTTGCCTTCGGTGCTCGAACAACCGAACACCGCGTTGTGTCTCAACACAAAATTACAACCGTTCGAAGGTATCTGCGTTACGGTGGAATGCCTCATATATTACCCCATCAACTCTCATCCCCAACAAGAAGTTTGTCGCGTGATAACTTCGCGACCCGACTTATACAAGCGTAACGCGAGTACAATGCCGAAGGTCTGAATCCGTCGGGACGACGAATTTGCCAAACTTAATCCAACATCGCGGGCTTTGGAACCCAACTCTACAACCGCTGTGTCGTACACTACAACCTCGATTTTGGAGCCAACACCTAAATCGCGTCAGGATTGGTCACGAAAGATCGAAGCTGCGCGTTCCGACGCTAATTCGGACTCTGCGCAGCTGCCCGGGGCGCTGATTGGACCGCACGTTCCCCCACCGCGGGCGCCCGAACGATCGATACACGTCGCACAGCGAATGCCTTCATCGAGGGCGTAGTGTATTCGATTGTGAATATCAATCATCGTTTCGATGCCAGATAAGACGGGGAAAAAAAATGAAAAGCATAATTCTAAAAAAAGCTTAAGTCAATGATAGCAGAAAGAAGTTGATGTTATCAAATTATCTCGGGAATCTATCAGGCACCGCTTTTCCTTTCCAATTTCTTCATTACAGCATTACTTCGTTTCGAGCCAAGACCCTTCTTTCTCGTCTCTCGCTTTCCTTCTCGCGCAAATTGGATTACGCCAATTCCGAAGGGAAGCGTCGGAATATTCCAGTACGACGTTGGGGACGTTGGGAAAGAAAATAAAAGAATAAACGAGGTAATTGGAATAGGTTTAAGTCGTAGGGAAGACATCTTTGATTCTCGTGAATGCTCGTGTATTCTACCCGATCGTCTTAAGGGCCACCAGACGCTTTCGCATTCGTCTCCGTGGTAACCCATACAAATGCGATATCGCTTATCAAATGAGACAACCTGTCGTTCTGGTTGAAGTACGAGTGGAGATTCAATATTCCGAAGGGAACGGACGTCATTATCCGATGCGTCGAAAGCTCTTAACCTCGTTGCCGATGGCGCGTGCTCACGGGGATGCACTGGAAAGATCCGATAACTTGGAGCGGTAGAAAAAAAAATAACTATCCTTCCTTACGTTCCGTCCCTTGAGTCTATTCCTCGACGAGCGATTGATCGTTTTACCCGGCAACGTTCGCGTAATTTTCCGTCGAGACTCGATCGACTCGCACGCGGCTGAATATCTTTGTTCAATGCAAGGACATGCCTTTTGACGAATTACCGATGCTGCGGAATTAGATCTTATGGCCAAGGGCTCCCAAGTACGTACCCTTATGGTTTCGTAGAATTCCTACTAAAATCATCAAGAGAATTTGAATGAAAGAGAGATTAAAGAACAAATTGATTTCTTTGTTTAATGCAACGGCATGCCTTTCGACAAATTGCCGATACTGCCGAATTATCACCTCATTGCCAAGGACTTCGAAGTACGTCGTACCCTTGGTTTCGTAGAATTCTTATTGAAATCATTAAAAGAATTTAAATGAAAAAGAGATTAAAGAATAAATTGCTGTAGAGGCACTTTTTTTTGCAACGAGATGGCCTTTGAGAACGGATAATGGAAGAAAGTAAAGTTTTGGCACAAAAGTAAAGCACGTCGGGCCCTTCCGTTCTCCGGAATATCCATTGGAACTGTCGGACAAATTACACTTCAATTTTCCTTTCCTTTGTCGATAAAACGTCGGTAAATGGAGATCTTCGTCTACAAATGGCGGCGGACAAAAGCATGTCCATCGTCATCACTCATAGAAGCCCGTTGAACGAACGCCACGAGCGCTCGGAGACGACTACGACCGTCAAATCGTCGGAGCGAAAAACGCGCGAACGGCAAATCCTGGAGGAGGGTGACATTCTACAGCATCGAGAGCATCGCGATATAACGTAACAACGGGTGCGGCGCTCTATGACAGTGGTGACACTGATATAACCACCCTGGTTGTCCGGTCTGGTTTTACGTGGGGATGATGATTGCTTTTCCTTTATTTCTCTTGTATTTATTGGTCATAGCCGCGTATTGTACGATCGTCATTGTACCTTTTACGATTCTGGCTTATCGATTTTTCGTCGTGGTCATGGCTGCTGTCACGAGCTCGTGTCCGGGCAATTAAAAAAAAACGCACAAGCTGCCAACACAATTTCCGCGTTCCATCGTTTTCCCCGATAGTAGCTATAGTATTCGAATATTTCCTCGTTCTCAATTTCGTCTCATTGTTTTGGACGACGAAACTAGGCTCTATTGAAAGTCCATCGCATTATGTTGGTCGCGTCGGTATAATGTTATATCTTGTTTGTCGGTTGTACAACGTTGTATCCCGTTGGTCGGTTATTATTTTCTGTATTTACTTTAGTGAATCATTAAAGTTTGCTTGAGATGGGTTCATAAGGGTAGGCGAAAACTCGTCCTAAATCGAAGCAGAGTTATTTGTTGTGGGGAAGAAGGTTGAGAGTGCCCCAGGCTGTATAAACTGAGCTCACGCGGTCGTGAACGAACCCAATATCTCCAGTAAATATTTATATATATGGGGCATTACGTCCCGAAGCACCATATTGAAACGTTTTTACTCCCCGATGTGGTCAATGATTTTTTTTTTAGTATTTTTTCTATCCTACGACCTCACGAATTCTTTTTTTTTTTTTTTTAAATATTTTTGGATCTTTTTTTCTTTTTCAAGAGGTCACTGCTATTCAGCTATTTTTCAATTGGATAAAAAATTTTCCTAGATACTCCATCGATATTGAGCAAGTTTTTCCATAAAATTGGAATAGTGAGGCCGTGAGATACAAAAGATAGTGAAGAAAAATTATCGATCACATCGGGGGATAGAAGGGTTCCAATCTGGTGATTTAGGACGTAATGCCCGACAGGTTATCCGAATGATATCGAAACAAAAAAATCATATCAAAACATTTTGGAAATTTTTCAAAACTCTCCTTCAGATCCGAGGATCAGAACAAGCTGAGCTTGAAACGGAATTAGCCATGCGGATACCATTAAATTACTTGTATGCATAAGAAGTTTTAGTCGTAGAACTTCACGTGCGAGTGGAATAAAGTGAAACCGGTGAGTTAGAACCTGCACTAGTGCTCCTGAGAGTGGGTTGCGCGTATGACAGAGGCAGACGATAGGTTTCATTTTCCTGCTGAAATTCCTACTGCTTCTGAATTCTATAGGCTTTGACGAGTCCTCATCCATGCCTATCCTCCTCGTGCCTTTCTCTCTCTCTTCCTCTCTCGCTCTTTCTCTCTCTTTCTCGCTTTCACTCTCTCTTTCTCTAGCTCTCTCTCTCCCTTTCGCGTTAATAGAATTCTGGGTGGGATGGGAATGTTCAGTCCGCTGTGGAGATGTAGTTCGGAGCTTCTGATGGCTGAAGGTCTCGGTGTGGGCTCGTTCGGAGTGCCTCTCGAAAGTGCTCTCAAACGAGATTTCCTCTTCATCAATTCTCGGACCTGATCGGAAGTCCCCGTGGCCTGTCAGCACGGGGAGGTGGAAGAGGAGGCTCGGTCATTGTGTGAATTGTGTACTGCCGTACATATATCTGCATGCATTCGGGAAAAGCTCAATACTGTATGCACATGTATATATGGCCCATTGAACAATTCTCGCTGTAGTGGCTGTGGTTTTTTTTTTTCAAAACGTAAATGGTTGGAGTCAAGCTCTTCAATAGAAATGTGGTACTTCTTTCGTGATCAGCTC
This sequence comes from Sussaba pulchella, assembly GCA_963971145.1. NCBI lineage: Eukaryota > Metazoa > Arthropoda > Insecta > Hymenoptera > Ichneumonidae > Sussaba > Sussaba pulchella. The sequence continues at coordinate 13,434,717 of OZ020169.1, read as the reverse complement.
CATTCCATCATTCGATTAAATAAAAGAAAGATGTAAACTACACCGGAAATCCTTTTTAAAAAATAGGCAAAACGAAAAATCATTTTTCAATTCCTTGGAATAATCAATATCCGTTAATATTTGTTTCATTTTCCACATCCTCCTAATTTTTTCCCTCAATCGAAAAAATTAATTCCCTCTCGGATAAATCTCCAATCAGATTCCCCGTGCGAATTACCGTGTCGGCAGGCAACGGGTGTATTGTGCGAACGTACGAAGGTATTTCCATTGACAAACGAGTCATTTTCACGGTTCAATAGCATTGTGAAAGCGAACACAATGCCTCTCGGGAAATACTAGTGGCTTCGTTAGGCCAAGGGCATGAGGGAATTGTACGGGGAAGAAAATAAGTGTTAAAAAAAATGAAGTAGAAAAAATGAACCTGAAACATGAAAGAGGTAGGACAGTGTGGAGGTAATACACAAATATATATGGAGACAGGCGTTAGCTGTACAATACACGTCCATCGATTTGGCACAGCTCCCGGCGCCGTATCGGGCTATCTTCGAACGATAATGCGTAACGCACTCGCGCATGTGTTTTCCATCACGCACGATTAATCGATCGCACGTACGCACGCACGCACGCACGCACGTACGGACCTATGGGACGTCCATGGGGGTTATTACGTGTGGTTTCCCGAGCCTGATGGTCGGAAAAAAATCGTTTGCTCACCGTTCGTCTCGCGTTTAACTCATGAGACTTAGGGGCGCACGAGTGTTCGACTTGGCGGCTTAAGGTGTTGAAAAGAACAACGAGGAAAAATAAAATGAATCAACCAAAACGCTGAGATACGTGACCAACATTCAATGAACCGATAGGCAGAAATTACAGTAGATCGTCTCTGGAACAGAAATGTTGTCCCTATGATGCATTCAATTTTTCACAACTCTTCGATTGTTTGTTTTGTTTTGTGCGTATAATTTCCGTGTGTGCCGCACGAGCCAGGGTTAACCGATATTTCGATGTAAATTAATTTATATTTACTTCCAGCCAGTCGTAAAAACATAATTTTTCATTTGATTAATTATCAGGAATGATTATAGTTATTCAATTTAGGTTATGGAAAATTTATTCATATTCATTTTTATGCTAGCATAGCTGTAATTTGTTTATTTGAATAATGATTAGGAATAATTTTAGTTGTACCACTTATCAATTATTTTGTTCGTGTGAATTTAGAATCACCAGAGACAAGTTTTGGTCACGGAGTTGCGTGGAACTCAACTTGTAATTCCGCGTGAGAGTTTCGAGATAACTCTGCGAGTAAATCCACGGTTTCCTGGGCTTTGAAACAGCTCTTGATACATACATGTATACTTGGGTAATACCTCTTTCGCCTCGACAACAGATATCGCGAATGTAAGACCCTCCACAGACGTTTACATTCACGGAACTTATCGTGGTAGTGGGAGGACAAGAGAAATGAGACATCTCTCAACTTTTGTGTCGCATATTCCTTTCAGAAAAAAGTCGATTCATTTCTACCGTCATTCACGACCTCTTCGTTGAAGCTGATCAGTTACCTTTCAAATATATACGAAAAGCTCCATTTCATCAGGTTTCATCAACCCTACATTTTATTGCCGTATATTATGTCTCCATATCCTTCTATATAAAAAAATTAAGACGGAGAAAATTGCAAATCAGATCAAATTTCAAAGGAATATAATAAAAAATTAATAAATAAAAAATGTTAATAAAATTTTGCAATAATTTTCCTACCGAAATACCAATAATTCGACGAAAACGATTAATTCCCGCCGCCAGTGGCGTTCCAAGTAACTTCCAAGTCCTACAGTACGACGTAGCCCAACAAAACTTGTCACCAGACAGACATCCTTAAGTAGACATTGACGATAAAAAAAATGTAATCCAACGCAATTCTCTCCTCATAATATATTTCAAAAACGTTTGACGTGTCAGAGAAACAACGTTATTGCAAAACTCGTCAGACTTCTTCACACCCGGAACGCGGCTCCGAGTCACTCGAACGATTTTTAAAATACCAACCCCAAAGCGTGACAAACGAGAAAAAAAAATGCATTAAAGAACGTCTTAACGTAAAAACAGGGTAGAACGGGAGTTTGAAAAATTGACGGATTGCGCGTATATTAGAAATTGCCAGACGGCAAAAAGTAGACGTTCAAAGGGCGGCTTGGACGTTCAACCGAGCGCCCTTATCACTGTATCGCGAGGAGTGACAGCTGGGTAGGGTGGAGATGGGTGGAGGGATGCCCGCACCCCCATGCGACCCTCGGAGCAGGGTTGAGCGTGATAGGAACGACGGGGAGTTCTTGGTTGCGCGCAACAAAGGTCGTCGTCGGTGTAGCCGGTGCGACGATGTGGAGGAGAGACCGAGACGGTGTCCCAAGAGAGAGGAGATGAAGAGACCGGGTCAAAAGTTCACCGGCTAACCTGGTCGCGACCCTTCATGCTTCCCAACTGGTTGAGGACTCGCGGTGGCGTCGCTGAATATTCGATTTCGTGTCCTCGCACGAAGGACATTTCAGGCTTACACGACTCGGCGTCCTCGTGCAAACAGACCGAGAGATAGAGAGAGTCGTCGTCGTCGTCGTCGTCGTCGTAGTCGTCATCATCGTCATCGTCGTTTTCGTCGTTGTCGTTGGGGTTGTTGTATTACGTGCAATCGAACGATGAGAGTTCGTTAAGGACGGAGGGATCGTTAACGCTATCGCTTTATCGGAGAACTCACATTCCGTACCTACTACACGGCTAACGCCATAATTGGAACGACGATCGATAAAATTTCAGACACTCATGACTGATTCTCGCACCGTGTACGAGTGCGTATAAATATTACGATTCCCGTCCCCAACGACGATGGAAGGTAGATTGGGGTTTTAAAAAACCGTTACCGGAACGTTATTTACACAGAATTTTGATTCGGTGTTTATTTTCACAGACTTATAAGCTTTCTGGCCATTTGAATTTGGTTATTCAATCAAATTATTATGGAAAAAATGTAGAAAAAGGTTGTAAACTTGCTTTGATGGTCGATTGGAAATTGATTATACTCTCGCCATGGTCTTCTTTTAACGAGATGCAGGCAAATTATCACACACTGTGGATTGTTGAAATTTCGTGACAGTGGGTTAATAATTTCGACGTAATCCAGGTTCTACCTATCCTACCAAATTTGCAAATCCGCCAATGAATATTGAAACCTGAATTCGTATCTTCCAATTCATTATTCGACGAATTATCATTATTTGATTTATTATTTGTTATTAGAATTTTTCTATGAAAATCAATTTGCCATTGATAATAATTTCAAAGGCAGTCACGCGTGCGAAGCAATAAAATGTTAATACCGATAATCGTGGTGTCACGTACAACTATGTATGGCAATTATTAATCGTCATGAATCGTTATCCCTCGAGGAATACAACGATAAACACGACGAAGCATTGCTCTTGAAAGCGCTAATTGCACTTGACGCGCGTGAATCGTTTTACCCCCACGGCTCGACACTTCGCGCGCTCGTTTGTCTCGGGTGTTTGTTTCAAACGGGATAAACAAACCTATGCAACAGAGCACGAAACATCACCTATGTAACTCAACCGGAACGTGTGTGTACGTTGCGCTTGCATCGAGCGGAGCTTTGATCCGGATAAGCCGACGAGCTGGAATACAATTCGAAGCCGTAAATGGAGGAAATCTGGACATTTTGATTTCTCGGGATGTATGCTCAACGGTGATGTATTTGTTTCGCTGAAGAATTGAAAAAAAAAATACGCCAAATTCAATTTGACTAATTATTGAGGCAAAAAAAAATTGTTTTCGATGAATGTGTCATAGCCCGTCGGATGCTACGCAGATAAGCCTTCATTACTGGATTCCAATCGCGAAGTTTGCGTATTTTTAGTAATTTCGAATGTCTTCAAAATGCGTTATTTTAATATATTAATTCAAGGCGGATTTATAGTCATTTTTATTGAAATAAAATCAGCTCGATTTTTCAAAATCCAGGATACAGAAGAAGCTTATTAATGAGATTAGCCTTATTAGTCTTGGGTACTAGTTCGATACATGCAGATTCAATTTTACGTACTTTCGGTAATTTAGTTTTATTTCTAAAGCTTCTCACTATACCGGAGACTATGTACTAAAATAAGTTTTGTTTATTCTTTCGATTAATGAACCTTTCAATTTCACGTATTTTCAGTAATTTCAAATTTATTTTCATTTAACAGTATTTTTTCCGACCAGATCTCTATTAATTCTTCGCAAAAATCAATTTGGATTATCAAAATGAAATCAACTTGATTTTTTTTTATCCATCTACGTTCTACCTCCCACGCGTATCAAGAGTCAATTTATGATCGGATTTCAGTAATCCAACGGGAATCCCATCACTTCCCGGGAAATGTTCGTAGACGCGGTTTCGATCATAACACAATCATCGTCTCTTCAAAATAGTCTTACCGGGATTTGAAAAAAAAAAATTTCAACTTCCATCTCCAACGGGATTTACGTTGAAACGCTTCGTATTGAAGTTTCATTAAATCACGAAGACAGGTTTTAACTTCGTATAAATCTCTTCCTCGATCCCTCCCGCCACTTTTCCGTGGCACAGTATCGCAACGCTTCAATCAGTACTTCCGGCTCCCAGTCTCTCGTCGTTCCCGACACTTCAAATCGCTTCTCAGCATCGAAAAAAATGCATCCTCAATCAAAAACCAATTCGCTTGCGTCGGACTCTACTTCTAATTCCTACCAAGTCCATACGTTTAACAATCACTAAAAAATAGACTAAAGTAATATTCTATTGTTTCAATATACTGTAGAATTGTCAACATTACCGGTCGAGATGAAATTTAAAACACTAATTTTTAGAAACCTCCAAGCGATAAATATTATTTTTGATTAATGATATAATACATAAATATATATATTTTTATAGAGAACATAAAAATATAGCAGCCGCGGCTTTACGAACGTCCAGGTCCAATAAGCTATTCCGCTAATAATATAGCACGCTGCGAAAGCAGTTATTAATAGATTATTGGACGAATGTACTATATATCGACAGGAATAATGTGAAATTTATGGACTACGTATTAACTGATGAGTTTGGTGCGCGCGTGTGAGTGTGCGTTTTTTTTTCGTGTTCGTGTGTGGGGGAAGAATCATCGAAAAATAATTTATACGACAAATTTGTATGGATTGATAATGCTGACGCATTCGGAGCGTGCATAATGTGATCGGACAATAACGGTCTACGACAATCTCCATCATATAATAGCGCAGTCATATTTTAATGTCATCCACTATTATGGTATATCAGACGGGAAGCCGTGGCTAACGTCGTCACTGTGGGAACATCCTCCAACGACCCTTGCTGGAGCTTTACCCATTTGAATCATTGCTTCACGCTAAACCATTACCCAAGCTCGTGCTTTGAGTGGTGATGAGGCAAAGGTACGATTGTGCTTCGCGGAAACCGGCCTTATGTGAAGATGACAACTTCAGCTACTGCTGAGCCTCATATATATATATATATACATATGTACACATATCTATATTCCGGATTATCTCTTCGTGTCGTCCTCGATTCGTCCGGTTTATCGTGTCTGCGAGCACCGCTGGGACTGTATAAAACTGAGCTTTTGTACTTTATTTTCATGAAATGGACTCATAAGGACCATTTTCATGCAACGACCGTCCATAAATTTCGTATCGATTCGGAAACTATTTCGACAAAATTGATAAAAAAAATTGTACATGTTTGGTCGAGCTTCTTTCTTTGGAGCGATTGACATGAAAGTTTCATTTCTTTTCAAAAGTCATTGTCAAAAGGGGTGCGGATCGAAGCTCCGAATATTTAATGCTCCAACTGATGAATGGAATTAAAATGCTCCGTAAATAAATGTTCCAAAGATGACATAGCCAACCTTCACGCGATTCAACGAGCTACGCCACTATACATACATCCGAATTTTCGGAATTTTGATCCGTCGGGACATTGACAGTCGGAGCCATGCCGTTTCGGTTCATTTGTTTTTGGAACATTTCAATTTGATTAATTGATTGCGGATTAATAAAAAAAAAATTGGAGGCAATTTTATTCCATTTTTACAGTTTTTTGTGGCTATATCTCAATATTTGTGGTCAATATCACATCGAAAAGGCGAAAAAGTTGTATACTATGATAAAAAAAAAAAAATAGAGTAACGTTCGTTCGCGTCGAACCCGCGCAGAATCTCAAATATTTGTTCTGGCAAGCTTCGAGCAAACAGTAAATGGAAGTCAGAACACCGAATCGTCTTGGATTTCGGCTCCGGTAATTTTTGCTAACAATCAGCTGTAACGTTACGTATATGGGTCACTCCAGGCTAAATAATAGTGATCTCAATATTTACAAGGCTTTTTATTTTTATTTATTTTTTATTTAATTTTTTTTTTTCATTGCAATAGAAATTGTATCGCAAAGCGGCAATGAGGGGATCGCGTATAGCATCTCTGTTGTTCGAATCGAGAGATATCGCAAGCCTCGCCCTGTCTATTCTACGCAGCGCCTACCGGTCCTCCTCCCCTTGCCACGCCGCTATACCCTGCGTCGATCGATACGAGCACTGTAGTGGGGATTGTCGATGTTGAATCGAAATTCATAAAATCAAAATTCTCGCCTGTCGCTAAACGATAAAGGATATCAATTTTTAAAAATAACAAATTTCGGAATACCGTCGCTCGAGGCGAACGCAGCTTGCAGTGCCCGAAGGGATGTGATATTGAATCGAGTTCTAATAGGCTATCGAGTTGACCGATGGTTTGGAATTACTTTGGAACATAATAACTATCCCGTATCACGTGCGGACAAAATAATTGTCTCGGGTGATTCCTGGTAGTTTTTTCGACAAAAGTTTAAATTTAACTTTACGGAACGAATCAGTTCGAAAAAATGGGGTTTTCACTTACAAGTTATTTTATCGGGTTGCATTATTTTATTATTTTTTTAAATTTTATTATTATTATTATTATTTTGCCGTATTCAGTGCGCGTAATACTCAACGGAGTGCCCAAGCGAGTGGCACTTCAACCGCAGCGGGGAACTTCGCTATACCCGTTGAATTCTGCGCAAATAGTTGTGCGCGGAGAATTTTCGCGAAGAAAAAAATGCTCGACAAGCCTCTGGGGAAACGATTTTCATCCCCCTGTAGCTTCTCACGGAACATCCTATTATCCGGTTTTCAGTGTAGACAAAAAAAAAGTTAGCGCGTGACACAAGTGCTTTGTTAAAAAAAAAAAGAGCAGTCATGCGCGCTTCGCACGAACAATTATGTTGAATTAATTATAAAAGCTTGAAAGAACGAAAGAGGGAGAGAAAGACAAAGCAAATTGCCTTTTTCCAGATTCCACCAGCAATGTGGTCCACTCATTATCAAAATTTCCACTGGCAATTTTTATTTGTTATTTTTTTTATTTTAACTGCCAGCTGATGTTTTTGTGAGAACCTAGAAGAATGAACAATTTCATTCCAATTGCTGACTTAGTCCTGTAACGAGGATTCAGGTTCCAACGGTACGACTGAAGCGTGCTATATTGGCGCGGGACCGCCGCCTCCTTCGCTAATGCGTTTAGTACCGTCTCGGGACGCCTCCCGACGCTGTGACTTATAAAACGGTTATAAGTGTCCTCAGATTCGACTCTATAGAGGCTTTCAAACGGCGAACGTCACTCAACCACCTTGGTTTATCCGCATTTGCTTTTTTCTTCAGTTTTTCAATAATATTTTCGATTGTTTTTTATTTTATTCTGATTTGTTTATTTAAAAAAAAACAACAACAACATTTTCTACCTATATTTGTCGATCACTCAGGATGCATTTGGTCTATTTTTACTGTACCCCTGCGCGTGGTTATGTGTGTTCACTGTATTGCCGAACCTCGAGAGCACTTGGCATGATTAATTTTACGCTCTGGTTCGGAACTGCGATGCCTCTGAGGGAAACGAAATCCCTCAGGAGGGAATTTTTTTTTTAATTTTTTATTTCGGTACGGCGTAAATCCGTTGCTTTTTTTTTCTCTTCGTTCTCTCCGGTTCGTTCGAAATCAAATAGAACGAATAAATCTCGAAAGTTGCAGTTTCATCGACAATTTTCATTTTAGCATATTTTTTTTTCTCCTTGTTCAAAACTTTTTCAATCTAGCTCCGATAAAATTCAGTGCGTTAATTAAACCGAAATGGTCGACAATGTCATTGTTGAGGTGAGAGAAAAAGCTCGGGACTATTTTTGAATGTTTCAACCGCAATTTGAGAACAAGAAAGATCGCGAACAGGTCGCTGGTCCACGAACAACGAGAATTAATTGGCACACGTTTCGTGTATTTCGTGGATTAAATCTGAAATTACGCGGTCCACTCGACGTACCTTCGTGCCGTTGGAAACATTTTGATCGCTTTATTAGTAACTCCATTAGTACGTTCGAATCTCAACTAAATGTAATTAAAACCTCAGAGCAAATTTATCGATACATATACGTACATACAGATATATTGAAATGAAGTTTATGCGTCCTGAATTTGGAAATATAGAATCACGATTTATGAGCGAAATTTCAACACTTCAGCTACGAGAGTATTAAAGTCGTTTCGTCTTATAATCCGAGTTTATCGCTGCGCAAACGTGAAGCCTCCGTTGCTTTTCTTTATACATTTACTGTACGATACGAGTACTGAGATTAACTGGGTGAATTATTCAGTTTTCCGTTGAAAAACTCAAGTTGTCGGGGAAAATAGTGAAAAAAAAATTTTTACTTCAGGAGAAAATATTTCATTTAACAATATTTAACTTATTTCAAATCCGTTGAGGTTGATAAATAATATTTTTATTGTGAATATGATTCGGTAGAATATTTTCGTTTAATCATAATTTTGTTTTTTGAGGGTGAAAGATTGTTTTTGTGTGTTTAAGGTGCAGTCAATGAAAATTTTTGCGTGTCTCTGCTCGTATAATCAAAAGATAATGATTTCGTACCCGCGAAACTGGTGCGTGGCGTGGCGAAAACGCGAATTCTTGTACGACACACTGTGTAAGTAAAGAAGGGCAAATGTGTATTTTCATAATGACGCAACACGCGTGTGTCGGTCGACCGGGCCGTGTGCTCAGAGAAATCCGAGAGATGGAAAAGCTCGCTCTCGTGTCGGCTTTGGCCAACAAACGTATGTGCAACGATGTGGCATCGTCGAGATAGTTAGACAAGGAGTGGGAGAGAGAAAGAGAGAGAGAGAAAAGAGGATTCTCATGCTGCTCTCACGTTTCCCCTTTAAAAGGAGGCGCCACAGAGAATTTTGCCTCTAAGAACGTGAGGTACAAAAGCTGCTTCGTTTGGTTTAATTCACCGGCTGGGATAGATCTCGAAAACATGCCGGAAAAAACATGATAAAGTTTGTTTAGAATAATTTTATCAGAGCCAACGCGATGAATTTTAATTGGGAAAAAAAATGAAAATACAGGGATGAATTTTCTTAGTAAAGGTGAAGGTTGATTGACGGTTTCTATCGTTGTAAATAAGGGAAAATTTTTTGATATCACAAGAATATTGGGCTTTTATCCACACCGCTTAATAATAACATAGTCATTTATATTTCTCATGTCACAGACCTTTTTAATTTCTTTATAAAGCACGTTATTGATGGGGTAGAAATTATGAATCTACGGTAGTCAGACGGCGAGGGGAAAAATTGCTATAACTACCTTGACCCATCTTCACGCGGAATATGCGATGAATAAAAATGCAATGCAATTAAAATTCCTTTGATTCAACCCTTCTAGCCTCAACATTCAACGAAGTCATTTTTTTTTTATGTACCCAATTAAGCCTCGCTATATTCCGAAAAAGAGTTGCTTCCCTAAAACCATGATAGAAGATACGAAATAAATCAAGGTTTCTAAAGTTGATCAAACTTTTGGTATTACTCTTTTTTTGTCTCGTCGGTTTTTTCGTGAAAAAAAAAATTGTTACTCGATTCGTTTGTGACGCGAGAATTCAACGGTATTATCCCTTTTTTGTGGATTACCGAACAAGATACCAGCGTAACGAGATTCACCGGGTTTCGATGAAACAAGAGCAGCACCGAGACAACAACAACAAAAAAATCATTACTCCGCCCGGGCATCGGTTAATTAAAGTTCACACAGCAATATTGATTCTCGATTCATATATTTTCTCGCGAATTAATCGGCGATAGCGTCACGCGTGCATTATGCGGCGGGTAATTGTCGAACGAGTCTCGACGTAACCAATGCATTCCACAATAAACCTTCGATATACCATATAAACATTCGTCAAAAAAATTTCACTCTCATTGAAACAAATAAAAATAAATATATACATCTATCGGCAATAAAAAAACAATCAAATACAAATCAAAATAAAACCAATGCAAATTAAAATACGGTTGATCGGTCGAACGAACATTATTCACGATATTTAATGCAAAAATTTAAAAATTAAACGATCAAACGCCAGCTGCAAAAAATTGTCAATTTTTTAATATACATGAATTGAACAAAAATTAATCGATAATTTCCTTGATAGATTGAAATTGTCGAAAGTATTTTGAAATCGGAATAAATTGTTCGAGTCGGGGATGGAGTGTAAAATTTGTTGTTGTTAATATTCACACCTTGAATCAAAACAAAACTTACCGGGCTGGCGTAACCGCAGGGGATGAAAAAAGCCTCACCGTTCGTTGCGACGTCGGCACCACTACTGATAACAAAATCAAATCGCATCGCGCTCTTCCGCATGCGCCAATCCCAACGAGCTCGACGCGCCCCCGGTCAACGAAACACCTATACGTGCACGGATATATATGAATATCCGAAGCTTCTCCGGCTCGAACGTTCAAATTACGCGACAACCCTCTCTCTTTATATTCTTACCCCGATAACGTTTTCAGCCGTCACTTGCCGCGTGCCAGATCTTACAACAAGGTCAGAAACACTCGGGGAGTGGCGGTAACATCCGTATCAATAGCGACGTTGTAATCGATAATTTTTTATTATTTTTTTTTCATTCAGAAAAAAAAATACTAACACTATGGAAAAAATTTGATTAATTAACAAAATTGTTGTGATTATTTATTTTTTCTAATTAAATTGAAAAATACTTTCACCGAAACGTAATTGAATTTATTCGTCGAATTATCATTGTTGACATCGAATTATTTGTTTATTTTCGAATTTTACGAAAATCACGAGAAATAAATTTTTAACCGTACTTTTGGCGCCTGACGTTCGATCAATGTATCTCGCTCTCATCGGTGGAAGGAAAAAAATCGATGTTACGATGGTCCTCGACGATTTTCGGTATTAATTCGCGCTGATGCAGAATGCTCGAGAAAATGGAAATTTCGGCTAGAATTTTCGAAAAGATTGTCAAAAAAAATCTTGAAGGATGGATGGAATTACGACGTTGGGTAAAATTAAAATTCTCGAAGAGATTTTGGTTCGTCCCGTAATATATTGTGTGTAATGTACATACATAATTGCCTGACAAAAAAAAATAATAACCGATACCTAATAGTAAATCGATAAATAATTAAATAACATAAGCAAAAAAAGAAAATAATAATAATAATAATAATCATAAAAACTTACCAGTCGCAATACAAACGCAACTGGCGTTGAACGACATAACAAACGAGCTTATAACACGTACAATCTAAGAAATATCCGTATTTTTGTTTCTCTTTTGTCCTTTTTCACATTACGTCGCGTTCTTATGTTTTGCATAAATTTCTTATACCTCTCAAATCTTACAATAACCGTATTACGACACATCGTTCAATCTCTCTTCCTGGAGATCTGTCGCTTCACGCTCTTTCCCTCTCTCTCTCGCTCTCTCTCTCTCTCTCTCTCTCTCTTTTCGTCTGTCATTCGAGGAATAATCACGTAGCCCAACGGACCATTCCTCGCTACCCCAGCATATTTATCCAAATATTTATACGCATCAACATTTAGAATTTCGTATCTCCTCGTTGTTCCTCTTGTTCGTAATTTTTCCGTGTTTTATTCATCGCTCTCATCGGTAAATTCATCATACCTCAAAATTCGCGCACATGAATGATTCATGATGCTACAAAAAAAAAGTAATACAAGAACGAGGCCGCAATATTCGACAGCGTTGCATCTTCAAGCCCAAATGACGCATTTTTCGAAAAGAAAAAAGAAAAAAAAACACGGATCTAACAACTTTCCGACTGACTGTAACAGAAGTTTAAAATACGATGAACAAATAAAAAAAAAAAAAAAAAACACACACACAATTCCGCACGATTGTTGCACAGACGTTGGAATGATAATATTCCAGAAACAATAAAAATTATAACACCAATTCCGTGCCGAGGACCAAGGCATGGATGTGTCTTTAAGGCAGCCTCCATTCGCATCGCGGGAAGATCCTTTTTTTTTTTTTCTCTCTCATTTATTTATTCATTTTTCTATTAGTTTTTTTTTCTCTGCAGCATTTATCCTTCACAGTATAACAAGACTACGGGTATTACGTTCACGAGTTACGCCCAAAACGATTGGGGAGGGGAGGGGAGGCCGGACGATACAGAAAGATAGATTCTAAGGTCAGACGTGAAACGAGACAAAATTATACACGACTAATTAATCGTACAATCGTGAAACCGTGCGAAAGTGGGATTCTCAGTAGTCGAAAAAACAATTTTTTAATCGAATCGCTACTCAATTTATTAACTCCGTTGAATCCATTCATCTTCGAAGGAAACGTGGAAATAAATCGAATACCAATTTTTATGAACGATTCGCGTGTACGAAGAATCCCACCTCGTCTACGAATGGCGTTTAGAATTTATCGCGCGATTAACATGAATTATTTTTTTTGTTTTCTTCTAGTTTTTTCTGTTTGTAATGATAACAATAATTAAATCGTATTACCTTAAATGCTTCATCGTGACTTCTTGGATAAAATTTAATCTGCACTTCCGTATATGAGTGTGTGTGTGTGTGTGTGTATTAATCAAAGTCCGTGTTCGTAATGGCAATATCGTTCGTTAGACGCATTATTTTACGCTCTTTTTCCCTCCAACGTCTAACAATTCTTCTCGATGTTTCAAACAAGTTCGCGATAATCAAAAATGAATTCGCAACTTTCTCAATTCCGTCGACAATCGCTTCGTCACCGATCCGACGAGTCTCTGATAATTGTTTTATTTTTTTTCTTCGTTCGCTTCAAACTTTGTTCTCACTCGTTGCTGCGACTATTTTCCGTCGTTGTGAAATCTCATTGAAATTAGGCTTACGCGTCACACTTCACATTTGTTTATCCACCGCGTTTTTCGATCGAGTCATTTGTTTTTTTTTTTTTTTTTTTTAACGTTTTTTTTTATTATTTCGTTAAATTAAAAATTGTTCATTTCACTTGGGTCTTCAAATGTTGCAAAAATTCGTGATAACTCAGAGCGCTTTCGAAACGATCCTCGATCAGACGATCGATGAATAAGCTTCTGAAGTGACTGTCGTCCCTGAAACGATTATCAATAATTTTTGTAAAGAAACAAAATTTTAATCTCACTAGTCGTCGAAACGATTGTGCAAATTTTTCGAATCGTGGTATAAAAATGTTTTCTCGTAATGAAAAGAAAAATAAATGGCTCACCGTATTATTTGCAAAGGCGCGTAGTACGGTTTTTCCTCTTGAAGACTGAAGACGAAATTTCGCAGTCTTTCGCTTTCCACGGTATCGAGCTCAGGCAAATCGTACTGCAATCGATGAGCAATGTAATCTGTATTTATCTTGCGTTGCGAGAGAAAATGAAGAAGAATATAAATGTGGGTGAAAACTCACGAGTTCTTCGGGTATCGATGTGAAAGCTTGTACGCCGAAAATATTATTGCAGAACGTTGGATCGATGTTTTTGCCAATGTAGATGTACATCTGATCACCGGCGTCCATCAGAAAAACGCCTCGAAAATCGAGTTTTTCGGCGGAAAGATGTAATCTGGGCGGTTGAGGACAAAATTTGCCGTCGATGTCTTTGGAATTATTGTCATCGAGAGCGTGCACGGGATAGAGATCGGGATAGATCATTTGAATTAGTTGGGACAGCGGCAGTGCCTTCATCTGACACATAGCGAAAACTCTGTCGTCGAGTCGCGTACTTGTGCCCGATCTGAACGCGATCTGAAAATTAGAAAATAACGAAACAATGATGAAAAATATAAGCTACGAATTTCGAGAAGTCTCGATACGAGGGAAAATTCATGGGAAAATATTTTTTCAACGGATCTTCGGACATTACGTATTATTTTGAGTAACCGAAGGAAAATTGTGAGAAGAAAATTTCATTGATCGTTTTTGAGAAAGTAAAAAAATAACAATTTTTAATATTTTTAATGATATATTATTATAGATTTTAATGATGAATTATAATTTATATTAATATTAGTAAGGATATTATGAATAATATATAATATATATGATATATTAATACATATAATAATAATATTAATGTTAATATATATATATATTTATTAGATTATATATATTATTATTATTATTAATATTATTATATTAATAATATTAATATATATATATATATATATATATAATATATAATAAATAATATACTTTTAATATTTTTGATAATATGTTATTATAGATTTTAATTATGAATTATAATTAATATTAATATTAGTAATAATATTATAAATAATATATAATATATATGATATATTAATACATATAATAATAATATTAATGTTAATATATGTATAATATAATATAATATAATATATATGATTGGTTCCATAAACTATAGGCATCGGTCCGGGTGACCCCCCCTCAGATTCTTTTCAAATTTTTTTGGGATGTAGTCCTTGATGACCTATATGTGCCTGAATTTTTTCAGATTTTTTCCTCCATTATTTCGGCTGTAGTAATTAAGGGCATTTCCTGACATTTCCGTTTTTTTTTTTTTCAATCTAATTTCATAGTATTGTATCGCAAAATGAAAATTACACTCAGAATGCATTTCTATGTGAAATTGTCTCAACTTTTTGAAAAAAATATTGATTCTCAGTTTGGACTAACGCAAAGCTCTCAAAATCGACCTTTAATAATAAAAAGCTATTTTTCGGCCATTGCGCATGTCTGAAATTTTTTTTCAATATTTTTTTCAGAAAGCTGAGAAAATTTCACATATGATGCGTCAAATTCATGTTGGGATGTCTGTAAAAACTGCTAGAATCGATCAAAGTTCAAAAATTCAATGATAAACCAAATTTTATTTTCTCCCTTCAAAATGTATAAATTCTCCTTCAATCCTCTTGAGCTATCGATCATTTTAAATTTTTGTCTTTTAGATAGAAATGCAATGTCTCGACTACTCCCAATAATCTGCAGTGAAAGAAAGTTATACGATTATTTATAGAACGAAATCAAGAATAGGCCTTAACATTTCTTGAAAATATTTCTTTAATTGCAAAATAGTTTTTATTCGTTTTTAAAAACTTGAACAATAGAAAAATTTGAAGAATTCGACACAGGCCTTACAATAGCGGAGCCTAAGTTATTGCTAATTGGCGTAATGTTGTGAATTGATCGGGTCCCTTTGATTGATTTCGAGTGAGATGCTCGTTCATCTAACGTTGGCTTTAATTCAAAATATTTCGTCCCCTCAACGAACACAACGTCGATATTTGGCAGACTTTGATTTGTCCTCTCAAACAAATCGTATGGTGTGAGAATGTGTTCGTCTGGGTCCATCTGCAACGACCTTTTTCTTGCATTTCGCTTAATGGCCCCTCCCAAACCATCACACGGTCCTTTGCCATGCGCGGTCGCGAAAAAATTCCAATCAGCCTAAATATCGAAATTATTTTCATGATAACATAAATTTGTAAATGCGTTTTTATTCTTAAATTGCTGCGGCGCTCCATCACTGAAGTAGTGAATTCTTTTTACCACATGAAATTTTTTATTTAAGTAAGCTACCAATTCGACTTGAAATAAATGAACCATAACGAAATCGTGTTTGAGACAGTTACGCCAATTAGCAATAACTTAGGTTCCGCTATTGTAAGGCCTGTGTCGAATTCTTCGAATTTTTCTATTGTTCAAGTTTTTAAAAACGAATAAAAACTATTTTGCAATTAAAGAAATATTTTCAAGAAATGTTGCAGGCCTATTTTTGATTTCATTGCATAAATAATCGTATAACTTTCTTTCACCGCAGGATATTGGGAGTAGTCAAGACATTGCATTTCTATCTAAAAGACAAAAATTCAAAATGATCGATAGCTCAAGAGGATTGAAGGAGAATTTATACATTTTGAAGGGAGAAAATAAAATTTGGTTTATCATTGAATTTTTGAACTTTGATCGATTCTAGCAGTTTTTACAGACATCCCAACGTGAATTTGACGTATCATATGTGAAATTTTCTCAGCTTTCTGAAAAAAATATTGAAAAAAAATTTCAGACATGCGCAATGGCCGAAAAATAGCTTTTTATTATTAAAGGTCGATTTTGAGAGCTTTGCGTTAGTCCAAACTGAGAATCAATATTTTTTTCAAAAAGTTGAGACAATTTCACATAGAAATGCATTCTGAGTGTAATTTTCATTTTGCGATACAATACTATGAAATTAGATTGAAAAAAAAAAAAACGGAAATGTCAGGAAATGCCCTTAATTACTACAGCCGAAATAATGGAGGAAAAAATCTGAAAAAATTCAGGCACATATAGGTCATCAAGGACTACATCCCAAAAAAATTTGAAAAGAATCTGAGGGGGGGTCACCCGGACCGATGCCTATAGTTTATGGAACCAATCATATTATATATTAATACTCATAATAATAATATTAATGTTAATATATATATATATTTATTAGATTATATATATTATTATTATTAACATTATTATTACCTTTATTATTCATATCATATCTCGATTCTGTTAAAACTGAATTAAAAAAATATCGAATCTTACTATTAAACACAAATACTTACGCATTTAATCAACGCTATTATGTACAGTGGCAAAAGTTTCAAATTTCCGGGTGCCAATAGGCCGCCGGTGGCCGCCGATTGCGATAACTTGTAAGCCGACAATACATCGATCGCGACGTTTATCAACGCGTCTCTGGCGTCCGATAACGACGACTGTTGAGATCTGTCGACGGCTGAAATTTCAATATTTTCGATTGCGGTAAAAGACGAAAACGTTTTTGTGGCAAATTAATTTTTTAAATTAAAAATTATTGCTCACCCATTTTAGAAAGAAGTCCGACCATGCCTTGTTGATCGGCCGAGAACAGAATGTCGCTCATGCTCGAAGATACCGGTAGACACAACGTATGAACCCTTATACGACGTTCGCCTGAGAATTAATTCGCGGTATTAAAAATTCAATTAAAATAAAAATTAAAAAAAAATAGAAAATAATTTTTTTTAAATGAAACCTCGTAGGATTCGTTGGAAGAAAAAGAAAACGTTGTTACCTTTGCTAGACGTGTACAACAAAGCCGCTTGAAAACAAACGCTCTGAACGTCCGACAGATTTTCCTCTATCGAAACTTGCATGCCAAAACCCGCGTCGGGATTGACATTCGGCAGGCTCAACAAATCCGTCGAACGTACGAAGAAATTTCCGTGAAAAGTGTGAATACTCAAACCCCGTGTACAACGTATCCTCATTACCGCTTCGAAACCGATTTTTCGCGTGAGATAACGACGCAACATTTTTTCCAAAGTTTCGCTGTGTTGCGGCTTGTTCGTTCGAAACAGAGGAATGTGGTACATGCAACCACCGGAGAATTTGCACATTCCAGCTGTGATAACGAAAAATTCAACGTTAGTTTATTGAATTTTAAATAAAGCAATTAGCAGAAATATCTAAAATTAATTAAACGATGTATTTTCTTGAATGTGGATTAATAATTGTTCAACGTTTGACGATCGATCAATTTGTCATTGATTTAGTAATTTAGTGATTGATGAGTCGATTGATTAATTGATGTATCGGGCTATTGATTTATCAATCCATTAATTTATTAATTTATTCATCGTTTTACCAATTTTTTTTTTTTTTGTTTTTTGTTTGGCAAAAAAAATTGTAAGCATCTTTGTTCGATTGTTAATTATTATTTAATTTCGAACTTACACAGCGTTGCTAGATCACTGTACTGACTGTTGAGGAGAAACAGATCAACGGCGATTTGTTGACCGCTGCAGTCGAGAGCGAGTCGCTTGTAGAAATCCGTCGCGGGATTGAGGTGTGGCACATCTTTGCTGGCCCGTGAATTGGGATCTTCGCGGGCTTGAAGAGCTCCGGGTCCCAGATTTGGCAAACACGTTTGAAATACGGTGACCCGTCCTCCCGTCGGAGACTGTGAATAATTTTTCAAACAATCGTAAACACGCAATTCGATGAGTAATCTTGAAATTGCAACGAGAAAGGCGATTCAACATTTATTTTAGGGGACAAATCGATGGGTCAGGAATTTTTTTATTTACCATTAGCTTGAATGCAGCTTGTAAACCCGCTCCAAGTGCACTATTGGTGTCGTGAGTACCGTTAAATTTCGTCGGCAATTGAGCTAGAAGATCCCGTATGAGTTCCTCTCTTTCCTTGAGATTTACGATCAAATTGTCGGGACACGGTAGAAAAATATCTGAAATAAGTGAAAGAACGAAATAAATAGCCTTCGTTGTTCTCGAATTCGCGCAAGTACGTTTTATTTTTCGTATCAATACCGTCAACGTCCAGCATAATAAGCTCGTGAGGCTGTGACACGTTTTCGGGCATGCTGAAGAAATGAACCGTCGAATCGATGGCGATGAAACCGACTTGGGTCCTTCCGTCGCCCGGTAACTTTGTCAATTCCTCGGCAATGGTTTCGCAAACGACGGTGAGATAACCCGTTTCGACGGCGAGCCTCGATACGTCGAGGAGGAAAAGATAAACCGCTGGTTGAGGAGGACGGAGCTGAAGAATATTTTATTATTTATTTCGTTTGAACTTTTTTAATTGTTGCGCAATTCGTTGAGTTTGGTTTGTTTCATTTGTTCGGTCATTGCTTTATTATTATTATTATCATTATTATTATTATTCTTATTATCATTATTGTTACTAAATTATATTATATATTGTTATAAATTTATTTAAAATAATTTATTATTGAAATTTATTTATTACTATTTTCATTATTATTATTATTATTATGTTTATCATTATCACTATTATTATATTATATTATATATTATTATTATTATTATATTATATTATATATCATTATTTTTTTTAATTACTTATTATTGAAATTTATTTATTACTATTTTTATTATTATTACTATTATTATTATGTTATATTATATATTATTATTATTTATTATTGAAATTTATTTATTACTATTTTCATGATTATTATAATATATATTATTATTATTTATTATTGGAATTCATTTATTACTAATTTCATTATTATTATTTTTATTATTATTATTATTATTATTATTATTATTATTATTATATTATATTATATTATATTATATTATATATTATATTATATTATATTATATATTATTATTATTTATTACTGGAATTTATTTATTACTAATTTCATTATTATTATTTTTATTATTATTATCATTATTATCATTATTATTATTGTTATTATTATCATCTGATTCAGCCTATTTAATAGTATAATAATAATGCTTTCAGAACATGAAAAAAACTAACGATAGTTCGATATTTTTCGAACAATTACGTGTAAAAAAAAAAATCTCACCATATATTCGCTCGGGGCAATGAACTCGATGGTGCTCGTTTTAACTTCCGGTCGTCGCGACGGATCGCCGTAAGATTTAGTCACCGGGTCAAATTGAAACTCCTCCGGCACTGCAATGAAAAAAAAAATTGTTTTTTCTCAACGATCCGTGGCATTGAGCACCCTCGCTCGCGAGCGAATGGTTACCAACGCCGCGGGACTCGACTTACACTCGTTGACTCGATAACACAAATTGCACTTCCATCTCTTGGAATCGACGAAATGAACGAATGGATTTATGTAAGTTCTGCAAGCTCGACATCGCACGATCGTGCTGCATTGTATCACCGGTAAATGCTGAAACGATAACAAACATTGGATTTAACGATTGTTCGGCAACTGCACGGGTGTAAACACCATTGTCGCATAATCGTGCGAAGCTTCGACTCACATTCAAATCTTTGAACGGGTGTATCAAAACTCCAAGCGGAAGCCTGCATTTTTGCAACAAGGAATTCGATTCCGGTATCTTCGTTAACGTACATCTGAAGATTCTGCGCAGAAAAAAAAATAACCTAGATTCACGGAAATTTTACAGCAAACTTGAGCTCGTAGAGCATTAAATTTCCTACAAAACTGTCGAATGAAATTTTTTTTTCATCACGTATAGTTTTGAAGTAATAAAAAAATGTCCCCAACAAAATTCCAAATGCATGCATATTTTCATACAAAATTCGATTGTTCGTAGGATTGGGTTAGACTTATCGGACAAATTTTCGATTGCGACCGATTTTATGCAACCAATTAAGAACCATCCTGGTATATATTTATTTATTTTTGTTCGCAGCATCGTAAAACTTACTCCGAACTGCAATTGATGCTGTCCAAAAACTCTTGATGCAATTTTATCCTCGGCGGTTCTACTTTTTCCGGTGGCAATATGTTTCTGCATTGCAGAAGATCGACGGATTGTTGACCCTAATGGCGATTGATCGATCGAAAAAAAAAGGATCAGATCGTACATCGGAATTTCGGGCGAGTGGAAAATTCAATTCCCATAGTAATTCTTACCCATAATTCGTTAAATCCCGATTGAGTGACGTTCAAATTTCCCATTTGATTATTCATCTGATTCATTTGATCCGGATACGATGGAGCGGGGTATCTCTTGCCCATATTGTCCAACGGAACGTTGGACATTTGTCCGAGGTACGGAGCACGAAGATCGTATCGACTTTGCTGGACCAAAAAAAAAAAAAAAATATAAACGAACTCATGTAAATAAAAATATTACAGTCTAAAACGACTCGAATATTCGATAAAAAAATTATCAGCAGCTGCAAAAATAATGAAACGAATTAAATCAGACACCGAACTTATTTCCAAACTCGATTCTCAAATTCCAATCTATTTTTCCATAACCATACATATTTTAGTCCATTAAAAAAACCGCATTTACATTCCATCAAAGAAACGACTCGAGCGTCATACGGCAGAAAAAAAAGCGAAAAAAAAAACAAACATTCATCGAAGCTTGAGTAAAACGCGTCTTGTGTATAATTAAACGTCATCGAAGATGAATAAGCAAAAAAAAAATGTAACTCGAATGAGCTAACGTTGCGAGCGATGAATGGTTAGCCCACGAAACGTATTGAAATATTGTGAAACAACGAACCGGTTGTTGTCCGGGTAGAGGAGGTGCACCAGGTCCCGGTGGCCTCATTGGAATTTGTCCGGGTACGGACGGCGAGACAGCAGAATTATTCGGGATTCCGAGAGGAGACCCAGCGACGTTTTGACCGCCCATGAGCGGTTGCGTTCCATACGACGGTTGAGGATATTTCCGTTGACTAGTTAAATTCTGTTGACTACCGTAAGTACTTTGATTCGGTTGTTGATGAGGTCCAATCGTTACCGGACCGGACAAATTCGGTTGATTCACGACGGCACCGTGTTGACTCGGAGGATACTGAGACTGTGGATTTGCCAACGAAGGATGAAAAATTTGCGAATCCGTAGGTTTCTGATTGAAACCCTGATTCGAAACCGATTGATGTTGATTAATCGTTGTACTCGCAAAAATATTTTGCGAACTCGAATTCATGACCGGCACGACGTTCGAAGCTTGATTGTTCGAAGTTTGAGGACTTCGATTCGCGTTGCCAACGGGATTCGTGAGATTAATTTTGTTTATCGGCAATTGTTGCTGCGTTTGTCGAAGATAAGACGGTATATTTTGCGTCGTCGCTCCGCTGACCGGCGGTGGAGCGAAATTTGTATTTTGCGAAAACCCGATTTGGCTCATCGACGACGAACCGACGGTTTGATTGACGTTCGACGGGTATGATTGTGAAATTATTCGTGAATTTACATTCCCGTCGATGTTGGGATTTACCCAAGTTTGATTGGAAATCGATCCCATCGTTGTCGAATTATTAGGCACGGAAGAAGAGCTGTCTTTCATCGTATTCGACGTTGATACGTTGGGTTGCGAGTGAATGGCACTATGGCCGGTGTAAGGTTGAGGATTCGACGATGAATTATTGAAATTTGGATCGATGATCGGATTTGACCATGTTTGATTGGTATTTGTCGATGCTTGAGTCGGATTCGAAACGTTCAACATGGACGATGGAAATGAATTTTCTCGTCTCCAGTCGGATTGCGATTGCGATTGAATCGAACTCTGAGCGGCTGAAGGATTTGGCAAATGTTGTATTACGCTCGGATTAACGATCTGTGAATTTGGATTTGGCCGAGCCTGACTTTCTGCGTTGATTTTAGATCCAGAATCGACGGTTACGGTTCGTTGAGGACTTGGAAAATCGTATTTCGTCGGTGTTACGGTTCTTCGTAATTGATTACCGGTTTCGATTGCCGAACTCGAGGACAAACTTTGAGCCGTGCTCGTAGGTGCAGCGGCGGCAGATGAGGGAGCTACAGCAGCTGCAATGGCTGCGGAAGCCTGAGTCGTTTGAGGAACGTAAGCAACCGCGTTTCCAGATTGCACGTGACCGAATTGATTGCTTGTATTTTGTTGCGGATTTGCCATCGGTGCCGATTGTCGAGGCGGCAATGCTCGTGGCTGCGTCGACGTCGCTACGTCGGAAATTGCGGTTTGCGAACCGTTTATCGGCGGCATAGGCGGTCTTAACAATTGTGGCCTGTATTGATTGTGAAGATACTGAGTCGGCGATGGATCTCTCGACGTTTCGCGCGAAGGGTCTCGTGAAGATTGCGACGACGGAGTTCCTTCGATAATAAAAATGAACAATCGGCGTGTTATCGACAAGTTTTTAGGGAAAAATTATATTTTAACAAAAAAAGGAAGTCGAAAACTTACCGGCGGAATTAAAACTCGGTTGAACTCCATTTGGCGTGTGATGCATGGCACTGGGCTGGCCATTTGCCATTGGCGGCGGACCGCCCTTCAAGGAACCGGTCGAATCGGCGTACGATAGATATTGATAATTAGTCGGCTGAGACATTGCGTCCTCTGACTTTGAAGAATATGAAACAAAGACATTCATCGAATCGTGATTTTAAAATCGTTATATGTTTTTGTGAAGAATCGTCAAAATCATAATAAAAAAATGTATCTAATCAAACTTATTACATGAAATTACATAATTATTACCGATCAATCAAAAGCAATAGATTCTCCACAGGTATCAATTATAACCGTATTATTGTTAAATTTCACGAAATCAAAGTTGGCACTGGAGAAATTATTCTTCGACAGGTCTCGACGACTTGGACAAACACAATGTAGCTAACAAACGAGTGTCAATTACTAGGGTCGGCGCGGTCAGCCTTTCAAAAACCTGTTGTCAATTTGGATGTATTACAAATGACCGAGGATGCACCATTGACTCTCACAATTAGGCCATGGCCCCAATTTGAAATCTTCATTCACATAACTTTCACTGAGAATCATGACTAATGAGATGCACAAGGGGGACAACCGTTCGTGGCTGATAGATAGAAAATAGATCTCCGCATCCCCTTCGAGCATAAACGCGATAACAACTGATTGAAATTTCTCAATCCAACATTTAAAAAAAAATAATAATGATAAATCGTGATGTGTCACATATAAAATCATCGGAAATGATCATCGGATGTGACAAGGTCGTTTTGATAGGCTCGAAAATGTAACCTCACAAAATCCTTATTGCCGAGTTACGTTACGAAAACACCTAAAACTTCGGAGATAAAAAAAATTTTTTAAAAACCGATGCATCAACGTTCTTTACGAGCGATATCTGTACACGCGTTCGAAAGGTTAAAACGTCATCGGCGAGCGACGTTATATGTATGTACCTCCTACGAGTCTGGAAACGTCGGCCGCGCAGATGTGGAAATGTATCTTTCGATATTTTTTTTTTATTTTGTTTTTTCAGCAACACAAAGAGCGAACTCACCTCTCGATGAGTTTATCGCAAAGCGAAATCACCAACGTTACGTTGCAATCGTCACAGATTTGTGCATCGCACTCGCGAGGGTATTAAATTTGTGAAATTATCGCCGAAGATTAATTTGTAAACGGCACGCGACATTACGTGGCAGCCCAGGCGATCGCTACGCCGTTTTTCCCGAACGGCACGAACGCGAGTTAGGCCGCCGTCATATGGTTACGGTCATGGAAACTAGAGGTAAGGAGTAAAGGAGTACGCACGCATTGGTACAAAAACGTTCCCCGAATTCTCTAAAATAGTAAGGCACTGAGCACCACTGAACTCAAACGGCGACCGAGATGAAGTTAGCGCCGATAAAAAAGAAGCTAACGAATGAAGCTTCATTATTATCGGCGCTAGCTTCATCTCGGTTGCCGTTTTAGTTTAGTGGTGCTCAGTGCCCTACTATTTTACAGAATTCGGGAAACGGATTTCAAGATTTCAACCGCGATTTCCACGGTCTTTCGTACTCCTTACCTCTAGTCTCCATGGTCACTATCTTCGACCTACGTATCGTCGACGATCGACGTTGAGCGACCATCGACATGTGCGTATGGACCGATGATGCTGCGAGAAAAAGTGGAATGGCGATAGAAAGGGAGAAAACTAAGGGTGGTTTCGAACCTCTCTCTTTGTAGTTGAAGCTAATTGGTAGAAATCATGAAGTATAGATAATTTTTCCATATGTATATGTTCTTCCGAGTACGGGATAAATTACTGCTAGGAGGCGGAGCTTCTGACTCCTCCTTTGTGGGTGTTACAACGATATCGGCGCGACAACTGCAGGCAGAAATTACAACTACTTTTTCGGTGACAATTTCTGACACATGATCTGAAGTTTCATGCACTTCTATGTTTTTGGAGTGTATCCACAGTCCCCCCTCCCTTCTGACCGCCCCGCCCGACGGTGTAACGCACTCAAGGATTGGCACCGACAAAATCGCTGGGCAGGGCAAGGGCGTAACCAAAGAAGAAAGATTACAATCTTGTAATCTTTCTTCTTTGGCGTAACCCTTCGCGCAATAATGCCCTTCGATGCGACTGCCGATTGTTCATGCCATTAAGAAATTACTAATGACGAATAACTGAAAATCTCATTCTCGTAAAAAGCAGTAGGTTAGAAGAATTTCTATGAAAATGAAAGTTCTAACGGGCTAATTCATATTTCGTTAGCGATTGTATCAATTTTAATTGAAGTAAAGATGATTCGTCATTTCTTCCAAACGACGCGCTATCGTCGCAAAAAGCTCTCAAGCCTCAACTTCTTCGAGAATCTTCCGACGTTTCGAAGAAATAACGAATCACTGATTTTAATCAGCAAGAATTTGTCGCATCCATAATCAAAACTAACTATCGTCGGGTAATTGCAATGATGAACAATTTTTTAATGTGACGGTCATATGACCGCGGTTGGTAATATATCGATCACTCATGAAACTCGCCGTTAGTGCAATTGCAGTTGAACTCAGTTGGCGTTGATTTCGGTCTGATGTTTACGTGCTAAGTACATTATTCGGACAAGATTGCGGATAACGGACGATGGGTGTTCAATCGGAATAAATTCGAGCATTGTCATTGATTCGAACTCTTGTTTTCGATAATAACGCGACATAACCTCAAATACAAGACGCACGTGCATCGCCTCGGCACGGTGGGGGAGGACATTTTTTCGAGGGACAACAGAGACGATAGACCACGACGATAGTTCGTCGATCTTTTTTTTTTTTTTCACTGTCAACCGATCTGAAAATATTTCGGACAGCAGCTATGTTCGGTCGTGTCTTCACGTCAAATTTTCGTAATATCTCGGTAGGTAAAAATCTTCGGAGTATTGTGACGAATAAATGTTTAGGGTTGGAATGCATGGAATGCGCGAAACCGGAGAAGCGAATTGTTCACCTTCTCTGGTGAGCAATTGGAAAATTACAGTAAATCGGAGAAGAAAGAATAGTCTATCATCCGAGTTCGATCCTCATCCTTCCGAATCCGAATCAATGTCACCCCACTACCCTTGTATAGTCAAAAAATGGGCAGAATAGGTAAAACAAAAGTTTTGCAGCTTTTGTCCCGGGTTTGGAGCGGACCGACCGGAGCGCTCGCCGGCAAGGAGGCCGAGCAGAAGATGACGCAAATCCTGAGGAACAAATTTCCCAAGGCCCAAACTATCGAAGTTACCGATGTTTCCGGTAATTTTTTCTACCTTTGAAGTTATTTTCATATTATTTTTCTTTCGATCGCCACGCATTGTCAAATAAATATTGTTGTCGCAGGTGGCTGTGGCGCAATGTTTCACGTCAATGTGATTGCGCCGGAATTCAAGGGCCTGAATACCGTCAAACAGCACAGATTAATCAATGACGTGAGCAGTAATCATTTGCAAAGAATAAACAACGTCCGTGTAATTCCAAATATCTCATCAACGATATTTTCATTGGTTTCAGACTCTGAAAGACGAAATCAAGGACATGCATGGAATTCGTATCGAGACGGGAATACCCAGGCCATAATCTTGATTCTTGTATCGTCGATTAGTTACGCACCCACATTTTCTCCAAAATTGAAACCAAAAAAATTTTTTAACTTACAGATTATGTAAATAAGACGTTTGTCAAAACTTTGACCAAGGCAATCTCTCTCCGTGTACATAGTTTGTTGCAAATAAAAAAACTACCAAACAATCGATCTTTCTTGTTTAACCCAGCCACCCTTCGAGGGTTTCCCAGAAGAGTCTGCTTCTTTTAGTGTTAAGATTCGTCTCGTTTTTCCGGTTGTATGTAGAATAGCAAAAAAAACGTAATTTTCCGGTTCGGGTTGAAAAAACGAACGAATTATTCAAATAAGGCGCCTAGAACGCCCTCTGTGGACCGAAGTCTGAACTCGTGCCGGCGACAATTTCGTCACCGTTGTTATTTGGACGGGTAAAAAAGTTCAAACTTTGGTTATGTTCGGCAACACTTGATCATTTTGTTTACTCGATAATGAAAATTCATTAACCGATGCTGTGCCGATGTTTATCATAAAATTTGAACGAACCGTCGAAACGGAATAGCAAAGAACTATTCTACAAACGTTGATCAATCTTGTTCGATCTTGAAATAAACGTTTAAAGTGTGTATTTTGAGGTTATCCTGTCAAAAATGAATATTTCCGGTACAATTGTTTCCAACAAAGTTCGGGAATTAATGCCCAAACTATCGTCCAGCATAACCCCAGAAGTTCTGAGCAAAACTTGCGACGATCCGAGCGTTCAACCGTTTTTAAAATGGGTCTGTTCGAGTCTCGGTCGAGACAACATTCTTCTTCCCGAAGACATACGCTTGTGAGATATCAAAAAAATTTCACCGTTTTCCTTTGGTTTTCGGCAATTGTCATTCATATCAAAAGTTATAGAAGACGAATTCTCATAATCAACGAGAATACCGAAAAGATTGGGCCAAAGATCGATCGACGAATCATTGAATAAAATTTTTCAGAAAAAAGCATGTACAGAAAAAAGGAGAATGGCTAGAAGGCGAGGAATTGGATGCAGCTCTGGCGGATGCAGCCAAAGATTGTCCAGAATTGATGAAACTATTGAACCTCGATTATACCGACGGTACGCGATTGTCCAAAGAGCTCGAAGCTGAGAAAGATGCCTATAAGGAAGATATGGATTACCTTCGGACGCTGGAAGCTAGCTTGAAAACTTTGAAGTAATAAAACGGATCAGAAAACCTGTTCATCTGAAAAGTCTTACAAAATTGCAGTATCGGCTTTAAAATTCTGCGAACTTGTATTCTCATAGTCAATAATTGACTTCGAGTCCTTTTTATGCAAAATAAAAATTAATTCTTCCATCGTGAATCGATTCGTTGCAGGGATTTGGAAATAAAGCTTGACGAAGACATAGAGACGGATGAATCCGAACTAAAAAAAGATCGTATAAAAGAGTATCAAGTATACATGGATTGCATGAAAGTTGTGGAAGAGTCAGACTCGACCCACCGTCAATTCTGCAAAGATATTGAGAATCTTGTCAAAGTGTACGCTGCCGCAGCGGAAAAGGTAATGTACTCAAAAAATATATATATCGATAACTATATAAATAAATTAAATAAATCAAAATAATCTGCGAGCGTTATTAAATTATTTTCGATGACAAGTTTTACAACAAAATTATTGCAGAAAGGAACGCCAGTCGCTTGGACGCAAGTCCCTCTGGATCTTTTCATCAAACAAATGGAGATGCACAACGATTATCTCAGGGTTTACGTGAAAAGACAGTTTGGCGGTAAAGTCGAACAGGACAACGATTCGGATTACGAAAAGCTCATCGACGAGGGCAAAGAGCGATGTGGCGATGAAAAAGTACACGAATTACTTCATTGTCAAGCTAAGTAAGTCTGCTGCCATCCGTTACACTTTTCGCAGGGAAAATACAATATTTAATATTTTTATCGTTAAAAATAATTTTAAAAAATCACTAGTTCTTTTTGTTTCTATCCAATGATCGAAAAATGTACAAACGAATACGTATTGCAGTGTGATTACTTCGAAAACCGACGAAATTAATGCAAAAGTCGAGGAAGCCGTTTGTTCGGCAATGGCAGCGCATGCGATCGAAATTTACAACAGCAGAAACTTACGAACGCCTCAGTCGGAAACGCAACTACGGTATGAATCAATAAAAAAACCTCACACTGTCTGACAAAAAATCACGAAAATAATTAAAATGCCCCCTTAACACGATTCAACGTGATAATAAAATACATTGTCCTCGATTTTGGAAGGGAAGAGATCGTAGCCCTAACGGCAAAAAGGGATTTTTTGGATGAAAATATAACGCTCACGCGAAACACACAATTGGAAGAAGTTGTTAGACAATACGCTCGTTTGGTGATAACGAAAATTCTCGTTCGTGACGGTCATTTGAGAGCCGACCGAAGAAAAAATCGTTTGGAAAAATTGGAAAATCTTCGTCATCTTGCGCGCGACAAAGGTCACGGTTATTCGGATTTACTGTACATGTTGATGCACCTGCAACTACGCAGATTCAAAGAGATCGTCGAATTCGTGGCTGACGCTCATTATTACCTCGCTACCGAGTACAATTTGTCTTCGGTCCGAACCGTAAGCTTGTCCCAAAATTAAGACGTAAAGCAACGAAACGAATGTTCGAATAACGAATACGAAACATGGTTTTTTTTTCTTTCTCCGCGCTTCGATAGGAAATTATGCGGCAGCAGCAAAGTAAATTTGACGACATCATGAAATCTTTACCGAGAGAGCAAAATGTTTTCAATAAAATTTTCGTTTCGTTGATCAATACGGAATCGCAGCAGGACGAATTGAATGTGGCGATGAGACAGTACGACGATTTGATTGCGGATAATGAGAGACGTATGAAAGCACTTTTGGGTTATCAGCTTGATACGAGAATCGCTAATATTCAGCAGCTGTGAGTTTACATTTCGTTGATTTTTAAAAATTGATTTTGATGTAATCTTCGACTCATCGATTGTCGTTTTTTTTTTCATTTTATATCATTTTTAAATATTATTATTATTGTTATTATTATTATTATCAATATCATTGTTATTATTATTATCATTAATATTATTATTATTATTATTATTATTATGATTATTATTATTATTATTATTATTATTATTATTAATATTATTATTATTATTATTATTATTATTATTATTATTATTATTATTATTATTATTATTATTATTATTATTATTATTATTATTATTATTATTATTATTATTATTATTATTATTATTATTATTAATATTATTATTATTATTATTATTATTATTATTATTATTATTATTATTATTATTATTATTATTATTATTATTATTATCATTATTATTATTATTATTAATATTATTATTATTATTATTATTATTATTATTATTATTATTATCATTATTATTATCATTATTATTGTTGTTATTATTATTATTATTATTATTATTATTATTATTATTATTATTATTATTATTATTATTATTATTATTATTATTATTATTATTATTATTATTATTATTATTATTATTGTTATTATTATTATTTCAGAGACCACGAAGTAATGTCGATATACAATAAAGAGGTTGAAGTAGGCCCGACGAATAGTTTCAAATCAACGCCTTATCACGTGATGACACGCC
The DNA here is from genome assembly GCA_963971145.1 of Sussaba pulchella. Lineage (NCBI taxonomy): Eukaryota > Metazoa > Arthropoda > Insecta > Hymenoptera > Ichneumonidae > Sussaba > Sussaba pulchella. The sequence goes on along the minus strand of OZ020169.1, from coordinate 13,404,288 downwards.
TCGACGGAAGCACGAAGAGCGTGCGTGATATGCAGGATAGCGTTAATCAAATTCGGGCGAGGATCAAAGATATGCACGTAAGCGAGAGTTGATAAAAAGCAACGGAAATTTATATTCGTCCGCGATATTACGCATCTTACGTAATCTTTTTTTTTTTTTTTTTTTCCCGTATATTTACAGAGAAAGACTGCAGACAACTCGTTTGAACGAGACACGATTATACTTTGGCAATATTATCTCGCTAATCACGAGGCATTGCAATCGAAATACAACGAAGCCAAAAGAAGAGTCGAAAGTTTGCATTTCGCCGAAACGTTGGACAATTGAATTATCCGAATAATTTGTGGTAATCTTTGTTTTGTTATCTTTCGATAATGCAATTATGTACATTGATGAGCGAACGATCGTAATCGTCGACGAGCACGAACGTAATGATGATCCATGTCTACAATTACGCGCGACATTATTCTGTGGAATTTAATAATAATAAAAAAAAATAAAAAATAAAAAAAAAATTATGAAAAGCAATTGGCGAAGTCGGTCACAATCGGCGGTCCATGCGCGTTGAATAATTTCACGAGGGACTCGAATCGACGTCTCATTCGTCTCGTGTCGAGTTTGTTCATTTAAAAAATATCCGAAGCGTCGAAGAAGCGAACCGGAATCGTGATTGAATTTTTATTTTATTTCATTTATTTTTAATTATTTTTTCGTTACCGACCGAGCGGCATCGCATAATCTCGATAACGCCGTACATCCCGTAGAAACGACGAAACCCATTGAACCCACGTCTACATCGCGTTAGCGAGAGAACCAACGAGAAAAATGGAGCAAAAGTTTCTTTTTCCATCTATAATCCCGCGACAGTATCGAAAAAATTGGTTTACAATTATTTTTTTTTACCGACCGAGCGGCATCGCATAACCTCGATAACGCCGTACATCCCATAGAAATTACGAAACCCATCGAGAATCCACGTGTATATCGCGTTAGCGAGATAAGACGGATAACCAACGGGACAAATCGAAGAATCGCGGCTTGCGGGGCGACGAATAGTTCGCGACGCGCATGACGAAAACTTCCCGCATAAGGATGACGTTGCCGTGGAATCTAGAGGCACGAGCGACGCGAGCGTAACCTTGATCCATACATCCGAGCTCCCCTCCTCTTCGCCCTTTAACGCTCGTTTCGTCCTCCTCGCCACGCTCCGGCTTCCGAAACGTATCTCCCTTTTACCTCCGCATCCCGCCCCTCCCGCCTCCCCCGCAACTCGATCGTTCAACAGCGACATCAAAGCCAGGTGTTCAACGGAAAAAAATAAATTAAAAAAAACGAGAACACATCGAACGATGCTTCGGGAAGTTACAAAAAGGTCAAGCAAATGTACGAATATGTTTTTGTTGTTTCGTTTCAGCGCTTGACATCATCCGCGGATTTCATGGATTATGAGCTTTCTATCATATCGTGTATTATTACCGATCGATTAAGATCAAGACAAACCGATTTAAACCCGAAGAATCCTCGGAGACGCATTTAAACGATACTACGATTGGCTTCTCCAACATTTAATACGATTATTACGTTCTCCAGTCCGCGAGACTGCAAAACAATAACAATAACAACAACAACAACAACAACGAAACGTCAACAGGCGAGGTGCAAACTCGGGCTCAACGTGGCTCGCGGGGTCGTGTATTATCGATTCGTCCGGAGGCTCGAGTTAACGGTTTGTTTACACGACGAGAGCGTAGCAATTGTGCGCATGCGCGGTAAAGCCAAAACAATAATAACAGAGCGCGAGGAAGAGAAGGTTCATGGCTGCCAGCAGCAGCAGCAGCAGCAGCAGCAACGGCAACGGGAGAACCAGTCAGACTTGGTCGGACTCGGGTTCGTTAGATTTTCAAGTCCTCTGACCTGCGTGTTGATCTGTGACGAGCCACGACGAAGAAAGAAAAAGTAAATAATAAAAGAAGAAGAAGAAGAAAAAAACCGTTGTAGCCGTGGGAAAGGCAAACCTACAGGAGATTTCTCGCCAAATATCGGGGCAATACGATCGAGGTGAGAAAATTGAAACGCTGGCGCGTCTTTCTTGCCTCAACGTCGCCAGATCCCCGCACACGGCAACGGAGCGGATTCCGATACGAACCAAGAAAGCAAGCAGCGGCATTTGCTCGACTACCAAACCGTCGCCGAGCTTGGTAACAGTCGCGTTGTATATTCCAAACGTTTGGTTATTCAGTGACCCGTAGACGACGTCGTGACGTTTCACGAGCTCGCGAGCATTCGCACGATTGAGACAAACCCCGCGGTTCACCGATCGAAATAATCGCTCGAGCTTGTCGTTTCGGTTTATTCGTTATTTATTCATTTCGCAACGTTTATCAACCTTCGCAACGGATCCCGTGACGATCATCCGCGTGTCCGTGCGTCGGTGTTCGATGAACGACGATATTTTCCGCCGAATCGAAGTAATCTAGTATTTCCACAAATTTGGTTACACAACCGCGTCGCGACGTGTCAACGACAAAAAAAAAACGATATCTCAGAAGCTGCGATTATCGTTGTGTGTGTGTGTGATATTAACAATTGTAAACGTCAGAACGAACGTTCGCGGGTGTGAGAAACAGCGTTGGATCGAGTGAGAAAAAGAGATTGAGAGAGAGAGAGAGAGACACGGATAAAAGCGAAGGGGAAAAAGTGGGAGGTGAGTTAGTCACATGAAAACAATAACAATGCCACGGAGTGCGTGCCAATCGAGTGAAACGTCTGGGCATTGGTAGTGGGGGAAGCGGCGCTCATTCACTCTGAGAAAAAACATTCCCCGGGTTATACACCAGTCCGTCACGCTCGCTTGTATTCTCTCTTTCTCCGTTTTTTTTTCCTCCTTTCTTCCTCTCTCTCATTCGTTCTCCGGATCCTCTTCATTCTCGATAATCGTCGCCGAGGCGCGAAGAAGCTCGCAAGTTCGTTTTACTCGCACGTACGGCGATAAACGCGCTCGAGATAAAAAAAAAAACAAAAATAAATAAACAAACAAAAACGTTTAAACGTTGCGTGAATCGTGATGAATATTATATATATTCGGTGAGCTTCCGTTATCGTCAATGAAAACGATTTGTCATCGCGAATATTCGTTCGGATCGGTTGAATCATCGTTGATCGAAGGATTACGCATCGAGGTTTCGATCTTGCATCACGCGCGCATGCCAACGGCAGTTGAAAGATACGTTTTGTGAGTTTTGGTGATTAAATCGTCCCCGGTTACTGTTTCTCTTCTGTACTGTTTACGATTTACGTGTGTGTGTGCGTGAGTGCGGTGGATTTAACCCGCTCGTGGGTTCTCGCAAAGCGATCGCGCGCGCCTCTCGCGGTAGTTCGCGGTACCGCACGAGGAAAACTCGCCGCTGTGTATACAAGTTGTTTGTTATACGACGACGTTTCGAAGTCATATTACGGAACATCGTTCGAGACGGTATTGCTTCCGTCGTTGGAAGTAGACAAAAAAAAAAGAGAGAAATAAAGAAACGTCGGCGCGAGTTTTTTTTTTTTTTTTGTGTTTATCGTGGACGAAGTGTTTGCGTGGGTAAACAAGAGAGGCTCGAGCGAGGCTCGATAGAAAGTGGAAAAGGCCCGAAGACGACGTTATAAGGAATAACAAAAATCGAAAATTGAAAAATAAAAACGTTTGAAGAAATATTTTTTCTTTTTCGGCGACGGTTACGTGGATTAAGGTATATTCCATCGACCGATGAAATCGATGAGACCTTAAAACAGTTTCGTGACCTCGACGGAAACAAACGAGTCCTCATCGCCGGTATCGCAGTCTCGATTTCTTCTTCCGGCGTATTTCCATCGACAAAATTAACGAATAAACTCGGAAAAATCGAATAGAACCGACAAAAACTTTGATTAAAAAAATAAAAAAAAAAAAAAAACAAAAAAAAAGAGTTCCAATCCAAGTTTTGTCGTGGATAAAATGCCGAGCGCCGAGGAAACGACGTATCTGTTCAAAGTAATGCCGGAAACAACGGAGGACTTCATAACCCGAGACGTCGATCTTCTCGTCTCGCAAATAAAAGAAAATTTGCGATTATCCGGTTTCAAAGCCAAATCAAGCGTGAGCCAAAAAAATCGTCCATCTCCGTATCGCGTGCCTTCGCGTTCCTGGGCCGAACCCGGAAATTGCGAGATATGCGGCACGAGAACGAACAACAGCGCTCACGATCATCGGCACAATCATCATCACCATCACCATCATCATCATCATCATCACAAGAGAAACGCCGCGACGCGTGACGACGATCCTTACGAATTGTTGCAAGAACTTTTGCGCGAAGGTGGATTGATAAAAGAAGCCGTTAAACGATTGCAAACGAACATCGAAGATTTCGATAATTCGGAAGACGACGTTGACGACAACGACGATGTTGACGATGACGACGAAGACGAGGACTTAACGGTTGAACAACGACAACGAAGACGCGAATTGCAACAACAACATCGCGAAACAAGCGGATACAGAAGAAAACCTTATTATTACGATTCCGAGGACGAACCTTTGCCAGCGGTTTACGAACCCCTGGAATTGTGAATCTGTGGTGACGATTTTATATCGTGTGACATTCGTGTAACGCTTAATCTTCTCCTCGCTCCCGTCATCCATTTTTTTTCCTCGAGAACTGATTGAATTCGTTTATAAGTATGAAACCTATGTATATTGATGGAATATGTAATTATGATTGATAATTGTGCATGTACAGCGTCGTTGAGACGTCGCGAGAGATCGGTAAAACCGCGACGGCGACATAACCGTTGGATTACCTCCCCCACCTCCCTGCCCCGTTCTCTTCTAATCGCTCGAGTTCGAGAAGACTGAATCAAACAACGAAGTTGAAAAGTTTGCCGCGCAAAAATAGTGATACGGGGTTCGTTGATCGCCGAAGTTTCGTCGGTCTCGTTAGCAACGGAACACGAAATCGTTGCGAAACGATGATATTATGTACACACACGCGTGGGCTCGCGTGCGCGCGCGCGCGCGCGCCTTGATACGCGCGAAGGATTGAATACGAGGTTACGAGTGCGTACTTGTGTACGAAATACAAACTTCGGACTCGATAGCGCGTATGTTTCACGCGATCGTGGGCATACGGTTGGCGAAACTTGTGTGGGGAACTTCGGATCGTGCTTTCGCGAAATAAAGCTGACGAAATATCTCGAGCTTGACACACGTGGGAGGGGGGGGGGAGGAGTTTTTTTTTTTGTTTACAATAAACGATTGTCCGGCCGACTTTCAGCCCCGCGGAGATATGAGACGAGATTCGTGCGGCGAAATAATAATAAAAGACCGGAAATCAACGCCACGTGGCTCTCTCCGAGGCTTAACGTGTTTATAAAATATCTCGCGATGTTCCCTCGCAACGTTTACTTCTGGATACGGCGAATCAACGAGACGACGAGTTTCTTGGGAAGACGTATCAGGCTCGTTGTACACGAATATTTTCGATCGAGTCGGTGGAAACGAGACGAAACAAAAAAAAATAATTAACCCTCAACTGTTGATGTAGGTTCGATGAGAGTTGCGATTGCGAACGAAATTTTCAAACTATTTGTGATAAATTAGATTGGCTCGAAATTATTTTTTTACGTCATAAGTAACCCAAAAAAAAAAAAAGAAGGAAAAAATAATTGTGTAATTAGTTTGTCCCGAAGTTGTCATCGAACGGCGGGAGTTTTTTGGTTGAGGGTTGAATGCGAGAAAGAAAAAGTGTCGCGGTTTATTTTTTGAAAGAAAAAAATTTTTTTTTTTTTTTTTATGTTTAACATTTTTTTTTACCCCGCCGTTGGCAGCGCCGGTAGAAAATAACGAAACGCTAACGGAGTTTCCGAGTATGATGTGAGAAAGTATTCTCGTTCGCGTCTGCGACCCAGTATGTTGCTTGTGTGCGTGTGTATGTGTATATGTGTATATATGTGTGATCGTGTGTGTGTGTGTGTACCGCGGTCGGGACGGAGGTGGAGGACAGGCCAACAATACATTGAAAAAAAGATCGTCCGTGGCAAAGTGTGGAAGCTCGTCGTTGCGCCGTACCACACATACGTTTACGCGTTACAAGTACAGTTACTCTCAAAATTGAGCGTACGCTACAGGGTGAGTCACGAATTTTTTATTTTTCAACGCGGGAATCGCCATTTTAGTTTAAACATTTTTTTTTATATTTACAAAGTGCACGTTTTATCGGTCGTGTCAAGATACCATGGAAGTTTGAGTATCGTCGTGACGTTTAATTAATGAAGATAATTTGAAGAGTCTTTATTTACATCGCACAAAATTCGAGCGTTTACAGACGTGCAAACGAGGCGTATGAGATACATGCGAAATTTGAGGAGAATTTTGAGATCGGTGTTGAGAAAATTAGCTTGAGAAGTCGCGGCATTGATAGAATGTCAGCGTTAACTTGAATTGTTCGACGAATGCTGCGCAAAATTCTCTTGATTTTCTCCCTTGAGCCGGCGTTTTTGGTCATGTTTGTCTCGCCATCTTCGATATCGTTGAAATATACAGTGGCTCGAAGCTTCAATGATGCAATCAATGTCTTGGCCGGAAAATTAAAAATATATACATAAAAAAATGTGGAGAAAAAAAAACAGTGGTCGATCTTTCATTTTGGTTTATTTAAGAAGATTATCAACGAAAAAACGAAAGAAATTAAACATTTTTCACGTGTGAACGAGTATTGAATTTTTTTTGTTAGACTACACAGCTTAAAAGATGAAAAAAAAAATTTTATCAGACAACGCGATGGAAAATTCTAAATCTCCAGAGAGATTTAGATAAGATCTGAACTCTGAGATCTGAAGAGTGGAACCAAATAACTCCGGAATGGCATTTTTGTATTTTGCTAATTATAAATTAATTTTTTTTTTAATTCAAGACTGCAGCTTTTCCCATATATTCACATTAGAAAAATAAACAGATGCTATATCAAAGTTATTTGTTTCCACTCCCCCACAAGCGCCTTTTTTCCTTCGCAATGCAAATTCATAACAAATTATCCAGTAGAAATACGAGCTTATTTTCTTTTTTCCGCTATTTCAACGATATCACCGAGTAAAACGTTTCAGTTCTGATGGCGGTAAATTTTGCACAGATCTCACGAGCGTAGTTTTCGCGCAGGTTTTGTGCGATATAAATAAAATTCACCATTCTCTTCGTATCAATCACATACGAAGACAACATCGAAGTTTCCAAAGTATGTACTTTATTTCTCCGAAAAAAAAAAAAATATATAAAACGACTGATAAATCGTACCCCCTGTAATTAAAAAAAAGTGTTTCTACGAAAATGTTAGTTTCTGCGTTAGAAAAATGGAAAATCTTGGCATATCCATTGGTGTGAGGTTCAATTTTGCGAGTAACTGTACGTGGAAGGGACGCCACCGAGCGTATCTCGACACGTTCGAAACTACTCATCGCGGCAGCTCGAGACTGCATCGGGCTGGGAGAAGGGGTGGAGGGAGGAGGACTCGCGCCATCCAACCCGGATTATACCGGCACCTTTCGAACCGCGTGTTAGCCTCTCCCTTGCACGCCGTCATACCCGTGCACACGTATTATCATACATACACATATGCGTCAATGACAAATTGGTAATCGTGCAAGGCTATTCCGTGCACAATTGTCTGCCCACCGCGATTCAAGCCACTCACTCGCGCACAATAATCGTTGCACGGTGCTTTCGTGTTTACCGTTATATCGTCGGTTCACAGAACGAATGAGACATTCTTTGGCAAAGATGATAAAAGAGGTAAACACGAGATTGCTTCTGTGACGGTTTTTTTTTTTTCGTTTGTTTACTATTATTTTTATAATTTTTTTTTTCAGTCGATAACGATGAGAACCATTGAAAGTTCTCGTCGATCGTTGAATCTTTCGATCCAATACGATTCAACAACGAAATATAATTTTTTTTTCGCATCTCTTAATTAACGTTTATCATCGGAATAGAACGAAACCTTTTTTTTAAATTTCTTTAATTTAATTTAATTTAATTTATTTCCCGTGAAAATTTTCGATTTTCGCGAAGTTTTGTTCGAACGTGAGTTGAATTGTGGTAGAGCGGGCGACGATTCATCTTATTTACGAGATATGCACGACGCGAAACGTTGAACCCGGGTTCTTGACACAAAGATGGAAGGTGCAACGCGCCACGAACGACTTCGTAACTCGTTTTCCGAGACTCGGACGAATCGTCGAGGGCTCGTTGCAAAACAATCGCGCGTTCGGCATCTCGTCGCGTAATTTACCGAACCGTTGAACGGATTCCCTAGCGTTTCGTTCCCTCGAATCCGCCCGCCTCCGGTCCGATCGAATTAATTTAACAGATAGAAGAAGCACGAGTATCGATAAATAGTACCTAAGCGTTGATTAAACTTTCGAGGCCGCGATTTGCGTTTGCATTCGATGCGTTAAAATCGACGAATGCACGGAAACGCGGTCTCGCGGTTTGTCAACGCTCGAAAATTTCCCGCTCGTCGATGATTCGAGTGACGACTTGAGGTCGGAAATGGCGGGAAAATTCAAAATATAAATTTTGCGCGCGCGCGGTTGGGTCGAAAGATCGTTCGACGTTTGTCAGTTTTTCGTAGCGAAAGAAAATAGAATTGATCTTTTGGTATTATTATTATTGCATGCAAGAAGGATTCGCGCAATTTTGCGAACTTATATCGGCGAAGACGTTTCCGCGAACGATCTTTCGACCCTCAGTCGTGCGATGTTTGTACACGCGATATGTATAAAAAAAAACTTTGAACGCAAGAAAGACGGTGATCTCATTTAGATTTGTTCGTTAGTATATTTTTTTTTCTTTATGGGGGGTTTTTTTTTTTTTTTTCGTGAGCCACGCTCTCCGCAGTCGCTCGTCCTCGAGACGCCAAGCCGCCATTTCGCATCAGCGTTCGCGCGGCCATCTTGTAATCTAACGATTTTTTTGATATATATATATATATATTTTTTTCATTATCGTTTTTCTTTCCTCGTAAATTTAGTTCGCCCAATGAATTTCGCTGATTACACAATTGTTAACCCATCGCGTTTGACGTTGTAGAAATGTACATCTCTCTCGCGATTATTGAAAACATAATAAAAAGTTTATATATTTTTTTTCTTTTATTCAACGAGCGAATGGATGAGCATGTAACGATTAAATCGAGGGTGGGGGGGGGGGGGGGGGGAATAACATTGTCACCGAGAGATATTTCGGTTCGAATGAGTTACCGAGATAGTTTTGAAGTTGCGAGACTTTGTTGAATGCTGGTAAGTTGATTATACGCTGTGCATGTTTTAGTGCATAGTTTATGTATACCACCTTTGCGTCGATCGGTTCAATGCGTCGCGTCAATGACGTTATTATTCACCTGTGAAATCAATGTGTGGGTAGAATCCTGTATGAAACGAATGCCTCGTGCGCTCGTGTGTGTGTGTGGGTGTATGTGTGTGTTTTGGGCGATTATCTACGAAGGCGCCTAGCGATACGCGAGAATCTCAATTTCGTCACGTTACCATGGGTGACGGAAGCTCGTCTGGGTGATTCACAAGCCCCGATGATAAACCGAAAGTGACGATGATAAAGCACTAACGACGTCTGGTCAATACCTCGTTGCGCGTAAAATTCATATTCTCACGAAATTTCGAAGAAAAAATTAATTCGACCGCAACAAATGGATAGTAAGAGAACGGAATGAAAAATCAAGCGGATGAAATAAAATAAAAAAAAAACAATTAAATTGTACGATTACGCACCTCTCGTCCATACAATGTACAACGTTTTTACATTTATTCCGCGTCCGTTATCGAAAAATGTAAAATTTATATGATTGCCCTGTTTCCACATTTTTTTTTCTTCTGTTTATCGAAAAATCTATCATTGTGACGTTGATGAAATCATGCGATATGAGAATGTTTGCACGAATTAGTGTTTATATTCGTGATTGTGCGAGGAATGAATGCGACTTTCGTGTCGAAACCCGATTTTTTTTTCTACGAGGCAAGTGTTTACTTTTTTTTTTTTTCATTATTATAATTATTATTATTATGATTATTTTTCAATTCGTCGTTATAGAAGAATTAAGGAAAACTATATCTCGTTGTGATCGTCGAACGTGCTACAGCGAAAGCTCGTTCGACATGTCTAATTATAGATTAAAAACTATTCAAAGTTCAAAGCAGCATCGTCATGTGTTTGATTTATTTTGAAACCTGAAAACCTTTTTTTCGTTCCTGATTGATGATTCGTGGAAGATGTCGCAAAGTCTCGTCCACGGCCACTTGTTCGTGATTAGACGTCTTTGCTCCGTTAGCGGTCGTATATTCAATTGAACATTTTTTATTTGTATTCATCGGAGGTTAAGCGAATGTGTGTCAACAGCTGGATAGTCGAATACCCTGTTATCAAATGCTTCCATCGCGTTCGACGCCATTGCGAGATGGAGACGATCGACCGTTTGGGTCGAACGAACAAGATGGGCGCTTATCGTTTCGAGCCACGAACTCATTTGATATGTATTTCGATCATCGATTATGGATTTAATTTCGAATCATTACATTCTCAATGTCCGATGTAAGTGCATGGATACGCTTACAAAGTAGGTATAATCTCAGGTGTTCGATTGGTCAAACAATTATTTTTCCCAATCATATTCCAACAAGATCGTGGAATTTTTCTCGTTTTATAAATCAAAATAATTAAGTACGCCTTTAAATATTACATCAGCAAAATAAATTCGATAGATAAAATCGCGACTATGTTCGCAGGTTCTTGGTGCGAACAAGTCGCCGAACAATTTCGCGAAATCAACACCGTTCATTCGTATTTCCGCTCGTACTTCGCGTGTGTCGCTCGATGAGAAAAAGAACGATAATTAATTTGCAACGAAGCCGAACGCTTCGTACGCGGCAACATTGTACGAAGTTGAAACGTTTTGCCTTCGTTTACGGATTTACGGCTTCGGTTTTGCTCTTCGGTCGAGTCCACGAGTTTATAATCCAACGAGGAGTTCTTTATTTCTTCTTCGTTCTTGGATTAAAGTTTGCGCGTGGGATTTTCGAAGTAGTACATGGGGAGTCCTTGCGTATAGGGATATCGCGGGAGAAGCCCCCAATACCGGTTTTCAACGGCGGGGACCTGTTGGGTTGCCCGTACGGGCGTTCATGCCGCGCCACGATGATGATGGCCCTTGGTACCGCGCCCTTCGCCCCGAGCTCGAACTCGGTGAGAGCTTATTGGACGGACGGAAGAATCGAAGGTTCAACACGCCAGCGCAAACCGATTCGCGAAGACTCCCTTCGTTGGGCCACGCGCTCCTCGAGAACCTTGCAAATTTCATATAGAAGCGAATCAATTACACACGTAGCATGAAAAGACACGCGCGTATGAACCATTCTGTGGCTGTGATGATGTTGCTCAGGTCAGAGAGAAAGTATCCGGCATCGATGGGCTGCTGGCGCTGCTGCTGCAACGTCCGCGTCGTACAACTAAACGATCTTGAGTTGGTCATTGTTTTTTGTTTTTTTTCTCGGTAAAACTCATTTAGGGATTGCCCATTTCGCTTTCCATACCGCGCTTAGGATCTGAGGAGCCCTTTTTTGAGAGTCCAATAACAGGGTTTGGACGGTAAAGGCGAGCTAACGATTATTTATCGGCCCATTTTGTTCTCAAACATCGTCACGTGGCGTAAATACACGATCAGCAGTTGGCATATTTTGTAAGTATGCTTTCTAGAAATTATGCAACCGTCGTTGAATAGTAACTAGCCGGGGATACGTAATCCCAACGATTCTGAGGGAATAGGCATTTTTTTCCCTGCGAATTTCAGTTACCTCTTGATAAAAAAAAATAGTGGCGGGGAGAGGGGAAGGAGAGGTCTGAAAAATCTAAAAAAAAATAAGTAAGGTCGTAGGATCCAAAAGAAACTTAAAAAAAATCATCGACCACATCGGGGGATAGAAGAGTTTCAGTCCGGTGATTCGGCATGGTTTGCCCCATATACACGCGTATCGATTCTCCATAGTTTTCCACCGTCACGTGACTGTTTACATCAATTCTCTCGATTGTATTCATGCCGCATTGCCGTTCCCGAACGACGGACATTGTTCCATGATTGGATTCGAGTGTCACGTGACGCAAGTGTAAAAACTCAGAGGGCGCTACGAAGCGCAACGATTAGATCGACCGCGAATGAGTATTTTGTTATTGTTACGACGGGTAATTTCCACTTCTGTCGTAAATATACTACGTGTTTACGTATGCAAGAACCGTCCGTCACTATAGCATTGTGCTATATGTACAAATATAGATAAACGTATAGATGCGCCACTGTGACGTCTCGTCTCGGGTTCGTCGTCGTTGGTTGACGGTACACGAGAATAGCATTCATCTCTGTAATGTCTAGAAAGCTCTCAACCATCTATAAATATAACTCGGCGTGGCATGCCCTCCGCATATGCATAGGCGTATGAAAAAAAAAATATATATATATGTATATATCTTGAAATCTCATCGAAGCAGGTCTATCGCGAAACCTTGGATGCGAACCGTTACAGCGGTTCGCACTTATGAGTTCGTGTTTATCGCTGCTGATCATTCGGAGTTTTACGATGTTTATTTTCTTTTTGCGAATATACGAGGCTGATCGAATAAAATCTTATCGAGATTCATCAACGTTTTCGAGTGAACTGAACTTCGACGTTGATTATGGATCTGATCTTTGAAGGTTAAATGAAGACTGGGTTAAGCGAAAAGCTGTTTGAGCTACTAAAATAAATTTTTGAATTTTTCTTTAATCAAAATGTGTTCTCAAAGATTTTCGACCCGACTTCGCTGTTGTTAAATAATAGAATCGACTGTCTTCGAAGGCTAGATTACGTCGCGAGATGAACCGTGTATGTATGCCGATCTGGGCATCGTGCAGGCAGCGATGTACTTATTTCACAGAGGGCGCCAGCGTCCGTCATTCGCAAACCCGTTGAACGACCGAAAAGCTGGGATTTCGCGGCGGAAATTGATTGACGAAATTGTCAAAAGTTATTCGCATGACGTTGCGGCACATTGGGCAATCTCAGCTTCGATGTACCGACGAAATTGATTTATTTTGAGAGTACTAGAAAACTATGTCAGTCGTAGACGCGTTTTTTCTTCAATGACACCGTGTTAAATATACTCAACGACGGAATAAGTATCGTTTGTGTACGTCGGGCCATGGACGTAGCGTGAAATTAGGCGGAAAATCGATTACACGCTTCACCGATTTTGTGCTCTTTATGATTTCACTGTACTGTCGAATTATTAAAATGATAAGAAGAAGAAAAATCTTTTTTTTCTTCATTCTAATTGTCCAAAAACTTCGACCCGATCTTTTCTTCGTACATTAAATATAAAGTAAAATATAGTTGCACGTTCGAATGACGGAAAAACAATTTTGATTGTCGTCATACAGGCATGCACGCTGCAGGTTAGAAGATGCGCGTTGTCAGCTTCACAACAGTCGCGTCTTCAATTGTTTCAAACATTCCACGGAGTCGTATTACGCCAGAGGTTAATAAACTCCGACGCTACCAACGCTGTTGTTTCGAAATAAACATCGAGGTAGTATTCAGAAAGTTTCCGGAACAAGCGAATTATCACGAATGTACGAGAGCTAACAAACGTTTTCACGCATACGAGAATCGTGGATAAAGTCATTTACATCGTCCGGAATTGATGTAAAATTCTTTTAATTCGCAATAGCATCGGACGAATTCTTAAAAGTTGGAAGGATCGAAGAATGATTGTCAGTGTTGCCTGATAATATCGTTTGAGGCCATCGCCGACGGCTGTCGGGTCTGCGAAAACGAGATCCGTTGTGTGTTGACCTCGTCCCTCATTACGACGTATCGCTGCCGGAGGCAAAATGTCGGCACAGCCGCGTTAGCGGCGGCGGATTGTCGGTCGGTCCTTCGTTCCAGCCGATACGACGAATCTGGGACACAAACGGGAATCGCAGAGAGTCACGTGACTTCGTCCGAGAACTTCATGTGATTAATCTACCGATCCTACCGCTCAATCGTCGAATTAACAGCCATTCAAACGAATCGACGAATACTTTTCTTCGTTTTTAATTCAACTAAAATAATTTTGTTTCCGCTCGCGATCGTTGAAAAATTGATCGAACAAGTTCGACTCGAAGAATTGGGGGTTGCGTCAGAACCGGAAGAAACGAGTTTCCGACTGGCATTGGAAGTAGAAATCGATGACACTTAGATTCGAGTTATTTCGTTTGTTCGTACGTGATTAATCGGTCGTTGAAAAACCTGCGTGAGATATACACAATCGGTTCGAAGAGCTTTCTATTCGGGTCGTCAAACACGTCGTCGTTACGTGAATCCTGAGCTTCCGTTCTACGTTCGGAACGAGTACGTTGTTCTATTATGTATTGCGCATGCACGACGACGACCGAGTCAAACGAACGAGTTGGGATCGACTTCGACGAGTATTTTCGCGACAACGTACGGGAAAGAAATATTTTAACATTGCACGAGCTTATTTCAATTTCTCTTTGATACAAGGAGGAATTGTCTGACCGAAAAGCGCCAACGACTTCGGTCAGGTAGAAAATTGTAGTTGGTTGACCTCACCGAACGAGTTCGGAATTCGACGTAAATTCATAGACGTCACGTGACGCATCTTCTTTTCGCAATCGGATGTGAAAAAATTTGGTGACTGCGATATCCGCTTATGAATGAATAACGAACGACAAATACGATGAAATAAATAAATAATACTCAGACAATTTTTTAAATTAATTATTGCAAATAATGATAAATAATTCACTTGAATAAGTTAACTATTTAATGTCACGATATATCGTGATATTAAATTTCTAACTTATATGTATATGTTAACTTTAATGAGTTAACAATTAAATATCACGATATATCGTTATATCGATATATCTATATATACATATTTATATATATGGAGGAAAGTGATTGTTTACGGAGACAAGCACTCGCATATGAGGTGCCGGCGTGTCCTGACGCTCCATAGAAAGCTGCTCACGCCCGCTAACTCATAGGTAATCACACGGAGCCGCTGAACCGGAAGCTGCTGACGAAACTCCATAACAATGATAATTACTTCTTTTCAATGTTTAGCGTCCGTTATCCAATGACCAGAAAAAAGTAACGACCGCGTTATTGCAAAAAGTAACATCCATTCTACAACACAATTGCAATATCTTTGACAATGGCTATTACAGATTTGCTTATGACCAATTTTTTTCTCATTCTTTACACCAGCACCCATGTTTTCGATCAAACGCCACGCACGGGGTCAATTTAGTGCACAAACTTCGATTGTCCGCCATTTTGAATTGACCGTGCGATCGAGTTGAAAAAATTCTCAAATATACTTTGAACATTGTTAAATCAATTGATATTAACGAAAAGTGCGAGTGAAACTATCTACGTGCATACAAAAATTGACGAATTTTTTTTTTTCATTACTGTTGACAAAAAAATGACAGATTCATAATTACGCCGTGTGCAGTGTGAGAGTGAAATACACAGGTCGCGTCTGTCAATTATTTTTGTTTTTATCAGGAGCGACGGTTGATAAGAAATATATTGTGCGATACGCGGTCGTGTCCATTCGTGCGGATGATTAATCGATAAGAATCGAGGAGAGGCGATTGTTGTGGAAGCGATCGCGCGTTTCGGACGGGAATAATGATATTTTCAACTGTCGTCTCGGCACAACCAGCGTGCTCTCTCGAGTGCTGTGCAATAACGACGCGTTATCGTGTACTCCTCGGTGAGCACGCGTGAAACACACATTCGCGTTTCGAACGAACCGAACGAAGACCGAAATCCAATAACGTTTTCACGCAGTCGCAGCTGACGTCTGGCTCCGGCAACCATCGGCGAGTTCGACAAACATGGCCGCCGCTCAACCACCAAACACGTACGTATTTGCGTATTTTTCCGTGTCGTCGGCCTCAAAATGTTGAATCGCGTACGAGCTATCTATCGCACGGTTATAAATTATGTAATTCGCGGGACGTTTGGCCATCGTGGTTTCATTTCGAATCCCATGTTTACATTGGCGCGGCCAGACGTTGCGGAATAAATGAAGATGTTCAAGCGTTCTGACATTTTATCGTCTTATCGGAATTAAAGATGCGTAAATGTATTTATCACGCGTCTGTGGATCATGTTTTTGCAGTTAATTGTTTAGTTTTTTATTTTTTTTTAAAGGGATGGGACTAGATATCGCTTGTAATTATGGGGATGATATTATGTTTTGTTAGGTTAGGAAACGAACGATGAATATAGTAGGTTGAAAATTGGCATAATGTGCTTTCTATTTACTTTCGAGTAAGTCTATGTGTATCTACTCATGTTGGGACATCGTGTGACAGTTAGAGCCGCCTTTGTTGACTCTACAACAATGCGCACGATTATTTTTTTTTCTTCTTTTTGCTAGTTTGGTATCTACGCGCCCCGCAGTGGAACAGTGGAAGAGTACCATTGGTTTATATATTTGGAAGTGACATTGTTGGGGGATAGGAATTATCTGTAGAGAAAATGTTCTACTTTGAATTGTACTGGTTTTAAAAATTATTATTATTATTTTTCTACGGTATACATACGCTTTTTATTAGAATTAATAGAGGAGCAATTCGGAGATGAGACTTTGGTGATCAATTTTCTTTTCTTATCGGTCGCGATGTTTTTGATCACGAATTTCGATGAATTTTCATGAGTTCGAATTAATTTTGAATAAAGACATGAATTATCAAAAATGTTTGCGATTTTTTAATTTGTAAAAAATGCTGACGACTGAATTAATCCTGGAGACGTTTGAGCAGATGCTACATTCAATCGGAAATTTACGGCCTGATTACGAAATAAAGCTTAAAAGTTTTTGTCTGAAACTTGAAAAAACCGTTGGCTAACGATTGGCGGAGGCTTCGTGGGGCAAGATCGATTTAAAATGAAGAGCTCTGCTGCTTGGTCGGTAATAAAAACGTCGGTAAAGCAACGTTTGCGGCCACGTTTTATCTCACGACCGAAAAAATGAGAGAACGGTTTACTGCGTCTTAAAATTCCGTAGTCAATGATTCTCCTCGTCTTTTGTCCGAGAGATCAATCGTGGTCGGGAACAATACATTACAGTTTCGGTTACCGACTGAGCAGTTGAACCTAAAATATTCGAGGTATCCGCCGTACCGAGAAAATTTGTTTTATCACACGACGCTGATGTGGGACTATGTAACTCGATTGATAACAACATTCTAATTGGAATTTTCCCTGCCACTTTGGATCTATCCGATCTAAAATGGGAACAGTGACCTGCGTATGGAAAAACTAC
Source organism: Sussaba pulchella (assembly GCA_963971145.1). Lineage (NCBI taxonomy): Eukaryota > Metazoa > Arthropoda > Insecta > Hymenoptera > Ichneumonidae > Sussaba > Sussaba pulchella. The sequence continues at coordinate 13,386,884 of OZ020169.1, read as the reverse complement.
GAGCTACTGTTATCATTTTTCGTTATCATAAAAGATAATGCGTAGCAGAAAAGTTCGAGATGTGAAGATCGTTTGTTATCGTTCTTGTACACGCACATGTGTATATCTCTGTTGAAATTCGAGTCTTCACTCAGCACATTCTTGAGATGAATTCAGAAAGATATATAAACATGATACAACAAAAAGTAGTCACAAAAACCGTAGCAATATTTTTTTATAAAAATATAAATTCCCCAGATTTTTATCATTTTACCGTCACAATAAATTACGACTCTCCCTAATATCAAATCACAAATAAAAAATAGTAGAACAACGAAAATAAAATTAGAAAGATGCCTTAGAAAAAAAAAAATTTTTTTCAATGAAAAATCAAAGAGATTCGTAACACTGCCGAAGAAGTAAACGAAATTTTCGTGTCAATAGCGTTGCAGATTAAAAATCGACCGTTATCGGATTGGCAAAATGAGTTCCCGTAATTTGTGTAGAGGCCTTTCGAAATACACCAGAAAAGTTCGAAATCGTCAACTTTCAAATTTCGATCAATGTCATACGAAAAATATCATTAACGAAACGAAGACCACGCAGCTCTCGAGGATCCGATTAAAATGGATCAAGCCTTATCGAAATTACGCGACATCCTCCCACACGTACGTAACGCGTGATTCTTCCAATTGTGCGACGATCCCCGCAATTGCATGCATTGTTTCGATAGGATTCCAAACGTTTTAGAAATAATTTTTTCATCCAACATTTAGTGACGATAAAGCTCTGATTCGGATAAAAACGCTAATTCGGATTTTAAAAAATGGATGTTATATGGTTGCAGAACCACCGTGGTGTCGCATTACGCGCGAGGTGAACACACTCTTAAAGTACCGATGTCGTTGTTTCGAAAAAATCGCGAGCGACTTGTCCAAAATTTGAAAAAAACATCGGGCGTTTCCGCATCCGGTGCAGCGGTAATTCTCCAGGGCGGCGCGGAAGTTCCGTTCAACGACACCGACGTCAATTACGAATTTCGACAAGTGAGACAAAGATTTTTCAATCAACGAAAACGCATCGCCACCGCAAATTTCAATTATTAAAAATAAAAATAAAACGAAGACGTTTCAGTTTTATTTCGACGATTGTTTAAATGTTTTTTTTTTTTTTCGTAGGAATCGTTTTTTCAATGGTGCTTCGGCGTGGAAGAACCCGACTGCGTGGGAGTTTTGGACGTCGCAACCGGATCCTCGATTCTTTTCGTTCCGCAATTGCCGAAAGAGTACGAGATTTGGTGCGGCAAATTGAAAACCACCGACGAATTCAAACGCATTTACGGTGTCGACAGAGTTCATTATACCACGGAAATATCGGCTGTTCTCGTGGACCTGAAAGCGAAGCTACTTCTGACGTTGGTGAGTCGAGGCGATGTTGCGTTTTTCATTTACGATCTAGACAAGGCAATTTTGATTTTTTTTTTTTTATGTACGGAATTGCACGAATTGCATTTTTTTTATTTTTCCGACAGCGAGGACAAAACAGCGACAGCAAGCTGTACTGTCAGGAAGCTACGTTCGAAGGAATCGGCCAGTGCGTATTATTGATTTTTCATATTAATTTTATTCATCGACGTATGTATTATATACTCATCGATATAACTAATATATTATATTTTTATATTAATTACTAATTATTAATTAGTAATTGATAATTAATAATCAATAATCATAATAATAATAATAATAATAATAATAATAATAATAATTATATTTATTATTATTATAATAATTATTTATAATATAATATATATAATAATAATGATAATAATAATAAAAATAAAAATTATATAATAATAATAATTATATTTATTATTATTATAATAATTATTTATAATATAATATATATAATAATAATAATAATAAAAATGAAAATTATATAATAATAATAATTATATTGATTATTATTGCAATAATTATTTATAATATAATAATAATAATAATAATAATAATAATTATTATTATTATTATTATTATTATTTATTATTATTATTATTTATATTATTACTGCTACGATTTATATTATTATACTGTTACGATTAAATAATTTTTATTTCTTCGTATTTTCAGATTCAAAGTAAACAATCAAATACTCTTCCCAGTGATTTCCGAATGGTAAGTCCTCACAATTTTACCAAATTTTCAATTCAACTCATCAGCAGTTTGCATTAGAACTAAAAAAAATTGATAAATAACCGGAAATGAAATATTTCCGTGAACAAAAGACGATCATTATTATTCCATCGAAAAAATTTCGAGCAACCGCGCTCGAAAGCCGACGAATTGAGCTGACAGAAATGAAAATTCTTCCGAAAAGTGACGAAAAACTGATCATGCACCACGTTAAAACATCGTAGACCGAAGAACACGACTATAAGTTCCACCCGTCGAGTCAATTCTCGAAACATACGAACAAAAAATGTTCCCAAGAGCTTCATCGTTATTCACCCTTAAAACGAACGTTCCAACCCCAAAATACATCACGAGAACCATAAATTACACGCGAGGAAGAACAAAAGAATCCGCGGTACCGACACGAACGATTATTTTCGCCCAGGAAGGTAATCGCATACACGAAGTACCATTCGTTATTCAAAAAATTCGTCAATACGATGATATCCTCAAGCTCGTCCTCACGAAAAATATTCAAAAAATCGATAAAAATCCGCAAAAAAACAAACCGAAAATCCACGAAACATCGAAAAGAATTCACATAGAAACAACCGAAGGCACGGCAATTCTTTTCGCATCGGATAACGAATTTTTAAACACCTTCGAGATCGAAAAAATTCCGAAGAACAACGTAGATCTTCATCGTCGATCATCGCCGGTCGGTGCGATTATCGAGAACATGATAACCGAGGAAATAAATTGTCGGGTTGCTCTCGAAGCGGTTAAGGAAATAATTGCGTTGGAAAGCAACGAAGCCGACCGAATAAACGCAACTTTCGAGGCATCGCAATCGAAATCTTCGCTCTTGAACAACGCAAACGGTCGCGAAAAAATGTTCGAACAATTGACGGAAATGATATCGAAGACTCGTGACAACCAAATGATAATTCGTGGTCTCGAACTTTTGTCCAAAGATCGATTGAATTTGCCCCAAAATCGTTACAAAAATCTCTTGTGCGACGAAGCGTTGATACGAGCGACGAACGGTGAATTCACACTCGGGCAATTGATCGAAACCGTGAAAACGATATCGAAATACGAAGATTCGAAATACCACGAAATCGTCGATGCATTGTGGATTGGAATAAAAATTTGCGAACGTGAAATAAACGAGAAAAATTTGACTTCGCTTTACAAAATATTGTCGCGTTTCGATACCAGTCGAAGCATCGTTAAGACGATATTGGAAAAAAAATTAATGTCGAATTGGTGGAAATTGTCGGGTTCGGATATGGCGGAAATAATCAACGTTGTTCGCGAAAACGTTGACGTAACAACGGCGATGTCTTGTGCTCGAAAATGGGCGATGTTGCACGTTAATACGGCGAACGAAAGCGAATTGTTCGATTTTTTGACGAGTTTTAACAAATTCGCGAGCACGAAATTTTCGTTGGAAAAACCATTGGCCCGATACATGGCACGCAAAGGTCTCGAAACCAAAGATCCCGCCGTTATCGCACGAATTATGAATTATTGCGGCAATCGCCGTATAAGAAATCCAATTATATTCGACATTTGCGAACGTTATTTGACGAAAAACGCGATGACGATGCCAGCATCGTTGCTCGCTCCTATCTTCGTACCCTTTGGATTTTTGAATTATCGTCCGTCGAAAATTCACGAATTTTGGAACAAATTCGAACGAGCACTGGCGGCAAAATTTTTTTATTTGGAAACAAACGATGCTTTGAATATTCTTTTGTCATTCGTTTATTTGCGTCGTTCGCCGATTTATTTCGTCGAACGATTGTTCACTCGTGATTTTCTCGAGAAATTGCATCTGACGAACGATTCGACGAACGTGAGATATTTGAGAGAAAAATTGCGATTTCTCGACGCCGCTTTGGAATTGGAAAGCGATCGATACGCTTGTAAAATGTCGACGGAGATTAAAAATGTGAAAAATGTTACGATGAAAGCGAGGATAAAAAGAATAGTCGATGTTGTTTATCGTGATTTGGCTCGCGTAGTCGGTGGCGAGGAAAAGCTGAGCAAACACGTGATACTGGGCGGATTAACGACGATCGATTTGTATACGATGGATTTGCTCGTACATTCGACACCCGTCGATTCTTCGATTTTTTCGATACGCGGAAAAAATAATAACGAAATAAAAATTGCCGTTATCATTCATTTGCCCGAGCATTATTGCAACGATACGACGAATTTAATCGGACCACAATCCATGCGTATACGACATTTCAGAAAATTGGGATTCAGAGTTATGACGTTGAATTACAAAATTTTACTCCGACTCCGGCATATTCCCAACGAAATGAGGGATTATCTCATCGATAGGCTACGAATTTCTTAATGTGTCAACATTTTTTATAAATATTTAATTATGTATTTATCGTTTTTTCATCGTTTGTGTCGTCGAAAAATTTGTTTTTTTACGCGGGAGAGTTAAATACGATCGAAACGAGTACCAAAACCGTATTTTTGATGAAATACAAAATTATCTTATCGATAGATTTACATTTTTTAATATATATTTACCGGATTTGTTAAAAAAAAATTTACATTGACTTTTAACGTATTTCACACACGTTTTAGTGTGTTACGGTGTATATAATTGTCGAACCAATATATGATTGCATCTAATGACTACGTGTACACGTTATTTGCGTCACAGCCGCGTTATCAAGACACCGGAAGAAATGGAGGTACTGCGATACGTCGCCAAAGTCAGTTCCGATGCTCACAAAGTTGTGATGCAAAACGTGCGTGAAGGTTTCACGGAATATCAGGCCGAGGCTTTGTTCAAACATTACGCATATTCGATCGGGGGATGCAGACACGTCTCTTACACTTGCATATGCGGTTCTGGTCACAATGGCTCGTATCTGCATTATGGCCACGCTGGGGCTCCCAACAACAAAATCATAAGAGACGGCGACATGTGGTAAGAAACGGAAAAACTTGCGATCCATCGATATTTTAAAAATCCGTAGAGAAAAAAATTTAAGATCTCTGAGAGATTTTGGAACGAATTTTTGTATTTTATTTTTTAATTAATTTGTGGTTGTTCGTGGGCAGAGTATAAAATTATTTGGAAGCACAACAGCAAGTTGAAGTATTTATTTTATTTATTTTATTTATTTTATTTATTTTATTTATTTTATTTATTTTATTTATTTTATTTATTTTATTTATTTTATTTATTTTATTTATTTTATTTATTTTATTTATTTTATTTATTTTATTTATTTTATTTATTTTATTTATTTTATTTATTTTATTTATTTTATTTATTTTATTTATTTTATTTATTTTATTTATTTTATTTATTTTATTTATTTTATTTATTTTATTTATTTTATTTATTTTATTTATTTTATTTATTTTATTTATTTTATTTATTTTATTTATTTTATTTATTTTATTTATTTTATTTATTTTATTTATTTTATTTATTTTATTTATTTTATTTATTTTATTTATTTTATCCATTTCATTTATTTCATTTATTTTATCCATTTTATTTATTTCATTTATTTTATCCATTTCATTTATTTCATTTGCTCTGCAGATCGTCGAGAGTATTATTTTTCTCACTTGCCCATATTTTATTTCGTTATTCATTGTTTAAGTCTGTTCGACATGGGTGGAAACTACTGCGGTTACGCGGCCGACATTACCTGCAGTTTTCCGGCCAACGGAAAATTCACGGAAAATCAGAAGCTCGTTTACAACGCCGTGTTGGAATCCCGCGACGCCGTGATCGGAGCCGCGAGACCCGGAGTCAAATGGACGGACATGCATCTGTTGGCCAACAGAGTTTTGTTGAAATCGCTGAGGAACGGTGGATTGTTGATGGGCGAGGTTGAGGACATGATGAAAGCGGGATTGAATGAGATATTTCAGCCTCACGGACTCGGACATCTTTTGGGACTGGACGTTCACGACGCCGGTGGTTATTTGCCCGGAAATCCCGAGCGTTCCGATCAGCCCGGAATCAGAAGATTGAGAACCGCCAGAATTCTCGAAGCCGGAATGGTTCTCACCATAGAACCTGGCTGTTATTTCATCGATTACGTAAATAAACACTGGGGCGTTCCTTCATAAAACCATGTTGGAATTTCATAGATTTAACTTTTCAATAAGATTTAAGATGTATGATAAACATTTGGGTAAAATTACAGATCCGTTTTTTCCGTATCATACCTTTAAGGGGTGTCACTGAGCCATCGAAACGTTTCATTTGAAAATAACCTTACATTTTTCGATTTAATTTTGTTGGAAAAACTTTTTTTCTGTCTACGATTCTTACGTCTCACCGACAAAATATGCGATTATTCGCACGTAGAAAAGTGATATGACAATTGAGTGAGTTGAAATGGAAAATTTCGGTCCCCTAGAGGCACCCCTCAAAGAAATCGTACGGATCTTCAATTTCACTCACAATTTTTTTTTATACACCTCAAATCGTATCAGCAAGTAACATTTATGAAATTTCAACGTCACTCTATCGAGGGACTGAATAAAAAATAAGAATTTGAAAAATGTTTGACCCAAATTTCTTTGACCGCTGATTAAACAAAAATAAAATGTTTCAGCTGCTGGACGAGGCTCTCGTCAATCCGATTCAGAAAAAATTCATCGTTGCCGATAAATTGGCGCAGTTTCGCGGTTTCGGCGGTGTCAGAATCGAGGATGATGTTTTGATAACCGAAAACGGCGTTGAAAATTTCACATTTGTTCCACGAACGTGAGTTTACAAGAAATATTACGCTCACGATTTACAACGCAATCCACTAATTCGTTTCGTTGTAAATTTTGAAGAGTTTCTTTTCCTTCGTTTTCGAAAAAAAAACAGACTTGAAAGTATCTCGTCGCAATTGCAGTCATTGAGAAATTTGGTTGGTTGAACAATTCATTGTAATTGCTATTTTTTTTCTGATTCGAAGGATCGACGAGATCGAAAAATGGATGGCCGCAGGTAGAAGCGGCGAACCGTTGCCCCAGGAACGAGCAGCTAAATCTTTGTCTTCCTTCGATCATTCCTGATTCAACATTTTACGCTCAAAAGAAACATTACGTAACGATTACGTTTTTTTTTTTTTTTCAATTTATTATAGCAAAAAAAAAAAAATACGCTACTGCAATATAATGTAAAATAGTTTATTATAAAATTGACATATAACATTTTTCTAATTGTTGATCTATTTGTGAGTTTTATTTTATCTACGGATTGATTAATTATGATGATTGTGATAAGTTCTGTTTATCGAATCGAAGTGACGGCAATTACGATTTGAGGCGTAGCCATAAATCCTGCAATTCACCACGCGATCGAGAGAAATATCGAGAAATTTTTATTTACAATTTTATTCATGGAAAAAGGGAAAACGTGGATAATTTTTTTTAGCGTTTTCGCATTGGCTAGATTAATGTTTATTCGAACGAGTTCGTGACGTTTTAGAAAAATCACAAATTGCGGTTTCATAGTTGAAAGAGGAAGAAAAACGACGCCTCGGTCGATGTAGGACATTAAGGCTATCCGAATGTTTTCGTGTTGAGGAACTCGAAAATTGATACTTATATCACAGTTCAACAAACCGTCGAGTTAGCTTAACGAGGCGAAGAGCGTGACAAAAAAAAAGAAAAAGAAAAAAGAATGAACGGACGTCAAATTCCTCCAAGAATATGCTAATTACATCATTTGTGAACATCGTGCGTCTATTTTATGACGTAAATCCATGCACGCACAAGCACACAGTTATCGAGTAATCGTCTTATTTTTTTTCTTTTTAGGAACCGCAGTAAGGTCTCGCGATAACGTCATCATCATCGATAATTAATTCCGATCTTTAACCTAAAATGATATAAAAATCATGAGTACCTTTTTTCTTTATTAACTCTGGCTTCCTCATAAAGGATTTCGTCCATTGGCTCAAGTACGGAGGATTACGGAGGAAGCACTTTGCAAGTTTCTACTTGCAGCTAGTTTTAATTTGCAGGGGTTGGAACTTAGAAATTTCGAATTGCTCGAGATCTTGATCCGTTCGTCCGATCTCGGCCAAATTTGATATGTATCATAACACAATGACATCCTATACTTGCAGAGAATTATGGTTCGATTGGTTCAAGTTAACGACAAATAGAGCAAAAAAGTTGATTTTTTGAAAAATTTCAAAAAATCATAAAATCTAAAGTTATTGATGGATTCGGCTCAAATGCAATACCAACCGTTCTTGTACTTAATTCTATATGTAAAAAACTATTTAGCCGAAAATGTCAAAAATTGCGGACGCTAGCGTGGCTACAGACATTTTTTGAAAAATTCAAAACGCTGTCGAAGCCGAACAAGTGCGTCGATAATTGCGAAATTTACAGATTACATAGATATTAGAGGGCATCACATGTGTGCAAAATTTGAGTACCGTAGCTTAAACCGTTTTCGAGTTATGAACGTTTGAATTTTAGAGGGTGGTTACATACATACACACACACACACACACACACACACACACACACACACATACATCCGGACATTTTTTCCGAATGTGTTTTTTGGATGTTTTAAGACATTCTGAACCTAGTGACATCAAAATCTCGAAAAAAAAATTTCGGACCGTCACAAAGCTTCCTTTATGAGGAAGCAAAAATGACCGCGGTCTCGAAATTTTCGGTCCTTTCACAAAAAAAACGACAACATGAGTAATTCAAATATAAATTTCATGAGTAATAACAAAATAAATTCACACAATTTTCCAGAAAAACCACTAAACATTACATTTTATTACCGATAAACGATAAATTATCCACAAATTTGAATGAGCCCCGTAATTACCACCGCATCCGGATATAAAAATAGTACATTATGACACTAGTACGAAAATTTTTTTTCTGACGAGTTTGAGTTTGCAGAACGAGCCGAAGGCGAGTGTTGCAATCACACGAGTCCAGAAAACGTTTTTCGTACGAGTATCGTACGAATTTTTATGTCACAAGGTGCGTAAATGCGGTTTGACGCGAACGAAGTGAGCGTAAAACCGCACTTTTACGCGCAGCGTGTCATAAATTCTCTTTTTCGCGTCGCGGCTTTCTCAAATTATTTTTCATCGTTCGTTTTTTTTTTTTTTTTTTTTTTTACGCTAACAAAAAAGACTCAGACTAGTTAGTTCGAAGTTGTCGAACGATTGGACCGTAATTTTACGGAAAATACTTTTTTTTGCTTCCCGCTCGAGAAGCGGCTTCGACGTTAACCCGCCGTCTGCGTTAACGATCGCGTTTATATATAGGAATCCGAACGTTAGACAAGCCGTGTGCTCTTCGTATCGTAAACGAAAAGACGAACAACCCGGTTAGGTTGATTCCGAACCGTTGAAACCGAATTTTGTGAACGCGGTGTACAAATACGGTAATACAAAATTAAACAAGAGCGAAGAAGACGACGAGCGCCACACGGCGATCAACCGAAGCATTTCGAGACTGGTATTTAAAAATATACTCGCGTTATTGCGACTCGCGAGTACGTTTTACACGAACTCCGCGTTGAACCGAAGTAAACAAATACTCGTTTGCAGATCCTAAATTTACCTTCACGAGATAATGAAAAAAAGAACAATAAACCGATAAATAAATAAAAATGAAAAGTAAATAAATATATGAATAAATGAAATGATGGAAGAACGAAGTAAACAAATACACGTTTGCAGATCCTCAAATTTCCTTCACGAGATAATGAAACTAGCTGCAAGTAGAAACTTGCAAAGTGCTTCCTCCGTAGTCCTCCGCACTTGAGCCAATGGACGAAATCCTTTATGAGGATCATGAGTACTTTTTTCTTTATTAATTCTGGCTTCCTCATAAAGGATTTCGTCCATTGGCTCAAGTGCGGAGGACTACGGAGAAAGCACTTTGCAAGTTTCTACTTGCAGCTAGTTTTAATTTGCAGGGGTTGGAACTTAGAAATTTCTAATTGCTCTAGAACTCGATCCGTTCGTCCGATTTCGGCCAAATTTGATATGTATTATAGCACAATGACATCCTATACTTGCAGAGAATTATGGTTCGATTGGTTGACGTTAACGACAGATAGAGCAAAAACGTTGATTTTTTGTAAAATTCAAAAAATCATAAAATCTAAAGTTATCGATGGATTCGGCTCAAATGCAATACCAACCGTCCTTGTACTCAACTCTATATGTCAAAAACTATTTAGCCGAAAATGTCAAAAATTGCGGACGCTAGCGTGGCTACAGACATTTTTTTAAAAATTCAAAACGCTGTCGAAGCCGAACAAGTGCGTCGATAATTGCGAAATTTACAGATTACATATATATTAGGAGGCATCACACGTGTGCAAAATTTGAGTACGGTAGCTTCAACCGTTCTCGAGTTATGAACGTTTGAATTTTAGAGGGTGGTTACATACATACACACACACACACACACACACACACACACACACACACATACATCCGGACATTTTTTCCGAATGTGTTTTCTGGATGTTTTAGGACATTCTGAACCTATTGACACCAAAATCTCGAAAAAAAAATTTCGGACCGTCACAAAGCTTCCTTTATGAGGAAGCAAAAAAGAGTAATAATCCGATAAATAAATAAAAATAAAATGAATATATGAATAAATAAAATGATGGAAGGACGAAGTAAACAAATACCCGTTTGCAGATCCTCAAATTTCCTTCACGAGATAATGAAAAAAAAGAGCAATAAACCGATAAATAAATAAAAATAAAAATAAAATAAATATATGAATAAATAAAATGATGTATCAATGAGAGTCCGCACTTCCGGGCTGTGGATTACATTTGTGAGTGAGAAAGGTGTTTAGCAACGACAAATTTACGATCCCATGAAGAATGTGCAAGCATTCTTCGACTTACGGACTCTTCGAGCCCACATCACATATAAATCGTGTGAACCTGCGTCTTTCGAGTCTCCGTGTGTTCTCAGACTTTTGTTGACGCAAATGCCTCTGCTAAATCTACGTCTTCCGATACTGTTGCGTATTTTCTTTTTCTTTTAAATAGTTTTTTTCAACGAAGACGATCGTGCGAATATGGAAAAATCGATTCGAAGATTTTAGGAAGATATTTTTCATTTTTTTAAATTTCTGTTGTTAGTTTCATGTGTTTTTTCTTTTTCTTTTTTACGTTTTGTTTTTGTTATTACGAGCAAACGAAGACTGGTTGCTTTGTGGATTTCAGGTGGGTGGGGAGATAAATCACGCGTAAGCTCGAGAATTTGAGCTTTTCCGGCTTTCAATTAAATTTTTCTTCGTTCTATCACGTGAATCTCGCAAAATACACGATAAACTATCGATGAAAACATTTTTTATGGCACAAATATTGAACGACAAATACCGTAATCCACCCAGAACGACGAAAAAAAAAACCAAAAATCATTTCAATGATTTATAAACAAAAAAAAAACCAAAACTCATCGAAACCCGACGAAATGTGTAAAATCGAATTCGTAACATTGACAATTCGCGAAAGCGACGAAAAATTAGCGTCGATGGTTAGAGCGCTCGTAGCGAGAGACGATTTATCCAACTCCGAAACTGTGTTTCGTTCGTTCTGGCGCGCGCTGCTGCGGGATAGAGCGCTTATATCGACGTCACCGAGTAAACTCGAGACTTCGCGCGCGCGGTTCGCTCGTTTCTCAGATCGTTACGATCATCAGTGTGCTCGCCGCGTTATGTGCACGAGGGTGTCTGTATATCATTTCCGCTCTTATCAATAGAAATCCAAAAAAAAAAAACAAAAAATCAATAAACAACATCAAAGTCTCAGCGAAACTCGTTAAAATCGCGTTTAATTGTTTTTCTATAGCATTTTATATTTTTAAAATCATTTGTCTATTAATTTCCATCGTTTTTCGATGAAATATGAGAAATTTGGGGGAGGTCGAGGGAAGATGCAAAAATGCGGATCGATGTTGCGATAGCATCGGACGATGATCGAGCGAGTTTTTATCACGAAGGGTACGAAAATAATTCGTCGGCGTTTGCGATGTGCAATATATAATTTAAAAAAAAAAGCTCAAGACGTACGCGAAGAACGATCGAACTCCCGATCACGGAAAGATGATAGATAGACGTCGCAAGTATTCCGCTCGAAGTTGATGGGAAACCCGGAACGGTCGTGAACGAATTTTCCGTTCGAGACGTTAACGCGTGCGGTGATGAACGATTTGCGATACGATGATATTGAGAAGAGTACGGGCGTATAAAGTCGCGGGGCGGCGTGTCACGCTTTGCGGCCGGCGCCTTGCCACGATATTCGTGACGCTGCTTTCGCGCGCGCCCGCGCTTTATTGTAACCCGTCTCGTCGCTATCGTCGGACGCGATATCGCGAGTTACCCTCGTCATAAACTCGGTTTATTGTTACAATATACGTAACGCTACAGGTAACGCGATTCATCACCGTATTGCGTGAGTCGTACGAATATTTCTACGTTCTCAATAGTGCGCTTCGCGATTAAAACGCGAATTCATTGTTTTTGCTTGAATTTAAAATCGCGAGTGTTAATGATTTTATAATAAATTCAATTTGGAAATGTTTGTCGGATTATAGAGGATTTTTGTTTGGTCGAGTTTATTCTTTGGAGTTGAGAAGGTTCTTTTAAAAATGATAACATTGGTATTTTTTCTCGAAGAATTGGAATTTGGAGATCGATGTTTACACACGTGTTTTGTATGATCGGAAAAATATCGCATGGATGTTAATCTTTTCAGGGTCGAGCGATTTTTTTTCTTACATTGAAATTTATTTGTATTTAATTACTAATAAATTTAAAAAAAATTATGACTTAAATAATTTTTACTTGTATATTACCTCGGACATTGATGAGTAAATATTTGAATAGTAACGCTGGGAAAAATAAGAAAAAATTTCATTCGAAATTATCGAATTTTGCTTTCGGTCTGATTATCATAATCGACAGTCGTGACGGTTCGCTGGAACCATTCCGAAATCGCGATTTGCCGCTTAAGCAGTGTCGCGTAGGTCGTGAATATCACGCCGTGTGGCGTGAAACCGGGTGACCGATTGATCCATTTCGACACCCACGTTGAACAAATTTCTCCATCGAGAAAAATTACGCAGGACAATACGAAATTTTATCATCAATTCTAATCGACCATTCTGATAAACGAAAACCAACAAACAGAGATAAAAACAGCAACGACAAATGAATAAATAAATAAATAAATAAATAAATAAATAAGTAAATAAATGATTAAATAAATAAACACACAAACAAACAAGCAAACAAATAAATAAATAAATAAATAAATAATCAAACAAACAAACAAATAAATAAATAAATAAATGAATAAATATTTAAAAAAACGGCAAAGCATATATGAGCATAGTAGTAGATTCTTTATGGGGTGAGCGAACGTGCTACACGTGCGTATATACACACCACGAAGAACCGTGGAATGCCGCGCGGATCGATCGCGCTGGGTTGCGGACGAACGCTGTGCGCGGCCCGAGGTTTCTTCCCTCAACACCCCCGTACGCGTTCCACTGCCGTCGTCGACGTAGCCGCCGTTGCCCGTTATACCTGACGCCCGTTTTCCTCTCGATTCTCGATGCAAAACACTCCGCGATACGACTCCGGTCGAATAAACGTAATTTCGCGAGCGTAAAACGAGCGTGCCGTGAAAGACGACACCCTTTCACGTTCCTTGGTCGGTTTAGATAGCTTTTCTTCTCTCGTCCGTACGGAATTTTCATCCATCGTCACGAAAGCTCGTGAGATTCCGGAAAAGACACGGCAAACGTTTGACCGTTCATCGACGGAAAGTCCGTCATAATTGGCACCGCAAATTTGAACAAATGTCGAAGAAAAATTAATATCTTATTTTTTTTTTTTTCGGTTCAAATCAAAGCTCGACGCTGACGAAAATAAGTGCGCGTTCAGTGAGGTTTCGAAGATCGAGAGTGTGAATGTGAAATTATCGTAAATAAATTGGTGAATAATTATTTTCTCGTTTAGATATGATAATTTTTTTTTCTCAAACTCAAATAAGGAATAGGCCGTCAAACGAGGAAGGAAAAATGTGATGTGACGTGTTTGTAACGTTCGGAAGCTCGGAAATTTCCGGAACTGAAAAATTGAATTGTGAAATATTGACAAGAAAGTGGTAGTAAAAAAAAAAATTCGAAAATCATTTGACGCTGTGTCGAGGGTGACAGCTATGACGGGTTTGTGGTTTTGTCTTCGCAGCTAAGTTTTGCGCTTTCGACGTCACAGTGCAAAACTGCGTCCGCATAAACAAAACAAAAAAAATAATGAAGAAAGAGGATTAAAAAAGATATTGACGAAGGTATCGTTAGAATCCTTCATTAGCATTTCGTAAATCCGCAAGAACCGATAAAACGAAATAAAAGAAAACAATCGATTAAACCTGGAAAAAAAATGTTTCCCGACTCTTACCGTCGAGCTCGAAAGAAAACATGACTATCGGTTGTATAATTAAAGTAGCAAACGGATTGTTCGAAGCATGATAAGAGGCACGGTCGAGTGCGGACCCTCGATGGGAAAGATTCGGCTGGGACTTGTCTTTCCGGTGGTACAATAGAGCCCCGCTCGATCAGCGACAACGACGACGTCCATTCCAGCCTCGATTACACATTCTCGAGTCTGGGTCGTTGCGACGTGGTATCCCGGAAAACCACGGAGCCTCGTATATGAGTCGCCTCGCACGACGCTATGCGCTCATAAAAATCACGCCCCGGCAAGTACGTGACATCCGGACGCCGAATAAGACAATTCAGCATCCATCGAAAACGTGTATTTTAATAAATATATAAAATTGTCAACCCTCGAAAATACAGTAAAAAAAGATAAGAACATTTGGCCGGTTCCATGATTGTTTACGTTCATTCATAAATCGTCTTCCAGTCCGAACATAATCCGCTATCGTCTGATGTGTATCAATCAGCGTCTCGCGTCATCGAAATCGTTATTCACGTTTTTCCGACCAATCGTCGCAAGAAAAGTCTCGCGTCAAACGAAATAACTACGTACGAGCGTCGTGCGTAAAACGGAAATTGCGGTAAAAAATTAAAATCCGTTCGACAAAGGTGGGAACGAGAGGAGTTGAAGAAGAATAAAAGAACAGTCCGAACGACGCGAAATACGTCGAAGAGACCGAGGAAATCGTCATGTTTTGTTTCCAGAGTCCATTTACGCGAACGTCAAGGGTGTCGGTCGAGACGACAACGGCGAGCGAAACGTCGTCGTCCCCCGGCGGGATCCCGGCTAGCGGCCAACCGACCAAGATCGCCGCTGCATCCGCATTGGCCGCAAGCGCGACAACGGGCGCAGTGGCAACGGCCGCCCGAGGGTCGGACGTTAAGCGTCGCGGTTCCGAAGCCATAAGCGAGGGTTCAGGTTCTTCTTCCATCAAATTCATCGATCAGGTTTCCATTTCCGAGGGCAGCAGTACCGACACCCTTCCCGGCATAAGGGCCGATTATTTGGACGTCGATCCGTTGTCACCGGGTCCCGAAATCGGGGCCCTAGACGCGTCCAAAGTCCGTTCGACGAACGGTCCGTTCGAAACGTCTAATCATTCGGCGATCGACGTCGACAATCATCGGTCGTGCGGTCGAACGTCAGTTTCACCGACGATGATTCGAGTCGAAGAAGTTTCATCGACGGGTTTTGGAACGTCAAATACCACGATTATCGTTAATAATTGTACGGTGAAAAACAGTGGAAGTGGCGGTGCCACGGTTGGGGGTGGGGTTGCTGTGGGAGGAAGCGTGAGTGGTGGCAGGTGGCGCAGAAAGCTGCTGCTGCGCCTTCGCTCGTCGGACTCGTCGAACTCGAGCAACGGCGAGGCGTGCTCGACCTCGCCCTCACCCTCCCCCGTAAGCAGTACCGACAATTCAACAAGCACGAGGTCCTCATCGTCCAGAAACAATTGCAATAATCATAATAACAATTACAACAATCAATCACGGGACAGGGATAGATTGGGAAGGTTCGGTGACGACGGAACTTCGACGGAATTGTCGACGTCGTCCTCGCGAAGACGGGAATTACCCCCGACGCTGATAGCCCAGCCGGAGGGCGACGAGGACGAAGAAGAAGACGAAGAGGAGGAGGAGGAGGAGGAGGAGGAGGTGACCCGTAGCCGTGAGAATCTCATTACAAAATCGCCGAGCATTTTGACGTGCTCGGTGAACGATATACCGTCTTTGGAGAACGGGTTCAGCGAACCCGAGGACGAAGAGGAAGAGGAGGATTTGGATCGTTGCAACGGCGGTGAAACCGAGACCGAGGAGGGTTCGTCGTTGCCGTCGAGTCCAGCCGCTGTGGCTTGTTCGGTTACACTCGCGGCTGTCACACCACCGGTCACCGCTTATTACGGATTTTTGTCGGTCAATGGAGGCGCCATGCGTCAGGAAACGACCAGCACGAGCTCGCCCCAATTGTCGTCGGGTACGGTTGGTTCCGACGCGGCTTCACCCCTGGCGAACAACACGGGAATGATAATCGGCGAGTGTCCCGCCGCGGTTGGAATGAGTTTGAAACCCGATTCCCTCGACGCCACGAATTGTTTACCCGCTGCAAGATCTTGTCCAAATCTCGAACAACAGAGCGCCGGATGCTCGTCGACGAGCGGATCTTCCAGTCCGAGCCCCAGTCTCGGACCTGCCGGGCCACGTTTCAAACCTCTCGAAGAGGGTGACATACAAGTTTGCTATCTCAATCACACCCGGACTCTGGTCAGCAAGATACTATCGAGCAAGTTTCTACGAAGATGGGAGACTCATCATCTTTATCTCAACGATGCTTGTCTATCGTCGAAAACGGTAAGATTTCATGATATTGTTATTGGTTTCGGATTATTATCTTTGGTTCCGCGACAAGAGCGGGGGGGGGGGGGTGTAATGTCGAAGTTACTGGGGAATCTAGCAAGCCTGGTGAATGTCCTTTCAAAATCATAGCCACCGCTATTAATAACGGCGACAAGCAGATAGAAATATTAATTTCCATATTGCAATGATAACATCGATGTAGTTCTTACACATAGATCATTAATTGATTCTCCCTTGGTGTGGGTACGAATTTTCGATGTAACCAAAAAAAAAAACACGAGAGGAATTGCAAAATTAGATAAAGAGTAGTTAGGGTAAGCGTTAGAGCAGACATTTCTCGATAGATGTAACCAGTACTGGCTACAAAAAATTTTTCGACGCAACTGGAACAAAAATATTCCAGATGTTTTGGTATGCTTGAACTTTCAACTTTTTAGAATGAATGATGAGCCGAGGTTTGACCGAAAACTATGCCGAATAGCGGGTAAATTCGGGCAAGAGATAAACTTGAAACGTAGGCATATTGAAGAAAAGTAGCCGAATGTAACAACCTTGTGTGCCATTTGTACGTACATTTTGGATGCTGGCTGACGTGTCGCGAAGGCTTAGAAGAGGTGAAAATCGGATTGTTTATTCACGCGCCGATTCATTGGGAACGCGCGATGGTAATTCATCGTTTGGCTTGTCTAGGATTTGCTTCTGCCAGTGTTGTCGATGCTAATGCCAACGACGCGGCGTAGTACGCGCCACTACTGGTACAACTATGGATGCGCGTAACATTATACGTATGCGTATAGTTGTGTCAGATTCGTATATGTATATTTACATACGTTACGTACACATCCGTTCGACAGTTTGCGACGAAATACTCACAATACGCTGTGAATGCGAAAAAAAACAGTTGAGCAACTTCGTTTTTTTAAGACGTATACCATTTCTTCAACCGTCATTGTCTAGCCAGAGTATGTGTAGACGTATACACGGATTACGTAAATGCACAACAAGCGAAGATGATCCGTACTCGGTGCTTAAAACTTTTTTCATTCACCACATAAATTAATAAATCATTGTCTCCATTGAATTCAGCGAAATTCTGGTCAAAATATACAAGAATGCAAGTAAAAAAAGTTCTCCACGAGATGTTGAAAATTTAGCAAAGATATTTCAGCAAAGACATTTTTATTTCGTTTTTACATTGATTTTTAATTATTTTTTTTTCGCTCGGTAAAGAACCAAGGGATGAAATGCGATTGGTAGCGAAAAATCGAAACGAGAATTCGATTTGGCGGATTTGGAAAGAACAATTATTTTTAAGTTGTTACGATAAAAATAATTGTGGAATTTATATTTCCGGAGACATTACGGAGATAAATTTTTGTGGGGATGCGATGAGACGCGGATGGTCGGTGTTTAGGATAGACATGCGGTTGCGCCGGATATCATTGGGTTATACATATACCGCGGAGAGTTCGTTGGCTCTCCCGCGAGGACAGTCAACCGGTGGTGTGGCAATAGCGGTCGATGCACCGCAATGGCCTGGGCATGGTAGTCCGAGGTATATCCAACCTCCGTTCTAAACATCCGTGCGATTCTCAACAACAGCTTCTAATTACTCCTACCGCCACTGGTGCTGCTCGAGCAATCGCTCACTGATTCTGCTGCACTTCAAATCCATCAAGAATAACATCAAACATCAAACTATTTTCAGCTGCTGCATGAAATAAATTTTAAAAAAAATTTTTAAAGTTTCTTAATTATTGAAATAAAATGCAACAATTCAATTCGAATTATTTAGTAACTTTATTAACGTATTAATATCGAAATACTTAAAATACGGATATAAATGTGTAAAATTGCGATTTTTTTCTAGTTTTCGTAGTTAATTATTGAGTTGGGGCAAAAAAAAAAAAAAGATTCATTAACGAGGAGCGTTGGTCGCCTCGCATACGTCGTCAACGGTGTTGCACATTTGTCACCATCCGGGCTATTACGTTGTTGATAATATAATTGATACCAATTATCATTGTTTCGCATTTGTTCATCGTCACCAGCTCCTTCGTCATGACTCGAAGAAGAACATTTTCCGCTTCCGAGAACCTCAACGTTTTTTTTTTCTCATTCTCGTTTATCATCTTGCGCGTCTATTTCATTTCTTATCTCGACTCATCGGTTTCCATAAAACCGTTATCGGCGCGTTACTTCACCAATCGTGCTGCGTAATATGCTTCGATTGAATAATTTCCGAACATTTTTGAATGAGCGTTAACGAACCAGTCTTTTAATTCTTTTCACGTTACACGAATGCAAAGACGCCAAAAAAAAAAAAACGACAAGAATTTTATACTGTAAAGACGTTTAAAATAAACGTGATTACGAATAATCGGGAGATTAATCATTTCGGCGTGTCACGGCGATGTCGAATGTCAGCGAAATCGATGACAAAGAAGGAGAAGATATGCGGGCACTCGCGGCGTGACTATAGCTACGCGTCATCGAAACCCGCGGTATTCTTAGTTTTAAGCTCGTGCGTCAATGAACAATCGCTCGGGCTAAATTCGAGGATACCGAATGTGATACGAGAGGTGTTTGCGATATCTCGCGGCGAAGCGAGAGTTTCGAAGAAACAACCGGCCAAAACCGTGTTTGGCACGCGCATGATAGAGTTTCGCACTCATTCTCAGTAACATTCTCGTCAACTTTTTATAATACGCATAAAAATTTTTTACTTTGACAAATTTCTTGGATTCCGAAAAAGCGTTATTTCAAGGTTTTTTTATTGATTATCTTTGGTACAGCGTTTGTTAGAGTTTTCATTGAAACTACTAATCAAAAGGTACACTCGGGAATTTTTTAAGATTTTCTTATACGGATAGTTTAGAAATTAGAGGAAGGGCCGTTATGATAACGACTTTAAAAGCAAATATCTCATGACTGAAGGATAAAAATCAAAAGGTCCTGGACCATGTATTGTTGCATTTAAGGAGGCCTATTTAAAAACACCCCACTCAATGGCGTGAGTCAAAATAATTTTGAGGACACTTTTTGGACTACCGGAGGGTGGTCCAAAAAAATTTTTGTTTTCAGTTATCTCATCACTTCTTTTTTTGGGTTATCAATATACGTCCGTATCGCAATTCGATTCTAATAGGTAGACAAATGAGAGAATGGGAGGGCTGTGGCCTACAGACATGCAGACAGACGGACGGACGGACCAAAACCGTAAGGTTTACTTCTTTACGGAACCCTAAAACGTTTATTTATATCCTCCGTGATGGTCCTAACGAGAATTAAATTGTCATATAAATATTACGACATTAATCCAACGATAAATGTGACATAAACGATTGTCGATTCAGGCGGTATCAAGCGTGGATGGGACCACGTGGTAATTAACGACGAGGTCTCCAGTCACATGCCAATTGCAAACGGTCTCGAAAAACATAGGGAAAAGCTTGATAGGAAGACAGTGTAGCCTTGGAATTTGAATGAACTAAAGATACGTTCTCGTTTGATAAGTAATTCGTAATAACTCAGTTGACTTGGTATTTTGAGATTCGTAGAAGCGTCTTAGTTCTCTCGTGTGACATATGTGACAATCGTGGGTACCACAGAGCTGTAGAAATTAACTTAACACAAAAATTGCAAGTTGAATTTGAATGAAATCATACAATCAAAATTCACCTGATATACATATATCTTGTGAGTGAAATTATGGAATATTTTATTACACTCAATTATGTTCTATTATAACAATAACAATTATATCATACCAATTATGAAATATTCACGATAATTGTAGGAAGAATCGTACGAACCAGGGAAAGATATCATGTTTGAGTGCGCTTACAGATCCAGCGGCGTACGAATGGCCTAGCGATTTTTTTCATTCAGTACAAATAATAAAGTAATGTAAGTGATTTCTTAAGATTTTTTACAAAAGTCCATTCAACGAATCCGAAATCGCGTAGTTAATTTCCACGTTGATAGCTGAAGGACGTGAGATAATTGAAGCCAGGACAGATTTATTCGATCCCTCCGACCCTTTGGAAGGTTTCGAACGTCGCGAGTCCTGATTCCGTGCGTTAAAACCGGATTTCCGGTTCTCCGACACGCTCCATCGCCTTCGAAATCCACTTTTATCGCCTCGAGCCTACCTAAGCCTTGCACTGCGCAATAACGACGGTTCCCGGCATCAAACTGTATAAGTGGAGCACACGCAAGCCCACGCTATAACCAAGCGCTCCCGGTCCTCTTCTCTGCCCCGCCGAAGGCCCCGTCGTGTAACGAGAGTCACGTTGCACAGTCCACCATTCAGAATTTACGATTGGTAACTCAACTACCGTCATTGTCGTGTCGCAATAAGTTCTTTTTTTCACGTTACAAAGACGTCAGTCTCTTATTGCACGCTTACACTGATTCAAGTGTCGCGCCGGCGGCGGGCGTTGCCGGGCTGGTCGCTCGTTCGATCGGATTTCTCAGCCATTTTATCCAAACTGTAGTATTCAAACCTCAAGAAGGAGTCTCGTATTCTTTTCGCCTTTTACGGGTCCTTCGGGGGTCGTTTGCTCCCCTATTTGCTTCTAGGGTGCATAATCTTTTTCACGAGTCAGAAATAGACTTTCGTATACAACGTTCTCTTCGTTCTTGTAATGACGAAGAGAATGCCACCTAAGGCGGGTCGGTTAATCAAAACTAAAGTGGTAACAAAATCGTTTCAGCAGAAAAATAAATTACGGATATTCGCTCGTGAGAGAGTCAAAATAATCCGGCCTCGGGACCATTTGGCCGCCGACCGATCCCTCTCGTCTAGGGTTGAAAAAACAGATAAGCAATCAATCAACCGTATCAACACCCGCTTTTACAATCGATCGAACGATCGTTGCATCACAAAGCAACGTCAATTTATCAATTATCTTCCATCTCGAATTTCGAACGAACAACTCATGAAATTAATTCGATGACGATTGAACGAAAACGACGACGAAGGTGCATCAGCGACGAAAGATAATGCCAGATGCGATATGAAAATGATCGGAAGGCGGTACAACCCGCACCGCGCAATATCATGGAAATGCAGCTGGCACTGGTGTACATTATACGTAGCCGTGAGTGCTCCGCTACGGGGCCTTGCGTGTTTCAACTGACGTCAACGCTGACCCTGGATACGCGTTTCCGTACCTGTCATCGAGGCCTGCTTCCGATATATACCCGCGCCCGTGGCGGTCGCGTATACGAACGTTCGCGCTCTCGTTCTCGTACGTTATTTCATACCGTTGGCCATGTTCCTTCGAATCGCGAACGAACGAGCCGTTCGGCGAACAGCATTCGGTCCAGGTTGCATCGGACACGGGACTGTGGCCTTACGATTGCGGAATTGCATTTTAATTCGTTCGGCTACGAGTTTCCGTCGTTCGACCATCATTCCTCGTCCTCCAATTAAATCAATCAACGTTTCACGTTCGATGTTGGATTTATTTATTTATTTATTGATTTTTTTTTCCGTCAAACACTTTTCTCGTTTCCAAGGCGAAATTTACGTGATGTCGAGATGGATTGTAGGATGGATCGCAGAAGGGAATTCCGTGTTTCAATTAAATTCAGCGAGGTTTTTTTTAAAATGTTTATTCGAATAAAATATGAAAAGGAGAAGGATGTTTTTGAGTAATTATCGCTAATGAGTGAATAGGAATTGGGAATGTAATTACAGTGAGGCTATTTCCTCGTCGCTCAAGCGAAATTTCGGGGGAAACGAGGTGAAATTCGGGATGAATAGCACGACGGATCTCTGTGATTCAATTAAATTCAACGAGGTTCCATATCGAAAATTTAAAAAAATTTGAATTAAACGTAGACTGAGCAGAACGTTTTCTTATCACTGTAATTATCACTGATGGGTGAATATGAATTGGCAATATTGTGTATGTAACGAGTCGAAGGCTCTCGCAGGCATTGTCGATGCATGGCAGAAATTTCAGGCTGAGCACATAAGTTGATAACAAATGTTTCCAACATCACCGAGGAATGTTAATGATTTGTTAGTTCAGCAGTTATCGATAGGACCTAATTGTGATATCGTCACTGAATGTAGTGCTCTTCAACATGCTTATAGTCTTTATAAAAATAACCTACCCTCTTTTTACCGTTTTCATAATTATTCGTAATATTTTTGTCACTATTAAAATCATCCTCTGATCTATCGTAATGATTAACACAAATAAAAAATGCTCCCAGCACGTTATTTAACAACCCACCAATAACCATCGATCCCTCCACCACTCTTTGTACGATATAACATCAATAAGAAAATTATTAAAACCGTCCGATAGGAATACTATGAATTATTAATAAAAAATCATCCATTAGAAGAATAATAAAACTATTGAACCAATTTTTGGAGTAAATATAACGAACAACAGCATTAGATTTTCGAAAAACCCGAATGTCCGATCGAGCGAAAATGCTAGGAATGGACATTCGAGTTATAATATGTCAATATTTTTATATTCGATAATGCAGCGGCGTGGGAAGTGCTTTCGCGTGAGATTATGGTATCAGCTCTCGACTACGGTGCATGACCAACCGCGTTTTCGCATCGCAGTCGTATCGCAATGGGCAGATTACAACGGATAACGATGATATCCCACGCGGTTTCGAGTTAGCGGGGCAAATCATCGCGAGCATCGCCGGATGAAAGCCACCTGCATCCTGCGCCCACGCAGGACTCGAGCCAGTCTTTCTCTCTCTCTCTCTCTCTCTCTCTCTCTCTCTCTCTCTCTCTCTCTCTCTCTCTCTCTCTCTCTTCTCTCTCTCTCTCTCTCTCTCTCTCTCTCTCTCTCTCTCTCTCTCTCTCTCTCTCTCTCTCTCTCTCTCTCTCTCTCTCTCTCTCTCTCTCTCTCTCTCTCTCTCTCTCTCTCTCTCTCTCTCTCTCTCTCTCTTTCTCTCTCTCTCTCTCTCTCTCTCTCTCTCTCTCTCTCTCTCTCTCTCTCTCTCTCTCTCTCTCTCTCTCTCGCTCTCTCTCGTCTACAGCTCGCGAAACCTTTGTGTTCGTACTCCGACACGTAGCTACGTACATTGGCTCCGTTCAAAGCCGCGAGTTTGCATCCGTTCGAAATCCACGTTCACAGTCGGCTTAACAGCCGAAGGGCATCGTCGCGGACTGGCGATCACTCTCACCCCGAGAAATCGTTGTCGATGCACAATATCGTCGAATCGTTGATGCAAATCGCAGCGCATTGTTCAAATAAAACTTTTGGAAAAAACTTTTATTTTATTATTTTTTATTTCTCGGTCGAGACGTTTGAGGGTGGCCAATGTGGATTTACAATTTTTCTAATTATTTTGATTTTCAATTTCGACGTCGAGCATTTTCGGCAGATCGGCGCCACTTTGTCGGGAGATACTACGGTGTTTTAGTTTCATCTTATTTTTGTCGTGTAAATATTGTTAGTCGAGAACTATCGATGGCATTGGGGCCCGAATAAAGTTATTTTTCATCTCAGACTTTGAGATTCCGTTGGAAACTTATCTGATCGAAAATTCTTTCCCGATTACGAATTCTCGGAGATTTTCATCTATTTAATAACTTATTTTTTCCGGTAGTAAAATGAGAATGCAAAAATGGAATTGAGAGGTTCTTTCGTTAGTTCTAAACGCTATCCATCGAGTTTTGAAATATAAGAATGATTGCGAGAATGAGCAGCAAACCTGTGACCAGCCGGAAAATAATCTATCGATACGAAAGATCGAAGAGAAAACGAAATTTCAATTATCGTGATTAAAAAAAAAATTTAACCATAATTTTTCAATGAATAAAAGTTGGCCGACTAGAAATCATTACGGCTCGGCTTTTCGATCGACCGACTTCGTCATCGAGACGACTCAATGAACGCCTGGTCGATAAATTGGGTACGCATCGGACGTTGGGCCGTTACGCTGGGTCTCGTAATACGTTTCGTGACGAACGTTATTTCGTACGGTAAATATCGATACAGAAGTTTGCACGCTCGCGCGTTGTTAGTTTGTCCGAATAATTCATCGTGTATGCTGTGGGAAAACACGAGGGTTCGAGGCACGGCCGAAGCGCTGGGCTTGACAAAACGTCGAGGCTGGACGGGTCATTTCCACGATGGGTCGTGAAGTCCGCGTAATTCGGCCTCGCAACGCTTCGAACCAATGTCGTTCTACCAACGCTGTGTGCACATTCGATTAACGTCACCGCCATACACCGACATATTTTACGCACTTTGGTTCGGTAAATTATTTTACGAAATAGCCGATGCATACATATATGCATCGATGATGACTCGTGAGGGAATACCCGATCGTGCATACACGTCAGGCCTTCGACGTACATAACTGGAATGTTTGCCAAAATCAACTTTATACCGGACTATTCGATTTTTTTTTCAAATACATTTTTTTTTATTAAGCACCCTTGATAATTCTTATCTATTCACAAGCGAATGGTTTGTGTCCTACTTTATTGCGTTGAGATGCTTTTAAAAATT